>JAHLKG010000015.1:600000-751007 GCA_025526995.1 Powellomyces hirtus | reverse complement strand
TAACCCTAACCCTAACCCTAACCCTAACCCTAACCCTAACCCTAACCCTAACCCTAACCCTAACCCTAACCCTAACCCTAACCCTAACCCTAACCCTAACCCTAACCCTAACCCTAACCCTAACCCTAACCCTAACCCTAACCCTAACCCTAACCCTAACCCTAACCCTAACCCTAACCCTAACCCTAACCCTAACCCTAACCCTAACCCTAACCCTAACCCTAACCCTAACCCTAACCCTAACCCTAACCCTAACCCTAACCCTAACCCTAACCCTAACCCTAACCCACCAGGCATGGCCGTGCATTCTGCAGTGTAGGCGTTTGCCAAAGGTGCACCTGTCTGCAACCACAGCTCCAGTAGCGCAGTATCAGTAGCAGCGGTGAGCTGTAGAACGCGCTGTGGTTAGCGCATTCAGAGAAACTGACAGCAAGGAAGCTTTACCTCGTTGAATTGTTGCTGCATGGCACTCCACTCTGCGGCTGAGTATGCTGATCTGATGGGGTCTCATTGGTTCATTTCTCCGATGAACACAATGTACCATTTTGCCAAGTTGGCCACATCTTGGACATTTTTTAATTTGACAACAAAGTCGCCCTTGGCCTGAAGCGGGTGTGGTCAGCAAGATCCAATCACATCAGGTTTATTGCACCAATCTTGTCAGCAATGCATTTTTGAAATCCAGCACTATCCTCTTCTACATCTGGCAGGTTGGCGGAAGCTGGAGCTCAGGTTGGGGTGCTGCAAGGCTGTCCGTCGCTCTCAACCTCGGGAGTATCAGACCAGGGTGCATCAAAGGTATCTCCAAGCCTCTCCATCTCCTGAGCACTGGTTAAGCGCTCACCCAATGCAACATGGCGTCTCAATGCTTGCAACAAAAGTTCCTGTTCCGCCTGCCGTTCCCCAAAAAATCTCCTCCACTCGACGCAATTGTACTACATGGCATGCAATGGAACTAAGCTGAAACAGCCGCCAGATGCTGTGCTCGCGTTCAAGCTCTTACGTCGTAGTTCTCGATATCATTCAAGTTGGGTTTGCACTTCTTGAGGCCGACACCACGCAAGTTTACCAAGTGCTTTGCAACTGCGCTGGTGAAATCTCGCCTCGCGTCTGCCACCGTGCCGGCAATTCCAAAGTGTTTGCAGTAACGAACGAGGTTCAGGGACCCTTCCTTGAAGCGCTTTGCCACATATGCGACTTTTGCCTCAGTACTGTCGTTGGTAGAGCGCATGTGGAGTTTGGGGACACTGGAACAACAAAATGGACAATCGGGAAAGGCAAGAAAGATGTTGCTACGAGTGTGCGTGTATTTAAAAGAAGAAAGCGAGATCCGGTCGCCTATTCTATCTACGGTGGATCTCTCTTATAGGCGGACACTCGGACGAGTCGGACAGTGTCTTATCTAGCGATGATGCGCAGCTTTTAGGGGGAACAACGGTGGCACAAATTAATTCCGCGCGTCGCGTGTTTTTTTTACGTACTGCTTATACTATCGTAGATTCGGACGCGCCTGTCCGAAGTTGGCATCATGTCCTTAAACCGTCACGACTATGCAAGATGTCTCCTCGCAGTACCGACCCAATCCGGCTGTGGAACAGCTCCTTGCCATCGATCGCAAATTTACCGACACCCTGCGCTTGTCGGCCACGCCATCATTCATTTTGTTAGATGCCTATTCCATGTCTTGATGAAGGAAGTTGGCATCGACCCGCTCACCACTCCTCCAGGCGCCATCCCAAACCCAAAAGCCCGTGCAGACCGCCGCCTCAAGGTAAGCATTCGGCTCGTACCCTTTGCTCCAAAGAGTTCCCCTGTTTGCTAGCAGTTTTGAGGAGCGAGCTCCTCGGCGTAGCCGTCGCTCATCAGCTGATGAGACCAGCATGGGCATCAGGCGCAGAACTCCTGTGAAAAGATAGTCCTTCTCCCTGGTCCTCTCCGTTTTCGTGGCCGTTGGGATTGGCGTTATTGTGGCTTCCTGATGCCGGCTGTTGAGCCGACAAGTGGTTCTCTACCCAACAAACCAGGTCGTCCTGGCGTGCTTTCGCTCAGTAACAAACCTCTGAGACAAGCACGGGTTGTCGACGTCGGGCTTTTACTTCAGCTTCAAAGTTGGGTAATTGTTCTTCGAAAAGATTGTCCTTCTCCCTGGTCCTCTCCGTTCTCGTGGCCGTTAGGATTGGCGTGCTTGTGGCTTTCGGCTCCTTTGTCTGGATTTGCCGCCATCATGAGAAAAAAGGTGCCGGAATAATGAGAAATCAAAGCGCTCACACTCATTCCTCTATTTCCTCTTCTCCCTCTCTCTCTTTCTTTCTTATTTGTTTGAGGTAACGAAGTTCAAGGTCTGCAAAAGCGCATCTGGGAGATTGACCGTAAGGCGGACCGATACTAGCGGACTAAACCCGCGGGCTGATTTTCAGTCTCGCGTGGATGGAGGAGCAGAGGGCTCCAAAGCGTCGGATGGAGGATGAGGGTGTGAGAGAGCCGCAGGAAAGTTTTCGGGGGTTTTGGCATGTGACGGTTGTGAGAGATTGGGAATGCAGCTTGATGTAAGGAATTGAAAGATCGAATGAAATGAACACCAATCTCGTCCTCGAAACTAACTCGAACTACAGAACCCGATAGTAAACTCAAATACCCGACGGGAACAAAATCGCAGTGCACTGTGCAACCCTAGAACACCCCGCCAAAAAAATCCGGTTGTTTTACCCGTTTCTGGGGGATAAAGAAACAAACACTTATCACAAAAAAAAACCATTATCCTAAAAAAACCAAAATTCCGTCCACCCCTGCCTCGCGTGCTTCCTCGCATCCTTCAAACCCCGTTACGGATATACCCATCCAACAACACATCAATAAACTCATTAACCATCTTCTTCTTGTCCGCCAAATTAACACGAGACTTGGCCTGCAGAGCATCGCGCACCGTTTTTTCGATATGACCATCAAGTCCAAGCTCTCGACAATCCGCGCCATGCTTCAAGCTCGGCGTCGGTCGTAATACACGTCGTTGGTCCTTTGTATTCGATCAGCCGGCGCGTTGGCTATCACGCTCATTTTGATAAGCGCTTCGAATGACCAAGCCGAGCATGGTTCTTCGGAATCGCAACAGATCCCCTCCAGGCGCCTACGCTTTGCGACATGCTCGCGGCTTCGGGTACTCAAAGGGAAAAAGTTCAGTCAGATTGGTGGAAAGGTTGACACTCAGTAGCTTACGCGGCTTCCGGCTTCCGGCTCGGAGTCTGGAGAGTGACCTGACGGTTCCGCGAGGCCATCGCTGTCTTGGATCTCTTTAACCTGGAGAGAGTTCAATAATCTCTCCCAGCCTTTCCGCCAGATCAGGGATCCGAGATGACACGGTCTATCAAGACCTCTGCCGAGAGTGTCGAGCAGATCCGCCTTTTTTGCCCTTAGCAGTAGGCGTCCATTCGGATCACTACCTCGTCCAGGATCGGCGGAGGCAAGAAGTCCTCTGCGCGCTTGGTTTTGTGGCAGGTGCAATCCCGGATCTCCGCAGATCTCAAGCGCCCCAAACGCGGGACTGGTAGCAAAGGTCTATGTGAGCTTTGCAGAAAAGTGCGCTTCAGTCAGAATATTGGAGACTCACTCGCAAGGATCGCCTAGCACCCTCGCGCGATCAAATTCCTGACAAGCTTCCGCGAACGTCGCGATCATTCATTGGAGGGGGAGCGATCGCGTCGCCCCGGGCCGGATCCTCAACGTCGCCCCGCGCGGGATCCTCCGCCTCGGCGTTGGATCCCGATCCCTCCTCTGATGCGCAGCTCTGCGCTTCCCCAAAACTTGGTCGTGACTACAACTTGGGTTGACTGACTACGGCAGCACATGGTTTCAGGAAATCTCGGCCTCCGTGCGCGTGTACCCTTCGCAAAAACCATGTGCTGCGGGAGTTAGTCAAGACTCCGTAACGCACGAGGATGAAAGTCATGCAGCCGTAGAGTTGCTGGATAACACGGACCACTGCCGCGGACAGTCGGGGTCAACACCAGTGCAAGGGCGGGCCCAAATCGACGGCGCCCAGGGGTTCTGCCCCGGGGAAATGCCCCGAGTTCTGTGCCCCGGCGGGCCAGGCCGCGGTCGTCGACCAGGAGGAAGTCAAGGTTATTGACATCTCCGTTCTCCAACTCCCGAGATTCGCACCTGGCCTCGCCACATTCTTTGAGGATGCGCGGGGTTGCGTGATTGCAGAAAGGGACATCACTTACTAATGGATCAGGAGATTCTGGTCCTCCACCTCCAGCAATCGACAGAATTCTAGCTAAACGAGTACATCCATCGCCCTCTCATTTGCTGTCCGACTGCTAAGTTGGCGCATGCTCCTTGCATTCATACTAAAGACCAATAATCAAAAAAGTTGACACAGAATGCAGAGCGTGACGTTACAATACTCACATGTTGCGCAGAAGGAAAAAAACGTTCTGGACGTCCACGTCGTAAGGGTCAAGCGCGTTTTTGGTGGATTCAAAGATGCACTCCACCACAGCCTGGGCACCGCCCGTGCCCAAGCAAGGCATTGCTCTTTCAACGACAATGGGGTCAATCTGAGAAAGATATACACGTCAAATCACAGCGTCAGAACCCTGGCTGGCAACGTCCACTTACTGCCGCCAGCTTTGAAAGCCACGCCGGTGGCCGTGCCGACTCTACACGGAACTCAAGTGTATTTTGAAGCACGGGGCATACTTTGGATATCTCTGGCGGCACATTCGAAACAACTATTCTATGTGCCCATAAAGTTCCCAAATAGTTCAGTCAGTTGGCACGTTGGATTCGGGACTCATATTTTTTCGCTTACCTGGCATGCTTTTGCGGTCGGCGTGCCACGAGAGGATGTAGCGGATCGCGCGCACCGGGCACATCGCATCGCCGCGCGTTGTCAAGATCATGTGTTGGTCGTGTTCTCGTTTGATTTTGGGGTTGCGAATGAGGATTGCCACGGAGGGCTTGCGGGCTGTTGAGAGGGTGCCGTCCATGATACAGTACGAATGGCCTCCGGGTGGGGCGGAAAAAGTTCTCGGCGTCGCGCAAAACTCCAGACGCCGCAACGGCAGTTGGCGGACGGCTTTGTCCGCCCGGCGGACGCGACCAAGAAATGGGAGCACTCACAGATTTCCTTGGTCGCGTCCGCCGCTCAGACAAAAACGTCGTGTGGGAGGAAGATCCTCCAAATGGCGCACTCGTGGCAAGTCATCAATCCCCTAGCAATGGCCGAGTGAATGGCACCGCCATCCATTTTCCGCTCGAATGGTGGTCTTGAAAATGGCACGTCGGGCTTGGTTGGCTACGAAGCCGGACATGTTGCCCTTTACAACGGATTGCTTTCCAAAGGTGGGGCCGAAAGCGACCCCGGAGGCTTTGTCTTTGCAAGCGGCTCCAGCCGAAATGGTAATGGTCCTTGCGCTGTGCCCGCCCCCGTCCGCGAAAACTGTTTCCTTCGCAATGGCGGCGGCGCCCGGCGTAGAAGCGATGGCTGGCCTCGGTAAAGGCTTTGCGAATGGCGCTTCCATCTGGCGCCAATCGGTCGGAACCCTCGCATAGGGGTTGATGTTGATGAGGTCGGGGGCTTTCGCATCGATACCAGAGTGGCAGCCTCGTGCTTCCTCAGTCACGCGGCGGGCGAGACCCCTTTGCGGGATGCAGCCTCGGCGCGGAACTGAGGCTTGGGAGGCGGAGGCACCCGCACCAGATGAGATGGACCAGCCCCGCTCGGACCTTATCCACGAAACAAGTGCCGACTTTATCGGACAGACGATATGAGATACCGAGTATAGGGAGGCTTGGACTGATATTATGTCATCTGTGTCTTACAGTTTCATTTACCGGTACTTTGTGCGAGATTCTCGCGCCAACGGAGCCTTCCGTTGTTTTCGGTGTTTCAGAAAGAGGCGTAAAGAAAAGGAGGCGCCTGTTTGCAGATTTATATTTTGGAGCGTCTGCCTACGACGAAAGTCCCGTTTTGAAGGCTGGGTAAATACTGACCACAACGTGCGAAAGGCTTCCTCTCGTTCCGTTTACATTCCCTCCCCTCCCAGTAGGACTCGCACCAACCACCCGCAACCACCTTTCTCTTCCCGCCAGCCACCCCGACATGGATGTAACTCTGTCGGTCGCTGCCAGTCCAAATACTGCTTCCATATGTCTGGAAGTACTTTTGACCTCGGCCCCCCTCGAGCAGCAAGCCCTGTTTCGACCACATGGCTGTCAAGTCTCTCATAGACCGGACGACGGCATCACGGTTGTCGCTGCTTTCTTCTCAAACGACTTGAAACGTGTACAAGGCTCGCACCTGAAGAACTGGGTCTTCAAAGAGTTGATCGACCTGCTACCTGCCGTTTACAGACTGCCCGGCGCGTCACCGTTGGCCTTACCCCTCACGGTGACGTATCGGACCACGCTGTTCGCCTCTGACGAGTACTTTGAGACCCCGTACAACGTTCCTAATGGTGCTACGCTGAAAGAAGCGCGAGAGCGCTGTATCGAACCATCTGCCGACAAGACCTTTGTATATCTTGTGGATCTCACAAACAACGGTAAATTCATGCGCAATATTGTTTCCAAGCGGGTCCGTAAACGACTTTTTGGTTGATTTACCGCTTCGATCAGGAGTCGCCGACATCATCGACATGCTAGGTCAGCGTTATCCACCCTGCAGCACAAGGACGAAGACCAGATCTTCAACAAAGGCGGCAATTGGGTGCCGGCCGTCTCGAATTTTCGCGTGGAAAAGTTTTGCTAAGGAAGCGGCAGGTTGCGCCCAAGCGGCCCGGACACCTTTGCATCGCACGCGTTACACCCCCGTCCCGCGAGTGATGAAAAGAGCAGTAGGATCCGAAACAACTGTGGAGTCTATTATTGACCAAGAAGCTTTTCAAGTCTTGAATAATATCTGTCACGGGATGGCTATCGAAGCCAGTGAAAGGTCCTTCATTTTGCGGGGGATAACCGGGCAACCGGACCGGGCGATCCACGACTGCTTGAAGTTGCTCATACCCATTGAGATTAAGCCTTCGACCGTCCTTTCGGAAAGGGTAGACCTTCAGGCGGAATCTTTGTCAGTCTTTGAGAAGCTTGCGCGCTTTAGCACGGTCCGATTCAACCAGTTAAAGGAGGACGAAAAATCCCAATGGAAAGAGATAGTTCGGGGCAACATCGCAGCCAGTGTCCTTATCCAAGCGAATGGTTACGCATGTGCTAACCGGTTAAAATATTCCATAATAACCAATCAAAAAGCCTGGTGGTTTCTAGAAAGGCCAGATGACGACGTCTCGGCACTCCGCATAGCCGGACCGTTTCAAAGCTACGATCAGGGACCTACGGTGGTACAATGCTTGAATTACATAGTAAGTCTGGCCCTGAACAAAGCAGAATGTCCTTCACCGAGCGAGACGCCCGTGTCATCGCCCGTAGTTCGTAAGCCAGGTCCTCGTCAAGGTCCGAGCGGTGCTGGCGGTCCTTCGAATAGACCCGGTGGTTCTGACTCATCCGGGAAACAGCCGCCAAAGGGCGCCGCAGCTCGCCAACAGCGATTCCTCCCCTACAAATCATCACCCGCGGGATCTCAAGCTCGGCAGGCGCTGTACGAGCCGGCAACGCTCTTCCTGACACCGGACGATGCGTTCGGAGAAATGTTCACGGAGAGAGACATGCTCCCGGCCTTCAGGTGCTATCATACGGAGCATTCTACGGTGCGAGAGGTTACAGTATTTCCTGACACATTGAAAACCACCACTATCGCCTTGAAGATCATTGACCAAAATAAGGTTGACACCGACATCGTCGCGCAGCTTGAAACGGAGCTGGACGCCTACAATTACCTCGAAGACCTTCAAGGTATGTGGGCTTCATGTGCTTGTTCCGGATGTGTGATCTGTGGGAGGACCCGAACCGCATCTCATGGTCTCTTTCATTCACTAGGATCGGTAATCCCGAAACTCTTTGCATACGGTTGCTTCGAAGGCGGTCAGTTTCTCTGCCTCGGGACTGAGCTCATTAGCGGGCGAGCTCCCTCAGCTAGCGACAGGCGTCTTTTGCCTGAAGCCAAACGGGCGTACAAGGCTCTTCATGACGCCGGGGTTCTTCACGGAGATGTTGCTTCTCGCAACCTTGTCGTCACCGGGAATCCCTCTCGTCCCGTCGTGATCATCGACTTCGGTTTGGCGTCGGACGCAATCACCCCGGAAGACGCCGCCTCGGAGATGGCTGCCGTTGAGCGGCTTTTCGCTTGATTTGTGTAAGCTCGTTGATAGTGTTCAGTTGATCTCACCATCGCTCGAGGACACTGGCATCAAGAACACCTTGGCCGAGGCCCTCTGCTACTCCCTCTGCAAGCGTTCGCCAGCCCTCGCGCCCACAGTCAAGGCTGCCGGCGAGATCCTCATCAAACACCTGACCCATGTAAAGGAGACTGCCAAGGCCCACCTGAACATCATCGACCAGCGCCACCCCGTTCGCGCATTTAAAGAGCGCTTTGTATGCCAGCAACGTGCTGAAGTGCTGGGACGTCAGCGGGATTTCCCCCGCCGAAGTCTTCAATGGCGGAGGTCGTGAAGGCTTTTGCGGTGGACATGGCCGGTGTTAGACAAGCATTCGCTGGTGTCCCGGCATGGAAACCCTGGGGGGAAGCGATATACATTAATATACATTTACATAACACTCGCCAGGGCTCAGCTCTCCGTTGGCTCCGATTGTTGCACAGGAACACAACGCGCTGAGTCACTGATGCCACGTCGACGCGAGCGCTGGCGCGGTCTTCATAAGAACCTGCCGGCCAGCGCCGGCTCTTCGGCGTCCCCCCTCATAGAAACCCATAAGCAATGGCGGCAGACTTATCAGGTTCCAAGGCCGATCTCATTTGGAGCGCAGTCGACCTCTCGCGTCGCGGCGACCTCTTGGACTCGGAGAAAACCGCGACGCTGGCCGCCCTCCTCAAAGACTCTCTCGACATGAATCTCCACGAGACCTTGGCCGAGGTCTTTGGATGGACCGGATGCGGATTCATCAAACCCATCGAAGACAAGGACTGGGCATCCCTCCTCGACGTGCTGCGCGGTTTCCGACGCGTCCGCTCGAACGCGGACCCCGCTTCCTCTTCGCAAAGCGCGCTGGCGCTCGGCGGTCCTGCCACACAACCGCACAAGGAGGAGGCCCTTGACCTCAAGCATGAAATCTCTCTGCTGGCGCCTGATGATGCACGTGCCGAGAGCGCGCAACCCATATCTCCCACCAGAACCGTCAAGTCCGGCGAAGACCTTGACCGCGTCAACCTCGAGCCTAATCCTGATGACGAGTGGGAGTGGTTGTAGAATAGATATCCCTCAGATATATATACATCATTGCGAAACCTGTCTTCGCAAATACCGGTGATTTTACCGCTCGCAACATGCCCGAATGAACATCAATAGGAACATAGCCCCGAGGGCTTCCCGTCGGTCCGCTACTGAAACGACGTGTACAAAGAACCTAGTCGATCCGGTCAACAAATATACGAGCATACGAAAACGGTACGCCGATATGCACAATGACAACGGTTCGCGCTCCCAACAAACAGTACAAAGCATACGAAAACGGTACGTACGCCAGTATCTTTTTACAAAGAAAATAAACTTCTCTGACCGTTGCAATGATGTGGGGGTAATGAAATTCTCTTCGCTGGACTAACTGCAGCCTTTCCCAAAACCCGCTTGACCTCGTACTCATTGAAACACTCAGTGAACAGCGAGCGTGCCCTTTCGCCCACACATCGGACACAGTGCAAACCTGTTTTAATCTGGCCGAATTATCGCTGTGCAGACGAGAGGCGCTGTGGATTTTATTCACCTCTCAGTTATAGCCACTTCTTCATTCGGCATTCTGCACAATCATAATTCATTACCAATGAGTGTCTTTGTTTTGGGTAGGGACACATGAGCAGGGCTTCTAACCGGACGGTTGGTAGTGGTTTGGGGCATGGCAGTAATGTGAACTGATCAGAGTGTAGTGTTTTCTGTCTGAGCAAACTTGCCACAACAGCACACCTCAGAGTCAAAGTGTACCACAGAATAATGGATACAGTGCATTCTTATGTTCCTTGGAAAGGGCAGATGGCAGGCGGAAAGATTGGGGAATGGCAGAAGGCGATGGCGAGGGTTGCGAAATGGTGTCTGGGAGTTGGGGTGGTGTTTGGCAACTGCGGCAGCGTCACGCGTTGCTTTCCTTGATCTCTCTCTCTCTCCTTCTTTCTCCCCTACCCAATGTACGTTGTTTGGCCTCAAGCAGGACTCACCATGGACTCATTAGTAGCTGCCGGTGCGGGGGCTACAAGAGCCTTGGGGTGCTCAGTCGAACCGACCAAATCCTCACAGGCCTTTCTTAACCGTCCGGCATCCAGCAAAATCTCCCCCAGTAGGTCGAGGCACATAACGCACTCCCGACCATGGCAGCCACCAAACGCAACATCCCTTCTGGTGGCAAGACCGCCCACCAACATCAGCAGCAGCAGCAGCAGAAACTACCCCGAACCGACCCGACCGGCAAATACATCTACGACACCCACCTGATCATCCCAGACACCGCTCGTGAACAGTGGCCCATCCTAGGATACCCCCTCGTGCTCGCCCTGGCTTTCGCGTGGTACCACTTTCTGTCGTTGGATGCGAAAGTGAGGACGCTTGTCGCGGCTGTCGCTTTCGCGGGGATAGGTGAGGGAGAGGAAGTTTCTTTAACCCATTTGTGGCATGCTGAGGGACTTCGCTCAATAATCGTTTATGATTTCGCCCAATCTATCCTTCAGAGTACACATTCTACAGCACCACGCTTGAGACGGTGGAGGGTGATATCCTTCTACGACCCTTCGATCCCCGATGCAGGAAAGGGCACACGGTACGTAGCGTCCGTGACTCACAGATTTTTTCTCTCAAAACTGTTCGGCGCCATCATTCTCGAGACAATGGCTGAATCAAATCCCTTTTTATTGGCTTTTCACAGACCTGGCACCAATTTTTCGCCAACATCATCTTCACTCCCATGCTGCTCGACATCTATTTCGCTCTCGTTCCAACATGGCCTCTTCGGATCCTCCTCTTTCCGTTCAACGTCTGGTGGTTGGAGATCGTGGAAGGGTGAGTAAGAGTGGTGTGAGGAGATGAAAAAATTTGAAGGTGTCTCATGCAGCAAACGGGGCCTCCGCTAAATATTCGTTTTGTCACGTCCACCCCCCGTACGGTTCGGATCCACAGCTATGTACTCATGTACTTGTACGGATACAATCCAGCATGGACCTACCGCGGTGAGTGTCCTTCCGTCTTCCTTGAAACTTCCTAGACCAATCATACCCATCTTCTGAACGATTGTCCTCCTTAGGGACTGACGCCTACTTCCACAACAACATCAAGTTGAGCTACTGGTCCTTCTGGCTGGGTCTAGGTGCGGCGGTCGAGGTGATCTACCCTCTCGCCGTCCACTACACCCAGGTGGCCGCTGCCAGCTTGATTTGATTTATATCTCGTTCATGGGTTCAGGAGGAATCAAGTACTCGATCATGCATTTGGGGGTCGTAGGGAAAGACGACTTGCGGGTATGTGGCGTATCGATACCTACATTCATCGCCTCCGGATATGTGGGAAGCTTTCAGTAGACGACGTAGTAGACCATACGTTGATGACGTCGCGGGACCTTCTGTTTTGCATTGGAAGTGCTCGCTATTTTACGTTCCATGTTCTATACGCAATAGTGAAGGCTGGCTCTTTACCCCATTTTGATATGTTCATAGCTGTGCGGGGTTTCAATTGGTACCAGCAAAACTCGTGTTTCTGGTCAGCGGTATGTAGTCGCCCCGGTCTGCTGCTCGCATGTCCACGGGCGAACCCGCATCAATTGCAAACGCAGCAAGAGTCGCGTCGCAAGTGGGAAAGGTCTGTATGCCCTTGAGGTCGGCTCTGTCGAACGGCAAATGTCGATGTTTATCCCGCCTTTGCTTTGTTTTTGTATGGAATCCACAAGCAGGAACCGCTTCAAGCGTGTGGATGCCAAACAGTTACTCCAATCCAATGGGATAGGCATAGGAGTTCGATTGTGCCTCGTTGGTCGCCTGGATCCATCCCACAGGGATAGCGGTGCACCGGTCCGTGACATGCCGCCTGGTCGCAGCTTGGCAACGTCGCCCCTGAATTTGCCCCAGCACTGTTGGTCCGCTTCCTGATCGCTCCATGACGCCAGTCGCTTGTATGAGTCGGGCCACCCAGGATATCCGGGAGGGAGAAGGGCAGCTCTGTTTGCCGGGTTCGATAGTGGACCGACCTGGCCCGAGTTAACAGGGCCAGGTCGTCGGACATGTACAGGTCAATAAAGCCGGGCCATTGTCTAGAAGCCAGACCCCGCAGTGATGCTGCTCTGACTCCCGCCTCCACCTTGCGGCAAAGGCCACCACTAGATTCCGCTCGTGAACGAACCAGACGCCTTTCGCAAGGAGCCAACCAGGCCTGAGTCAACAAGGCCGTTTCGGCGGACATGTACGGGATAATAAAGCCGGGCCATTGTCTAGAAGCCAGACCCCGCAGTGATGCTGCTCTGACTCCCGCCTCCACCTTGCGGCAAAGGCCACCACTAGATTCCGCTCGTGAACGAACCAGACGCCTTTCGCAAGGAGCCAACCAGGCCTGAGTCAACAAGGCCGTTTCGGCGGACATGTACGGGATAATAAAGCCGGGCCATTGCCTAGAAGCCAGACCCCGCAGTGATGCTGCTCTGACTCCCGCTTCCATCTTGCGGCAAAGGCCATCCTTGCAAAGAAGCCTGATGGGAATGTGACAAGAAAATGAAAGCATATCTGCACGTATAGCAACTGTCAATGCTGACGACGATAGAGGGCAGCTGTCATGGTTTCTCACTGGTTAGCTACAACGTTGCAACATCCCTAAACCGCTAACTTATCCCTTTCTTCTCCCCCAGACGCCTCCCATCTTCGATCGCATACTCTGCGCGCCCATCATTCGTCGCGCATCATTCCGCCGTTCGTCAACCTCACCTTTTCGCTTTCCCCGCCCACTGAATCGCATCCTCCACCAATTCCCCCACCACTCCCTTCTTCGATTCCGAATACGCATGCAGATCAACGTCACCCTCCCTCACCGCCGCCCGTTTCGCGTTCGCGTACCTGACACGCGCGTCCGGATCGGCGCGGAGGAAGTCGCGTAGGCATAGATTGGATGTCCAGATGGGACTGTCGGACCAGACAATGTGAATGTTGTAGTGGCGGGTAGTGGTGGGACGTTTGCGGAAATAGTGTCGTGCGTTGAGGGGGTTGGGAAGGGTGGAAGATGGGGAGGGTGCGAGGCCCATGTATTCGTATCCTAGTGTGCGTAATGCGTCGTGGAGGAGGATGAAAAGGTGCCGCTTTTGCTGCTGCTGCGACCCAACGGGGAGGATCGTTGTCGTCGCATCTCCACCACCTCCACCACTGGTGCCAGCGTCGTCGTGGTCGTAGTAAGAGTAACCTACCATGATGTCTACGACAGGTTTCGCCAGCAGTCCCTGTACGGCCGTTGAACCGATATGCTCAACGAAGGGTCCCCTCCTCACCATCTTCCTCGTCACCAGCCTCCTCTCCTCCTCGCCCTCCACCTCTACAGCCTCCACCACCACTCCTCTACTAGGCAGCACGGTTAGGAGCGTTGCCTTCTCATCCTCGAAAAACTCTGCGTAGGCTGGATTGTGCGGTTCGAGGGTGATGGGCTCCGCTATGGATTCTGGCGTGTACACGGGTGGAGTCCACTCAAGATCGTCCACCACGACCTCGCAGGTTGCCATCATGACTCTACTTTGTGAAAGCGGGTTGAGTGGCTTTGGAGGTGCGTTGTGGTAACCACTTTCTTCTTAACAGCGACGAAATAACTGGACTGACCTGGAAGCACGCTTCTGGCTGGCGCGCGCTGCTGCTAAACCACTTGCCATAGGGTTTCTGGCCTTGCACGGAACGCTGGCTGTCGTAGCTTTGTCCAAGCCGTTCCGAAACCAGTTGTCCTATGGCGCTAGGAGCGCCGCTGCGGTCAAGAATCCGAGGAGGAATCTGTATACGGCGATTGTGGTCGCTGTCTTGCATGGGGGTGTGGCCGCTGGCTTTTGGCGGTTTGTCAAAGAATCTTTATAGCGGATCAAGGCTCTTTCCGTTTGAGATTACCCATTATCAAAGACACGTATATGAGTCCGATGCAAACTCGCTTAGCTTTTTGTTTTTTTGAATATCATAAGATCTTTTGTTCTGTGTTGTTCTCCTGTCTGTGCCTCCCATCTTCCAAAGATACCTGGCCCAGCAACTTGGTCCTCCCTTCCTATTTTGACAAGTAAACTCGTAACTGTTGTGGTTTTTGGCCAACGAGACGCTGGCGGAACATGACTTTGGAGGCTGGATTACTTTCGCAGCGTTTTTACGATGCTCTGCGTTGCGAAAGCGAGGCAGCCCTTGGGTTTATACATTGTAACCGTCTTGTTAGCTGCACAAGAGAATTTACATTGATATGCTTTTCTAGCCCAGAATCCCGATCTAGCACAGCGTACAAGTCGAGTAACGGAGGGTTCACGTTAGCCAGCCACCTCGGCGGGGTGTCTCGCATCTCTGGGTACGTCGTATGGATCAGTGGATGAACCCTGCTCACAGTGTGGGCACGCTTAACGGCTTCGGGCGGGGTAAACTTGTATATTTTCTGAAAGTTTCATCCGCAGGCCCAGAGGCCATCGGGGCCGTGGCCCTTCGTGCGGCCCGGAATCTGCTGGTGATTGTGAAACTTCATAAAACCAAGAAATATCCTTTTACACGTTCACCATATATTCAAAAAGTTCCAGAAGCCCATCCCCTACATTCGCTCAGACACTTCCGGGAATCCAGCCCATTTCGGTAGCCCATCTTTACAGTCGGTCACCGGCATCCGTTTCTCATAAAATATATGATATTGAGGTGCCACATTCTCATATCCGATAATCCTGCCACTCCCATCTCTTTCAAGAGTGCCACTAAGAACATCACGGAACCGAAAGCTTTCGTCACTGCAATCACCGTACACGTGACTGTGACATGCGGTGCAATGGTACCGTGTGACGGTGTCCGAGGAGCTCTTGACAGGAGAGAGGTATTCAGTGCCGGCGGTGATTTTGAGGTTCTCGGGTGGGAACCCGACGGCATGCACGTATGGAGCCCCGGAAATGCGTTGACAGATGGTGCAGTGGCAGTATGCGCTGAAGATGAGCGGGCCGTTGGCGCTATATTTGACGTTTCCGCAGTAGCAGGAACCGTTGAACTGGAGAGCGCCCTGGGCAGCGGCAGTGGTTGACATGATTGACGTATAGATCCACAGAAAGGAGCGTGTGTATTGCTGGTCGAGTTCTTACGATGACCAGAACAGAGCTTGCACGCAGTCTTAAACGTTGCGAGGGTTAGGGAAAGGGGAAAATCACATGAGCGAATGAGGGCACATTCTCACGTGGTCCCGTCCGTGCAGTGATCAGCTAATTTGTGTTCGCACCATCTGGAGAGCACAGCCTCAGTAGGAGCACGCACCTGGCACAAACGTATGTGGCTGCAACACTTTGATGTTTGGAGGCAGAGATAGATATCCTGGATGAGGAAGCTTCAGGCAGCATACTTTGTGTCCGCCTTCTCAACTATCGATAGTCCTCACTACAGGCGTGCAGGAGTCAAATTGGTTGGGGCTCGGACCTTCGATGCTCGGAGGCGACGTTCCACATGAAGACATATCCCTTTCCCCCAGTTTTCTTCTCAAATTTATGGACAGCCTTGTTAGGCCAGGGCAATAGACTGGCTCGCCCGCCCTGCGCCGTTCACCGCTCGCGAGTTTGTGCCAGACCTTGCCCGACGGCTACCAGCGCCACTGCGGCCTCCACAGCAGCGGTTGTGAAGGGTGCTGCCATCCACATGAAGACGTGTCCCTTGCCACAGTTTTTATGGTCACATTTGTGGACAGCTTTGTTAGCGCAAAGACTGGCTTGTAGGGCAGAAGCCGTCACGGCCACGCTCGACGGCTACCAGTGCCACTGCGACCCGCACAGCAGCGGCTTGTGAATGGCGCTGGGGTGGAGCGAGTCCCTAGAACGTTTTGCAACGGCTCATCCCCCACCCCCTTACGGCAGTCGCCTGGCTTATAAAACTGGGGCCAGAATGGGAAGTCTTTCTCGCTTTAAAGCTCTTGCGCTTGCCGGACAACGTCATTAAATCTGAACAATAACGTGGACGTAACCTCAAAAACCATGCATCTATCTCTCATCACTTTCGCCGCCACCGTTATTGTTACTGTGGGCATCCCTTTTGCGGCGGCGTCAACGCCTCTGGGACTTCATAGACGTCGGGACGTAGAGGCTACACCTCAGTCTTCAAATTGTTCAAGCTGGACGATTCTGCAGGATCGGGATTTGAAAGTATGCAGATGAAACATAGCGCGCCCTAAGTGCTTTGACCACCGCTTCACGAACCCGCATCCTCCATGTTTTACAGGATATTGCCGACCTGAACAATCACCCGATTTGGAACAAAAAGTTTCCCTCCGCCTGCGCTTGTGCCGCAGCCATAGCCAGCGTCACATCCCCTCGTGCCCCGCTCTTCGCATGGAACCCGAAGACCACTGGATGCTACCCGAAGGGAATGAGTCCTTACACCAATCAGCAATTCAGGGGAACCCTGCAGATCCCTGTAATGACTTGGGAATACGCTACGGAACAGGAGGACTTGAAAGGCGTGTTCAACGGAGAGGTTTGTGACTGTTCGTTTGCCTTTCTTGGCCCCGGGTGTGAAACTATTCAAACATTAACGGTGGGGTTGTTCTTCTTAGGAAAAAGTGTGTTACAGGTTTGCGATTCCCCGTTTTGAAGTCAGTTCCTGCGGCGAAATTTGCGCCGAGAGCGTCGGGTACGGGCTCTGTGACTTCTCGATTACGGCCCAACTCAGGGGCGAATCGCAATATTTCTGTAGTTTGTGCAAGTTTCAAGCTGTGAAGGGGCAGGTCGTGGGATATCGCACGAATCTTTGAAGCAAAAGCAGGAAGGACTCGGCTACTTTTCGGCCCCGTTGTTTTTGTAGTTCCTCTCAAATGTGTTTGGTTTTTATCCCGATTTTCCCGTTCCATGTGTTTAGTGACTATGTCAGTCTGCCATTTCGGGATTGGTAATGCAGTTGGTGTGCGCTCCGTGCCTGCGCGAGGACGATGAATAAAAAAGTGGCCTTCTGAATTTGACCCCCCGTGTTCGGACACAATTTCATTGGCCAAAAAAAAAAAGAGAAATCCGACCTCCAACAAATTGAACCCTTTCTCAATGTGTATACAGGTGCAAAAATATGAAAGTTCAAAAACTACCTCATTATATGGATCTTCTTAAAAGATTCGCCCAGGCCGGGGGGTCGGCGTTAATGACTTCCCAATTCCAGCTTCTAGCTAGCTGTCAAAACCAGACAGCAATGAGGGTAGCGATAGGGCCCGATTTAGGCGGGAATCAGGCCATAAAGTACTCAGGTTAGCACCTCTATGTGAAAAGAAATAAATCGTAGCGAGGACCGCGTAAACCCCACAATCATAAGAATTTGGCTGCTGCCAAGCATCTCAAAGGACGAATACGATGTGACCGTTTATGTATGCTACTTTCACGGGGCACATACTCACAATATTCAGCTTTTATTGATACAAAAAGCATACCTGGATTACGTTCACGAAATCGGTGTGGAAGGTTCTTGGCGACCCATATGTGACTTAAGTTAGCGTGCCAAAACAGTACCGTGGCTGTGCAACTCATTTGCCGTGAAATTATGGTAAGGCGCTTGCTAAACGACACCCTTACCGTCTCAAAGCTGACTTTTGGAAATCCGAGAAACTTTCCAGCCGCGCCCTGCTTCTCGATGAAGACACCTCAGACGGCTTTCTTTCATCCTGCGTACTGCCAAAAAAATCCCACCTCAAGAAACCACCGTCACCCGATGTCTCACCTCGTCTCGCAGGGACAGCCGCTTAGGGTGGCTTGGTCGGGTCCGGTTGCGACGCTTCCGCTGGAATTGCAGTCGGTCAGCCAATGGACCAGCCTCTACAGCAACGCCCTTCACCACAATTGCTTTGGCGGCGCTCCAATTGCACAGTGTGTCCCACAGGAGCACGTACCGTCTTCCCAAGGTATAGCTTCGTAATATGCTTGGCTGTCCGAACTTTGGGAATTCATTGCTTCCTGCAACAGAAATTTGTTCCAGCAACCCAATGTTTTTCCAATTGGACGTTGACGCGGTCCGAGACTGGGAGCACGACGATCTCGATAGTCCATACACCGCAAGTGTATCTGCCGCAAAGAAGAGCGCGGCTGCCAGCTTTTACGAGCAGCTCCATACCGTCTTGCTGCGAGGGAGTCAGACCTCGCTCACAAGCACTGGCAGCGCGCGGTCTGATGTCTCACACACTACGGAAGAGGATAAGGCGGAAAACTCCTCCGAGACGCTGCTCAAACTGTTGATTGCTTTGTTCGTGCACGAAGAAAAGCAGGATTCGATCGATGGGCGCTTAGTCTTCAAGCCGCGGTAATTCGCCGTTGCCGTCGATTGACTTCGCCTGGCTGCTCAGGAAGCTCACCGATCTCTTTTCCAGGGACGATCGACTGAGCGGAAACGTCTCTTTTTGCGGAAGGTCAGCTGCGGTGGTCAACGACGGCTACATCAATCTTCGGCGGCAGCGACACACTCGGAAATTCTCCGATGTGAGGGGCCTGATCGTTGCCTTTCTTAAGGTTCGTACTTACTGCTGTAAGCGTCGTGCGCGGCTGTTGGTAAATGTCCAGCGGCGGTTCATCAGGCCAAACGTCTGGAGCATAGGATGACGGAAGAACGGTTGTTTGCCCAACTTACTGGAGAAAGTCTGTGGACGGCGCAGGAAAACTTTACTGGGAATCGAAATCGAGGCGACCAGGAGGTATAATTATATTCAGATAAATAGACTCATTTTTAAAGTTTTCATTGACGAAACATTTGTTCGAAGGTTTTCGGCCTCGGAATTCACCACCGACACGCCCACATTACCCACGCTTTCTACCCGGCGCAATATCTGGAGAACGTACTAAATAACCAACCGTTGGGAGCACAGCAGGTCGAACTCAGGAAGAGCATCGGCTTCGACCTGGCAATTCCCCGCGAGCGACTTGAATATGTCCGTCAAGTTATCGGCATTCTCCGTTATGTTGGCAGTGGGCTTTCCTTTGTTGGAAAGATGAGGAACGACTCTCTGGTTGAGCATCTGATTTGAAGCAGTTACTTTATCATCGCATAGCTTGTCATTGCATGTATACCAGCGCCAGTTCGCCCAGGCGTATGAAGTGCATCAGAACCTATTCCTGCATCTTAAAGCTCTTAGCAAACTTCGATCCCGCAAGCCTTAGGTTCGTGAAGAATTACCGCCTAGTCTGCATGGCAAATGTCTGTGAATCCGTTTTCATTGTCAAAGGCGCTGACTTCCAGCACCTTCTCCTTCAGTGTCCTACAACACCGAAAGCCATCCAGGACTTTGATGGGCATCGTTATGGAGAGCAGCCTTCCTATTCCTCCGCACCCGAAGCAAAGGAGACTCCCTCGTTAGAATCAGCAAACGATCAGCGAGACTTAGGAGGCAAGTGCCGCTTATACTACACACGCCTGGTGGAAGTGGATTCCAGTACCACCGCTGAGGTGTCCGTCAGTACCTCTCTTCTGGCAAATGTGGCTACTCCGGGAAATGCTGAGTATGAACATTGCTTTGAAAGCGTATTCATCTGCCCAGGGAGAGCTAAGCGTGCATGGAGCCACTGCCGCACGGTTCCCTGCTGTCGATGTTACCTTCACAAAGAACCACTTCATAAAACGCTTCTGCTGGCCTGCGCTATGGACGTAGAGGACAGGGAATTAGAAATATATTCAATTAGGACTGAATAGTGTCGGGAAAAAGTACTGATAGTCCGCGCAGGTGGAAGCATATTCACTGGGGCGTCGCAACGCAGGACAGACAAGCAGCTCATCACGCCGGCCATAACGACTAGACTCATAGAAATCACCAGGACTGTGATCACAGCTGCCTAGGATGTTTTGAGCACTGGTCCTATTATATCCGTCATTGGCATGGCAAATGACAACGATCCGGTAGACATGTGATTGGTTTTGATGCTCTTGGTGCTGGTCCGGTCATAGGCCCTTGGCGCGCGTAGATACTGCCAGGAATATTCGTCCAGTGGTTGTCATATGCGTGTAAATCGCAGTAACTTTACTGTCCCCTAGATAACCTTTGCGTTGGATTTTAGCCGCGGAGTATGGGCAGAGTATCGAATGATAATCTCACTGATCCACGGTTTCAGTAAATGATTCGTGGCCCCGCTGCTACCATTGTTACTATTCTCGGCTAACGTTCACATCCACATCAGCCTGCTACAATATTCATATAAAGGAGCAGTGATTTGTTCTTTCCTCGCTGAATCACAATTCAGCTACGATGGATCCTGCAGGAAGAGCTTCGATTCGTGGGATCGAGTTTCTGGATTACTCGTTCGGATTCTTCCTTTGCCTTGGAGCAGGTATTACTGTGGGTGTGGCGGTTGATGTATGGCGATGAAACGTTCTTGATGAATGCAAGCTCGCTAGACAATGTGCGCCAAAACCTCAGCGGCGTTTACCACCGGCCCAGTGTTCTGACCAAGCTCAGCCTGATCGCCGCCGTACTCCAAATCATGGATGTAATCTTGCTTGCTGTCCAACATTCTGTCCAGACTACCTTCTGCGAGCCAATTGTAAACTTAGGGAGCACCTGCTACTATGTGTTCCAAATTATTTCATCAGGCAAGTCTGAATCCCTGCACAGCCGTCATGCGAGAGATAGTTGCGTTTCTTGACTTCTCCTAGACTCACATCTTTTCCGGAACGTGACATCGGCAGGAATATTGATCTATCGAGCCACCACAATTTTCTCACCCAATTATATACCGCTGGCAAGAATCTTATTGAGCCTTCTTTTGGTGGCGTCCATTGTAACGAACGCGGTTAGTGCCATCAGAAAATCAGTGTTCGTTGGCGGCGATGGGACATGCCAAGCGATTTTTGATCGCAAATGGAATGATGCCGCAAAAGTGATATTGCTGGTTTTATGTAAGCTCAAGATGACTTGTGGGAGCATCATGTTGCGGGATCTGATAGCAGCGAATATGTATTTCAATTGCGCAGATGTCAGTGTGCTCATCTGTTTTATTTTCCCGCTGATGCAACATATTCGGCGAATGCGGCATCAAGGCGTTTCTTCCGCCAAACTTCGCAAACTACTTACCCAGATGGCAGGCAAGATTGCGCTCGCCATTCTATGCCTAACAGTGACAGTGGCACTGTCGATTCCGGGTGTTTTCGGAAGTTATTTCTACACGCAGTTTCTTCTCGAAAATTATTTCGTGTAAGTGACTTTCTTGAGAGTTCCTGAATGCTGAGGAGAATGTGACATTGAAGATTCTCCACTTTCTTACAGCATCTTGGCTTCTACTTGGTCCTGTCACGAGAAATCCGCTTCCGCGGACTCAACAGGCAGTAGCTCGAAGCCGCCTTCAGCAGTTTTAGGCTCTTCCCAGTCTAAGACAGTTTCTACGAAAGCCTCGACAACTGCGTTTCCCGACAAGTCGCGCAACCTCCTTGTTTAGTCTGTAGCCAAGAAAGTTTATGTCTCTATGATTATTTGACAATTAAAACAACGGTGACACTCGAGACAGTGGCATAGTGATTGCCACAGCCCAATAAGAAAATTTCAAGGAACACCCGAAGAACGGACACGCTGTGAGCCAGAAGTGGATGTGCAGTGGAGACACCTTTATGAGTCGGTTGAACAATTTTCTGAAGGCTCATAGACGGTACAGATTTGATAACTTGCCAGGGCAATCAACAAGCGTCCATGGGAAGAAGCTCACTGAGACTATGTAAATATTTAGTTTGATATATGGGGTATTGATATGTGACGTATGAGCATCTGGAGGGGTGAGGATATCATGCAACCAATACTGGGTTAGCGTGGGATTGCACCTTGCTGCCTTGCCCTGCCTGCTCAGGCTAATTCATGCCTGTTAGTTGCTGGCCACTACAAATGCGAATTTTGTGTGTTCTTCACCCGGACACCATATGTGTGATCGTCTTACAGCTAAAATGCTTGAGTGTGTTGTTACGTGTGACTCCACCATTCTGGTCGAGGCCACAACTTGTTATTTTTGTTGCCCCTTGACACTTGAATAGTGGGCGTTTACTCATTGAAAAGCCCTTTAGTATTGGGTCGCCCTTTTAAGCTTATTTATCTTACACATGTTGTTGTGCCCATAGCACTGTATCCATTGGGACTTGAGGACGATGTTGAAGGCGTGTCCTGTGTTGCTTGGACTGAGAACCCACGTTAACTGGCTGCGAGGTGATGGAGCACCGTGCCAAGTGTTTGCTATATGCACATCCCCGCTCTTGCTCCGAGACCTCTGGGGTACATCGAAGGTAGATCATACCAGTAACCAGCGTGTGGTATTCCTGAATGTTGTGCCTCTTCAGAAACTGGTGCAACCAAGCAGAGCAACACAAGCGAACTCAGCAGAAACTGAACAGGAGCAGAATAGGAGACAGCGCCGCCGCCATAAACCAAGCCGCCCGTCATGTAGAGCCTCTCCCGTAGGCGTCCCCATATTTCTTTAAAGAAAATAAGCACAGGATGTTGGGTCTCTTCTCGAACACTCGCACCTTACTCACTGACCCAGCTACCTACGCTACCAAGGCGAGCGTGCCGCCTTCGACCCTCGAGGAAGCGGCGACACGGATCAACAGGATTTATGACTATGGTACCCTCAGTTTGCGACTCGACTCCCTTATAATTTTCTCTGACTGACACCCGGTGTTTTTTCAGTCATTATCGGAGGCGGTACAGCAGGCTCAGTCCTTGCCTCCCGTCTCACAGAAGACTCCTCGATCTCCGTTCTCGTGCTCGAAGCCGGCGGCACAAATAATATCCTCGAAGCTCAAGCTCCTCTAACCTTCAACAAGCTTTTCAAAACAGACAAGGATTGGAACTATGAAACCACTCCTCAACAGAATGTCGCTGGAAGAGAATTGTACTGGCCGAGAGGAAAACTCCTCGGTGGTTCTAGTTCTTTGAATGCGATGATGTTTCATCACGCTTCCTTCTCCGATTATGATGAATGGGAACAGGTTTTCGGATGCAAAGGATGGGGTTATGAAGATATGAAGCCGTTCTTCAGGAAGGCCGAACAATGTGAGTCGTGTGATGGCGAGGACCGCTGCAGAACAACGCGAAAGCGGTTCACATGCGAGAAGCTTTGTCGGTCTTGGTGAAGGTTGTGCATAGATGGACTGAGACACCCGGTTACTGACACCTTCCGTCTTTTCGCACCGTTGTAGTTACCCCGAACATTGCTAGGACACCGGTGGACCCCTTGCACCGCAGCAGTGACGGGGTTTGGCAGGTTGGACACAGCTACCTCTCGGAAATTGGCGGCAAGGGATTCGTGGGCGGGTGCGTCGAAGCTGGTATCCCGTTCAGCCCCGACGTCAACACACCCAAAGGCACAGAAGGCGTTGCCCATATTATGACCTTCATAGACAAAAATGGCCGACGTTCGTCTGCTGCTACCGCCTACCTCCCGCCAGCAGTTCAAAAGCGACCGAACCTGACCATTGCCATTAATGTCCTGGTCACACGCATCATTTTCGAAGAAACGAACGCCAAACCCCGTGCAATTGCGGTCGAGCTTGGAAACGAACGTAACGGCCAGAAGTACTACGTTTCCGCCAAACAACAGATTATCCTCACTGCGGGTTCCATCAATACCCCGCAAACACTCATGCTAAGCGGGGTTGGACCACAATCAACGCTGGAGAAGTTCAACATCCCCGTGGTCGTTGACAACCCGAACGTGGGCAGCCACTTGAAAGACCACTTTTGCTCATCGGGTATTCTTTGTAAAGCCAAGCCCGGTACCACTCTGGACTACCTTACGAGCGACATCAAAGCCATACCGGCACTCGCGCGCTGGCTGATTACAGGCGGAGGACCGTTGACGAGCAACATTGCCGAATGCTCAGCCTTTTTCAAGTCTACAGACCCGACGTTGCCCGTTACTCACGCGCTAACTAAGCCCGAAAATAAACCGGAATTGCATGGCTCGCTCGGAGTTGGACCAGACTTGGAAATCATTGGTGCGCCCATCGCTTTTATAGACCACGGCTTCACACCCGGGCCGCCAGGTGACAACGTCTTTTCTATGGTTCCCATCGGTCTACGACCCCGCTCTTCCGGTACCATCACGATCCGCAGCACGGATCCCTGGGATAAGGCCATCATCGATCCCAGATACTGGTCCGACAAAGGGGATAACGACCGGAAAGTCCTCTTGGCGGGAGTGAGGGTATGCATCAAGATCGCCCAATCCGAGGCAATGAAACCGTACCTTGAAACCGTTCCCGTCAGCAACGATCCAGAGAGTTTCTACTGGCCGTGGTGCGCTGATGCCACGCAAATCACAGACGACCAGATCTGGACCTGGATGACCCGCACCAGCTTTACACTTTACCACCCCGTCTCTTCCGCCCGGATGGGTCCCGACCCAGCCAGTGCCGTTGTAGACACGGACTTGCAGGTGCACGGCGTGGAAGGGCTGGTCATTTGCGATGCTAGTATATTCCCTGAACAAATTTCGGGGCACCCGACTGCTGCAATCATTGCGATCGCGGAGAAGGCAGCTGAGATGGTCAAAGTCAAAAGAAAAAATCGATAAGTCAAAATGAGCCACTCGTATTTTCTTTCTCGAGCATCATGCCAACCAGCCACGTGACATTGAACGCTTCATTCGTGTGAAAGTCGCCCATGACGTGCGTCAAAGTCGTGGGGAATGCAAATTATTTTCATCGAACCGTAAAACTCAAAACTGTTTCCCATGAATTTGTTTGGTGACCGGGATATGGAAAAAAAAAAATAAGAAATCGTGCATCTGTGACTTTGCCATTCCGACAGAGCAACGCCCCATGATTTGAGAAGCAGATCTACCATTCGGCCTTCACTGTATTTCATATGGGCAGTGGCCGTCTTTCTCCCCCCCCGCCCCCCTCATTCAAACCAAACGCTCAGCATTTCCTTACGCAAACGCCGCTACCAACAATGCCCACCAGCATTGAATTGCATGACCACCTCCCGGACCTGGATCCGTCTACTCCCTGGCACACGCTCGAGGCATCAGAGATTGCCGCAACCTTGCAAACAAACCTCAATGTCGGACTCTCTCCCCACGCCGTTGCAGGTCGACTCGCAAAGTACGGACCAAACCTCATCGCCAGCAAGCAAGGAGCAACGTGGGTCAAAATCCTGCTCGCGCAGCTCATTGACCCGATGAATTGGCTTTTCCTGGCGCTCGGAGTCGTTGGCTTTTTGTTGGCCGACTACATTACCGGAGGGTTTTTGACCGCCATGGCCTTGATAAACTTGGGCTTGTCCTTTTCCCAAGAATACGCGGCCGAAAAAACGTTGGCCGCCCTAAAAAGTCTGTCCAGTCCCTCGGCGACCATTGTCAGAGAAGGATCAGAACAGCAGATCCCCACTGCCGACATTGTTCCCGGCGACATCGTGGTCCTGATAGACGGCGATGCAGTGCCAGCTGATTGTCGAGTGCTGACGGTAACAGATTTCGAAACTGACGAAAGTCTTCTTACTGGCGAGTCTATGCCAGTGAGAAAGGATCCTGCGACACTCACATCACCCGGTATGGCAGCAATGTACTTGTATCCTCATATTTCATCCCCGTCGAAAAACTGACTAGAAACTTTCATATCCCACGTAGACGAACCACTCGGCGACCGCATTAACATGGTGTACTCCTCCACCATCGTCTCCAAAGGCCGTGCGCGTGCGCTCGTTATCTCCACCGGCATGTCCACCCAGATTGGCCGCATCGCCTCCAAACTCCAAGACGACAAATCGGATCTGACCCGACTCCAAAAATCCTTGTACAAGATGTACATTTCTCTCATCTTTGTCGCCATTGCCGGTGCATTGATCGTACTGTCAGTTGGCAAGTTTGACGTCACCTACCAGTTGGGCATGTATGCCGTCACGGTCGCCTTGAGTGTGATTCCGGCCGGTTTGACCACCGTCTTGACCGTCACCCTCGTCATGGGTGGCAAGGAGATGACAAAGCACAATGCCATCGTACGAAAGCTGAAATCCCTGGAAACACTCGGAAGTGTGACCCACATCTTCTCCGACAAGACGGGAACGCTCACTCAGGCAAAGATGGTTGTCGTCAACTGCTGGGTGCCCAGCGTGGGACATGTGTACGTCGAGCCGCGAGGCATCGAACCTATCGGCAATGTTTTCATCACCGGCAATGTGGCATTGGAGTCGGATCCGAGCCCGGACATGCCGAATGTCATCAAATTGGGCAAAGGTTCCGCCAACACGTTGAACGATCCTTTGCATGATTTCGCCCTCTGCGCCTCGCTGTGTAATCTGGCATCCGTCACTGCTTCTTCCGAACTCGCCGGGGACAGCAAGGTCCCAGCGTACACGACAAGTGGCTCACCCACCGAAGTGGCTCTCCAAGTGTTTGCCCATAAGCTCTCCATGTCCAAACCTTCAATAGAGTTCGATGGAGGGTGGCAGCCTGTTTACGATTTTCAGTTTACGAGCACGCTGAAGCGCATGTCGGTCGTGTATCGGAGCGCGGATGGAAGTTTGAAGGTATTCACCAAGGGAGCGGCAGAAATCCTCCTGGGATTGTGCACACCGGATCCGGAGCGAGACGAGAAGGTGCGGGTCATGGTGGACGATTTTGCTCGAAGAGGACTTCGGGTCATTCTCCTGGCGGCTCGGTCCATCCATGCTGATGAAGTTCAAGACACGCCAGATGCATGGAGGTCGGTGGATAGGCGTGTGATTGAGCGTGAATTGGATTTCCTCGGTCTAGCGGCTATCTATGACCCACCACGCCCAGAATCAGCGTCATCGGTCCGACAAGCTCACGAGGCCGGGATCAGCGTGCATATGTTGACAGGCGACCATCAGCAAACAGCAATATCAATCGCTTATCAAATCGGAATCCTCGATCAAGATCCACGCAGACTTACACCCGAAAGGCTCAAGGCTGTGTGCACGACGGGGCCCGTGTTCGATGCGCTGAGCGAAGCAGAGATCGATGCAATGGACTACCTTCCCCTTGTCGTGGCACGCTGCAGCCCCGAATCCAAGGTCAAGATGATCGAAGCCGCCAAACGTCGACAATTTATCTCCGCGATGACGGGGGACGGTGTAAACGATTCGCCATCGCTCAAGATTGCCGACATTGGTATTGCAATGGGACTCTCCGGCTCGGATGTGGCCAAGGGTGCGAGCGACATTGTTCTTGCCGACGACAACTTTGCGACCATCATTGTGGCCATCCGGGAAGGTCGGCGGTTGTACACCAACATCCAACGATTCTTGTTGTACTACTGGATTGGTCTCTTGGCGGCTGCCATCATTGTCATTGTCAACGTGGCGGTAAAAGATCCCGCTGGTGTTCCCGTATCCCCGTTCACGCCCATCATGCTCTTGTTTTTGTTTGTCGCAATGACATCCCCTGCCGCCGCGATCAGCATCCAACCGGCTTCACCCACCACGATGCAAGAGCCCCCGCGTCCACCAACGGAATCTATCTTCAATGCCGAGATTATTCGCGACACCCTCTTCTACTCGCTAGGATTCATGGCCATCTGCCTCGGGGCGTACGAGCTTGTTTTGTGGACGGGTGGGGGCGTGGCGGCCGCCGAGTGTGACGCGACCTACACGGAGGGATGCGAAGCTTTGTACCGAGCGCGAAGCACCATTTTGTTCTTGTACACGTTGCTCTCCTTGGTCCAGTCCGTGCACTGTCGCTCATACCGAACGGTCGAATGGATGGGCCCAGGATTCGCTAAAACCCTTCGTGACAAGACACTGATGGTCTGCATCTTGGTGCTGGTTGTTGTGCTGAACGTATTTGTCTACGTGCCGGAAATAGGACGGGATGGATTCAAAATGGGAGGTGTCACATGGGAATGGGGCTTGATCATAGGGGGAACGCTGTTGTGGATCATTGCGGGAGATGTGTGGAAGAAGGTGAAGGATGCTGTGTGGCCCTTGCAAAGGGTGAATCCTGACATGGTACAGCATGTTCAGGTGTAATCAGGGGCCTTCTGTTTTTAAAATGTAGACAATGTGTTTTTGGGACAATTAACGCTAATAGATCTGGTTCTCCATGTACCATTATGGATTGATCAGCTATGCCCTTCTTTTAATCACCCCTGGAACTGAAATACGCCAGTGCGGAGACCGCCGCCACAACCATCCCAATCACATTTCATTTTCGGGGGCACGCCAGGGTCACACTATTTCATCCAAGACTTGTCGCCATTCACTCTGCGATTGCATCAAGAGTCTCATGTGCGTGTGCATGCTCCCAACTAGCAACTGCTAGCTGGTAGGCGGGCTTGTGTGGGTCCAGTTCCGGATTTGCCAGCTCTTTGCTTGGGAGCATATGCAGTCTAGCGAGGTTGTGGAAAGGGTCAGAATGCTGATATCAGCAGACGTCCCATATCTCTTACTTTCATGAACCACGACAAAGCGGGCACTGTCTAACCTCTTCCTCACGAGACTCATTGCTGTCCGAATGCGAATCCTCAACATCATCGTTAACACCTTCCCTTGGGATCAGACTACGAGGGTTCGAAAAGCATGGGCTGATGGGCTAGCAATGACGTAGCCAGATGCCCTTTGTAAAGTAAAGTACGTCGGCTCCTGCCATAGTAATAATAGGAAAACAGCGCATCTTCTCTGGCTGTCCGCGTCAAGGCAATATCATGTGCTGCCCACTCGCCGGATATTGGGCAGTTTCCAACTGCCGCGTGCTCATATCAAAAGAGGGTAGCCAACAACAAAAAAAAAAGCAATCAATGGACACACATAATGAGTCCATTTTGCGCAAGACCGCAAGCTATACGTCCTAGAGTAATTGGGGCGAGTTGCGATATGTAACACCCATCTTGTGTCTCTAGCGCACCAGAGAGATTCAAGTCCAGAGATCGCGTCAAGTGCACGATTCTTCTGGGGGACGGATGGGGGAACAGACCAACGCTGTTGCCATTCCGAACTGCCCAATCAGCAGCTACCCCCGCGCATGACTGGGGCAGCAGGTGAATATACGCATAAAGAGAGCGTAGTCCACAAATCAAGAATGACAGACAGGTTATATCATTTGGTCCCCCACGCCGCAGATCGATCCCATTCTCTCATGGACGCATGCCTAGATGTAGGCAGGATACATGTAGGCAGGCAGGCAGGCGGTCGGCAGCCAAAAGAAACAGAACAAGGCGTGCGTCTGTCTGTCTATCGATATCTGTGGGAGGGCGGCGGTCCCCAACCCTTCTTTGTATTCTCTGAAGCCACGTGACGCCGCCCTGACTAGTCAGACTGAGCATTCAGCGGCCTATTTCTAGCACGAACGAACAAGCGATTGGCTAAATGTAGGTGGGTGTCCTTTTTACTTTGAGTTGAATGAGTGAGTATGATATGATATGATGGATGGATGGGCGGCAGTTGAATGATTCAGCGGCGAGTTGAAAGCGATACTGTCTTTGGGTTACTGGAGGCTTTTTGCTGCTGCGCACGGGCCGCTCACTCTCTCTGCCCACTAACACTGCATGCTCTTGACGCTCCCACACTACACACACACACACACACACACACACTCCCCGCCGCTGCTGTCTGCATGAGAACAATGGTATGTCGTGTACCCACTCCGCTACACTCCTCCACTCGTGCCCTATTGCCTCTTCTGGGCGTGACTGGAGGAAAGAGGGCTACCCTCCAGCCATGTCTCTGACCCCACTCGAACTAACCCCCCCACCCACAGGCTGACCACCACCACCACCACGATGATGAGGATGACAACAATCACCACGCTTTCATGTCCGAACCCATCCAATACATGCCCCCGGCAACTCCACTGAGAAAGTCAAAGAGCCTCGACAAGGACGGACAAGGACGAGTCCACAAGGACGGCGCTGGCACAACTGACAGTGGCGTAGCAACCCCCGTAGACTACAACGACCAAACGCTTGACCACAGGGTGCCAGAGTAGGTTTCCCCTTCCGAGTTCCGAGCGAAGCGAGGAAGCGATCCGAGTTCCGAGTTCCGAGCGAAGCGAGGGTGACAGGAGTGGGGCAATGAGGGATTCTGGCGCGCAAGCGCCAGGGATTTGCGCAGAGCGCATCTCACCAAGCGGAGCGCTCCCGAGCGAAGCGGACCGAGCGAAGCGAGGAGTGGAGACATGAGGGAAACTGGACAGAGGGAAACTGGCGCGCAAGCGCCAGGGATTGCGTATGGCGCATGTCACCAAGCGGAGCGAGCGAAGCGAGGAGTGGGAGGCATGAGGGAGTGGAGACATGAGGGAAACTGGACAGAGGGGAAACTGTCGCGCAAGCGCATGTGTGCTTTGCGTGCAGTCGCAAGTAAATGCTCAGGCCAAGCGACTGGGGAGAGGGAGTGGACTGGCGCGGAGCCCATCGAGTCTTCCCTCGCTCGCGCTGGAACAGTACGATATATTCTAACCCGTAGCTTTCCCCATTTCTTTCCCATTTGATAGGCAGCCGGAATTTATTCCTGGCGTCACTAACGCTTCCCGGGCGCAAAACCTGAACCAGTTTGAAATCCAGAAACGAGAAGAAGCTCGCCAAAAGGCACTGGAGGCTGATGAAGCAAAGAAACGCCACGAGGCCGAAATGTTTGAAAAGGCTCGCGTCCTTCGTCAGAAACTGGAAGCCGAGGAACGCCTGCGCAAAGAAAATGAAGAGCGGGCTCGCAAAGAAGAAGACGAGGCTCGTCAGCAGGTTCTCGCCAAGCAAAAGGCAAAAATGGACGAGTTCGAGCAGCAAAAGCGTGATGCCGCTAGGAGGTGAGTGCTGACTTATGCCTGATGGAATTTGCCTCCGCCATTGCGACAGCTCCTCTCATACAAATCCTTAACTGACAAAAAAAAAAGAGCAGAGGAGGCGCGAATCCAGGCATTGAAAGCAAAGGAAGAGGAAGCTTTCCGGAAACTCGAACTGGCCAAGCAAAAGACGCTGCAGGAAGAGAAAGCTCGTCGTGAAGAAGCGGAACGCAAAACCAACGAGGAACATTTGGCTCGTGCTGAAAAGTTGCGCAAGCAGGAGGAAGCTATGGCGAGATTCGAAGAGGAACGGAGGGTCAAGGTATGTTCAACACGCGCGCATCAACGGAGACATTCCATAAGTTGTGTGAGTCCAATTGCTGACTGGCGGCAATGATTCAAATAGCAAATGAGCGAGTCCGATCGTAAAGCGTATCTTGCACGGAAAGAAGCCGAAGCCGCGGCCATCCGACAACGACAGGATGAAGAAAGGCAGCGTCTTGCCGCCATCGAGCAGCAACAGGCAGAGGAGGCCCGCGCACAGGAAGAAGCTCGCCGCAAAGCCGAGGCTGCTAGACTAGAGGCTGAGCGACTCGCAAATCTTCCCCCTTTGGACGCACCGCAACCCCTACAGCAGCAGCAGCACGTTGAGCAAGAAGATGAAGATCCCGTCGATGAAGAGGCCCGGTTGGCCACCCAGCGATCTCGTGAAGCGCTCCTGGCCAAGGTCGCTGATCGCGCCAAACTTGAATCGATGCGCGTACAAGCTGAAGCAGAGGCCAACAACCGCGCCGCTGAACAAACCGCAGCCGAATCTCAAGCTCGCTTCCAGCGCGAAATGGAGGCAGCTCAACAAGAGGGAATTACTATTGCCCCGAAAGCGCCCTCCCCAAGAAAGAACGTCACCCCGGAAACAATGGAGGAACGCACCATCCGTGAAAGGCAGGAAGAGCAACTCGCCGAGGAGGAAGCCGCCCGCGCATTACAGAACGCCCTGGAGCGCAAAAAGACGGTCAAGGACATGGCCAACCTCGATGCCGATGCGTGGAGGGCCGACCTGTTGGATCTCATGGCCGCCGAAGAAGCCAAATCGCGCGCCGATCAGGCCAACCGCGAGCCGTTCGTCCTGTCCAAAGATGCCGAAATCGCCTCCACCCTCTCGGTCCCCAACCGCCTCTCGACGTCCCGCCCATCCATGGCCCGTCAATCCATGTCGGTCGAGCGTGCCGCCGCATTCCAGCAATCCCAAACACGCAAACAAGAGAAACGTGGCGGCTGCGGGTGCAACGTCATGTAACAAAGTCACTCATTTCCATCTAGCAACATCAACTTTTCTGTGGACGATGCTGGCATCAATCCCACTCTGTCCCCCCCCCCCCCCCCCCCGCGCAACAGTCGACTCTTTTCCCCGTCCACCGCGCCCCACCCTGCCCCCCTTCACTGCGCATGTCTCCATATGCGCTCCTATGAATGATTTTTGTCCGGCCCGATCGCTCTCACTCCCCACACACGTTCAAACACAAACCCAGACTGTAGCAGAACTTTGGAACACCCCCTCAAGAAAACTCAAACCACATAGCACCAGCACACACACACACCACCAACAACAACAACATTAGAACGAGACCTAAGAACACTATATCTAGAAATACAGCCCCTGCCTATCACTAGTACCCCATTCCCCCTCCTTTCTTGTCAGATGGACATGCGTGATCGAATACATCAAGTTACACGAGGTTTGTGCTATCACCCCAAAACTCTAGTTATCTATACGACAGCCAATTTGCTATGTATTACGAAAGCGTGTCTGCGAGCGCAGAAGGCGGGAGAAAGAGGTCGGCCGGTCATTCGGGAGGGCGCAAAGGCAACGCCCAGAGAACAGCCAACCTGTTTGGGGGGCTGGCTGGGGGAAGCAGGGCGGGGGTTTTGCCACCGAGCATGGCGCTTCATCCGTTGGGGGGCAGCTGGGGGGAAATAGGGAGGGTGTTTTTTTTTTTTTTTCAGCGGGCATGGCCCTTCATCAATGTCAGGAACGCTTCCTGCGGCAACTGCACGCCGCCAGCGACCGTCTTGAGCCTCTTTTTCCCGGCCTTCTGGCGATCCAGGAGTTTCATTTTCCGGGTGATGTCGCCGCCGTAGCATTTCGCCGTCACGTCCTTTCTGACGGCACTGATGGATTCTCTGCACACGATGCGGTTATTGACTGCCGCCTGGATGGTGATTTCAAACAGCTGCCGGTTCATGACCGTCTTGAGGCGTTTCGCCCAGTCCTTTGCGACGCGGTCGGCATGGGACCGGTGCACAATGGTCGCGAGGGCGTCGACGGGTTTCGCGTTGAGGAGAATGTTGATTTTGACAAGATCCGCGGGTTCGTAGCCCGTTTCCTCATAGTCAAACGACGCGTACCCCGACGTCCGACTCTTGAGCTGGTCGTAGAAATCCGTCAGGATCTCGCTCATCGGGAGCGTGTACTTCATCATGACGCGGCGTTCGTCAATGTACGTGTAGTCGTGCAGGAGCCCGCGGTGCGCGCCGCACAGGTCCATCATCGCGCCGAGGTATTCGGCCGGGAAGATCAGGGTTCCGACGACGGTGGGCTCGAGAAAGGCGGCAACGTGCGGGTGTTGGTCAACGTCGGGGAACTGGGCCGGGTTGCGGATCGTCTTTTCTTCTCCGTTATGGTAACGCACAATGTAAGGCACGGTGGGGGCCGTGTTGATGACGGTGGAATCGTATTCTTCCTGGAGACGTTCGCGGAAAACGTCCATGTGGAGGGTACCGAGAAAGCCGAGCCGGAAGCCCTGCCCGAGGGCGACCGAGGCTTCGCGGGCGACGCTGACGCTGGCGTCGTTGAGCGTAAGGCGGTCGAGGGCTTCCTGGAGTTTGGTGTAGTCGGCAGCGTCCATGGGGTAACAACCGGCAAAGACCATGGATTTGGCCGGCTCAAAGCCCGGAAAGGCAGCGACGGGGTGGTTTTCGCGGTAGAATGTGTCGCCAATGTGCGCGTCGCGAGTGGTTTTCATGCCGAGGACGACATAGCCGACCTGGCCAGCTTCCAGGCTGGTGGTCGCGGTTTGGTGCGGGAACATGATGCCGAGGTCAGTCACTTCGTAGGTGTTACCCATGTGCGCCGAAACGATACGGTCGCCTTTACGCAGGTTGCCGTCGCGTATAGCGACCAGACACACCACGCCGACATATTGGTCGTACCAGGAATCGAACAGGAGGCCGCGGAAGGGCGCCGTGGCGTCGGCGGTGGGCGCGGGGACCTGCTCGATGATTTGGGGCAGCACGCCCGCGACGCCAATGCCGGTTTTGGCCGAGATGGAGAGCATGTTCGAGATGTCGAGCTCGAACGTGGTTTCTATTTGCCGAGCACTCTTTTCAATGTCGGCGCCGGGAAGGTCGATCTGCAAAAAGCGAAACAACACAAATAAAGAGCACAAACGAGCGCGGTTCGATTGACATGAGTTCCTTTCTCTCCCATGGACGCGTGTTTCGTGCTTCGTGAAACGATACCTTGTTCAGCACGGGTATTATAGACAGACCTTCTCCAAACGCCATGAAAAAATTTGCGACTGTTTGCGCCTGGATGCCTTGACAGCAGTCCACCAGCAATACTGTCCTACATCCGTCAACATCATCAATACAGATACGTTCTGCCATACCAACGTGCACACGTTTTGAGTCCTCACCCTTGACAAGCCGCTAATGAGCGCGACACTTCGTAACTAAAATCGACGTGGCCCGGGGTATCAATCAAGTTCAACAGGTAATCCTCGCCTTTGTAGTTGTAGATCATAGAAGCGGTTTGCGCCTTGACGGTGATGCCCCGTTCTCGCTCCACTTTGAGCTTGTCGAGGACTTGTTTGTTGGATGAGTCCTTTGATATTGTTCCTGTTGTTTACGCAGCGACAGATGGGCGAAGGGAAGGGTTGAGTCAGGAGGCGAATGATGGGGGTTGCATTGGATGTTCGCCGAACCTGTCAACTCCAAGAGCCGGTCGGCCAATGTGCTTTTGCCGTGATCTTTATTTTACGGGTTCCGTTAGCAACCATTTGTCTCTTTCAACAGACTCGCTAGGACATATTACCAATATGTGCTATTATGCTAAGATGAGAAGAGACCGATGAGAACAATGATCATTTGAGCGTGTTGCAGATGTTCACCGAAACGCAGCCTAACCTGAAATTGCGCACTCTTTCTGGCGGAAAGTCACGCATGTTCGGTACCTCCTTTGCCTATATATCCCTCGTTGGTTATTTGGCAGCCTGTAGGGCATATCGTTCTCCAAAGCAGATACTACATACGCTAGAATACGCGCGAGAACAACACCGCGGCTTCACATGCGTCATGAAATTGCCAGACTTCCGGTGAGCAGCGATGCCCATACATGGATTTATCGGTCCAGCCCACGATTGGTCGATGGAGAGGCGAATGACGGGACGAGTGTAACTCCGACAATGACGGTGGCCGGGCAATGCGCGGAGTAGTTTCCAGCTGCATAGCCGTCTTGTGGAAGTGTTCATTTGCATGTGCGGCTTCGCTCCACCTTGCTCCAGGAATATGCCCCTCTGTCCCGGTTGCTGGAGTTGCCCAGAAATTTGATGACTATGTGCAAAGAAAGACCCGGCTGAAAGTAATGCTATCTACTGCAAAAGCGAAAAAGAATAAAGCACCGAATTTAGTCGCGCGTGTTTGTCGAACCTCCGATCCTTCTTTTTCTTCACTTTTTCTCAAACATAAACGAAATCTCGCAAGATCGTTGCGTTTACAGCAATCCGTCAGTCAACAGGAGACATAACCAAACATCGCGCTCACCATGACTAGCTCAATCGTCAGCGGACTGGGAAAGACATCTTGCAAGGCTGCCCATCGAGTCAACCTTACGCCAACAAAACCCTTCTCGTCCACCCCTCGCTCCTACTTTCCCCGTTTCCCCCGAAAGGACAAAGAACAGGACACTCCCGCACCCTCCACCACCCCGCCCCTATCCTATGTTAGGGCTCCCCGACCGGAAAAGGACCCTGGCCGGGTGCACTATCCGGAGCCAGTGATCCCTCGCCACCGCCGAGTCCGAATCAATCTTGACCGCATCAGGTCCCTTTCCGGGTTTGAAAAGATTGAACTGTACCGCGACTTTCTCCGGGCCAAGCAGGTTGAAGATGCCGTCTATGTATACACGATTCTGAAGGAGAACGAGCTGGTCGCTCGATTAAAGTACCAGGACTACCACGAACTGTTTCATCTCCTGCTCACCAATGCCTCCACCTACCGCAACGTCATGCTCGATGCGATTTCCAACATGAGACGGTTCGGGTACTCTCCGACGCCCAGCATGCTGACAATCCTTATAAAGTGCTGCGCAAAGTGGCGAAACCTGGAACTGGCGAGGCGCGCCTACGATGAGATGCGGGAGAAGAGCATTTTTGTGGATGTGCTGGCCTACAATGCGTTGCTGGAACTGTACGCGGTGTCTCAAGGTGCGACGCAACTCCAAAGAGGAGCAGAATTGTGGCGGGACATGGTGGACCGGGATGTGGAGCGCAACTTGGAAACCAGTATCAAAGCCATGGAAATATTTGGCCGGCTGAATCAGGTCGATATGGTCAAGCAGATCTACTCTGACGCGATGGAGGATCTGGCTTCTAATCGACCGTCGCCGAAGCACACATCAGCACCTTCGAAACCGACATTGGACAACGCCTACCTTTCTGCCCTCGTTTCCGCTGGAGCATACGCTGAGGCCAAAGGGTTCTTTCAAACCTTCTCAGAGCCCGGGGGGCTCCTGGCTGGCGAAGGATTAAAGGCCCCGAAAGCTCTCGTGAATACCTTCAACATTCTTCTCAAAATGTGTGTCGCTCAAAAAGATGCTCAGGCAGCTGCGGTGTACTGGGACCAACTCACAAGACGCGGCCTACAACCCAATGTCGTCACGTACGGCCGCATGATCTCGATCCTCGGGACAGCGGGGAAGCTGGATAGTGCTCAGGAGTTGTTTGAACTCGCCCAGGAGCGCTTGCCAGCGAAACCCGGCAGCAAGAAGCTCATGCTGCTCCGCGCGTCGCTGCTCGCGGCCTATGCTCAAGCGAGCGACGCAAAGGCTGCGCGGCCAATTTTTGATGCGATGCGGGCGGACAGCGAAGCCGTTGGAAAACCGGTGCTGCGCCACGCGGTGTACTGCATGGTGATGGTTGATCTGAGAGCCAAGAATCTACCGGGCGCTCTGAAAACGTGGGAAGATGCCCACCAGCATCCGGCCACCCAGGCCACTGATCCAAGCGATACCGCGGACGATTCTTCATCTACCGCTGCCGCGAGCAGAGGCTTGACCAAAGCGGATATCATAGCAGAGTATCAAAAGCTCCATCCCGAACAATAGCTTAAGCGCCAAGTGGCAGGATTCACATAGATCCTTTTTATATATAGCAGTGAATGTAGAAGCGCAACAGAGCTGGATGAAGATCTGTCTCACCGTGCAGGGGGCACGGATTTCATCCTGATGATCTGTTGATTCACCTCGTCCATCAGCGCCGTCACTTGCTTTGCGACGCCCTTGTAGTCACTTTCGGCGTTCTTTGTGCTGATATCTGGGTGAGCGACGCGGAAAACACGAGGGTTAAGTTTCAATATTCTGCGCGCGCGGGACGATGAAAGGGTCCGAGTACGAGGATGCTCTGTCACACGTACATTCTTTCAAGTGGAAGTTGGTTCCTTCGATATGGCGCAGCCGTTGCTCCAACGTGCCCAGCTGTGCAGCCGTCTCGTTCTCGTGCAACGACGCCTTTTTGGCATCGTGCTTGGCAGACAGGTTCTGCTGCACTTGATACCGTAGGGTATCGCGGACCGTCAATAGCTGTGCACGTTCTTTTTCGTCCCGCTGTGGGGAGGGAGTGAATTGAAAAAGTCGAATGGATGTCAATACTGCTGAATGTCTCCCATCTGTTGAAAGCATGCCCTTGATGACACCGTTTGTTTAGCACAGTACCTCTTTGGTTTCTTCCACCTCTCTCTTGACGGTCTCGATGTCGGACACTTTGTCAAGGTCCTGGCGAAGCTTGGCCATCTTTTGCCGCAGGTGGGTCAGTTCGGCGGTCATTTTGGCTTCGAGCTGGTTGACTTTTTCGAGGTCGCTCAGCCGGCGGTCGCGTTCTGGGAAGAAGTACACAAAATTGTCAGTGAGTCGGCGTGTTTGTCTGAGTGAGGCGGTGAGGGAGGCACAGTGGGAAGGACAAGAAAGGGGGACGATGGGAAACCCAGCTTCGAACCTTGGATCAGAGCTTCCTTGGTAGTTTCGGATGTTCGCATTTCTTTTTCCTTGAATTTTAGATCGCCTTGCAGGTCCTGGAACACTTCTGGGGATGGCAGTTGTTCTGGTTTGGCAAGGGTCTGAAGGCCAGCACGGAATTATTAACCAACACGAAACCCTTCTCCGAGTCCAATATATATTGGTCGTTTTTTTGCGCAATTGGCAAAAGTCAATCTGTTGTTTCGCAGTGTATCACTCACCCGCACGCGTTCGAGCATCTCGACGATTTTCTGCTCAATGGCCGTGTTGCGTTCCTCAGAGGCCGTTTTGCGTTTCTCGAACGAATCGAGGAAGGACTGCATGTCCTTGTCACGTTTGAGCAGCTCTTCGTATTTCGCGTTCTTTTCAGCTAGCAGGATACGCCGCGCCAGAGAGCGATAGAGTTCAGTTTGAGCTTGTGCGGGCCGCGCCCAGAGTGATTTTCCAAAGACATACCCTGGTTGGAGTCCAGCTCGATGTCTAACCCGGAGAGTTGCTCTTTGAGCTTTTGTGTTTGCTCCTGGAGCTCTCCAATCTTTCTCTCCATCCCAGACGTCTCCTGATTTGCTTCCTTGACCTACATCACCAACACCACACACAACGTCAAATCTTCGTTCGTCACCTTTTTGCGCTTTCTGGGTGCAAATTGGGGATAGCATGGGATGGATGAGAAGGGGTATCGTACCTGCTGCAACAGCCGGGCTTTTTCTTGCGGACCTGATTCACTCTCCAGCGCTTTGATCTGCGTCTCCATCTCAGCTTTTTTTGCAACCAGCTCTGTCACTTTCTCGCCCAGCGCCAACGCTCTCAATTTCACGGGCTCCTGACTCAGCTCCTGCTGCAGTGCTGCGGCCTGCTTCGCAAGCGAATCCAGCTGCGCCTGCTTCTTTGCAATGTCCTGCGCATACACCTTGTTCTCCTGTTGGAGTCGAAGGTACACTGCTCGGCGTTCATCGTCCAACGCATTGACTTGCTCCTCGGCGCGGCTTTGTTCCTGCTCGATCTGCAACTCGACCTCGCGCACGGCGGCTTCGCGCTGCTGGCGTTCCTGGAACACGTCGTCAAGGGCAATTGAATCGCGCTCATTCTTGGCTTTGATCTGGTTGTAGTGCCGCTCAATGTCTTCAAGGTCGGTGTCGGTGTGCAGCTTGTCGACCAGTGTGTTGAAGTCGCCGAGCCGGCCTTGCAGTTCGCGCAGCTCCTCGGCAAGCCCGTCAGCGCGTTTCTCAAAAGAGGCGTAATTGGCGTTTTCTTTGGAAATGGTCTCGTATTCGTTGTTGAGCTTGTTGATCTCGGTGGTGAGGAGGGTGATTTTTTGGCGGAGTTCGCTTTGGAAGTAGGTGATGTCCTGGATCATTCTCCCTGGCCCTGCATTACATTCATTCGTGGTTTCAGTACAACGGCACTTGGCGTGTGCAAGTCCGAATCCTGTTAAAAGCAAAAGCGATCTTTTGCGCCCTTGTACCTTGAGCCCCCGTTCTCATTCCTCCCAGTCCCTGCTGTGTCATGGGTCGATCAACGACCTGGTACCCTGTTCAATCCACACACATTCATCAGATACAATGGAGGATTGCCCAACAGAGCGACCGCAAAAGATTTAGACGGTTCTTACCGAAACCCCCTCGCATTGTTGTGTTGGGCCGTCCGGTTCCGGGAGGCCCCGCACGGGTGCCGGCTGAGAAAAGAGCGTTTAGAAGTTATGTTTGCGCAACACTGACCGGCGAGAATCGAATTTACTCACTTGGTGGAGCGGCACCACCACCTCGTCCCCATGCTGGAAAAGATATGCAGATTGGTCAGCTTCTTGAAGTACAAAGAGAAGGGCCGCAAAGTTCGTCGAGAGGAACGGAATTTACATGATGCTGCGCCGGCTCGACTGCTCGGACGGTTGGCGAGAGATCCAGTGGGCGGTCGTCCTACGGCGAAAGCCCATTAGTGAGAAGAACTTATTTTTTTCCAATATGCGCTAATCTAGACTCACCGTACATGACGTTGTGTGTGTTGGGTATTGTGTGAGTAAGCGGAAATTAACAGTATGAACGACTCCTTTGACATGCTGTCAATTGTCAATACGCGCGCCTATGCCACTGCGCAGCAGCAGATTACGCGATACTAGTCAGGAAACCGAGTTTGACAGAAAGAGATGAAGCATTCCACTCAAGTCACAGTATCATTGTTTTCTGACGAGACATGGAGACATGGCCCTGCCAAAGAACCTCCGCAACGGCTTTGCACCCACTGAGGTTGAGTTCCTCGCCGAGAGCGATATGATAACCATCGTCCCGTTGCACAAAATGGATGCACTACAACTCATAAATGTAATAAATCACTGCTTGACCACCGGCACATAGATCCCTCCACAGAGTGGCTGACATAACTCCCCCCTTTGTCTTGTTCATTGTTCAGGGAACCTACGGGCCGTTTCGCCCGCCATTGAAGCAAGAAGTGCCACTGTGGCTGGCGATGACGCTAAAGCAAAAGCACAAATGCCAGATACAAGCTCCTGATTGGATGGACGTGGGTGAGTGTTTTTGTGGTAGTTTCAATGTTCTGCGGTGATGGAGATAGACTGACTGACCAGCGCACCCCAACGGTTTTAATTATCTCAGACTTTTTGAAAACAAAGCTGGACGAGGAAACGGCGAATCCAGAGTTCAGTCCCATGCCATTTCGTTTTATGGAAATCGCTCATCTGCTGTTAGGATGGTGAGGAAAACATGCCGCCCATAGGACCGGATCTTCTTTGCCATCTCTAGGTGTGCTCAACTTCATGGATCTCTCAGTGCTAGCGACGACATCCCACAAGCAGAGACAGTGCGAACGCTTCTCAAAGATCTGAGGGAGGCTAGGCAAAGCAAAGCCCGAAAGGGTCTGCAAGGGCTGGATCCGCATTACTTGCAGGTGAGTGCACTTTTACTTCCCTGCGGCTTGTGAGGCTGTGCCATCAGAACAAACGCACTCTCGTTTTATTTGTTTGTCGCTAGGTAGACAACATGGGCCTCATGGAAATCAACGAAATCAGGCCCTTCTTTTCGAAAGCGTTCAACGAGCTCAGGATGCTTGAGCCGGAGCGCACTGTCGGAGATTCTCAAACGACTGCCAGCGGGATGATGTCCATGAGTTGAGCACTCTCTCCTGTTGGTCACCTTTTGGTGACCGATGAAGCGAGACATTTGAAAATGAGAAAGCCCACACATTCTGCAAGACGGCCGAGCACATCAGTCGCTTGGCTTCCCATTGGGAATAACAAGCGCTCGGCACTCGCAGTTTACCACCACCCTTCTCACACACACACACACGGCTCCGATCCCACAATTGGACTGGAGACAGTATAGCTGGCTATCACTGTCTCACTGTCAACAACACCGACACCCGAGTCCCCTGTGATCTGAGATCCTCGCTCACAAAGGGGTAGCAATCCAGTCTCAAGCAATATCCCGCCCTAACTAGACCCATACGTAGAATGTCGATAGTGAAGTGGACGAAGCAAACCATTTGATATTGGGAATGTACAGTAGCACCTTGACATTCTTCCTTTCATTTCTCGTGAAATGGCGCCACTATTTTTTGCTTTCCGACGAGAATAACCGCAATGGCGCATTCATGTGGCGGTGCTGATGGCCGCCTCAAGTGGCTTTCTTGGAACTATCGGAGCGTTTGGCATCAACTTGTCACACACACCCCAGCGAGCCCATGCAAGCCGGAGATTGGGCGCTTCGAAGAAATAGTTCGGGTTTGCACCTTCCAGGTTAATTTCATACTGCAAATGACCGCCCTTGCTGACGTTGTCAAAGTGCTTTCACTCCTCCGCCCCATCAAATTCTAATTCCCCAAGGGAGATGATGCAAAACATATGGATATTTTGTGATAAGGCTCTTAAGAAGAGGTGCTTGCTTCTATTTGTATATGAGAGTCTCTTGTCATGTATGTCAATGTATCTAGTGGCAAGCGGTCGCGCTCTGCGAGAATTGCATGACTTCCTGCCAAGCAGGACGGCTGGAGCAACGCGCAAACCACGCACTCAAGGCTGGTCGGCCCGTCATCAAATCGGGCGCTCCCTTCTGAAGGACGTTGGCGTACGGTAGGTGCGCAAGATCGGCCAGGGAGAACTCGTCACCGGCGAAAAAGTCTCGGGTCGCGAGGTGCTTCTCGTAGATATCGAGAGTTGGAATCAGCTTCTCCTTGTTCAGCGCAACGTTCTGCATGTCGGTGGGGAGCCCTTTTGCCTTCTTGATAGCCGTCTCGAAGATAACTTGCTGTGCGGAAGGGTAAAAGTTGTAACACGAAGTGTACGTCCACTGATCAACAGTGACTGCTTGTTTGGGATTGGCGGGAACGAGGCGCGCGCCGACGGTCGGGTGCATAGCGTCGATGTAGCGGCAAATGGCAAGCGACTCTGTGAAACAATAAGAAGGTGAGGAGGGAGAATAAGTCATCGCCGTCTCATCCTTCTTGCTCCATACCAAAGTGAAGGTCGCCGTCCTCGTCTTCCAGAACCGGAATCTTGCCGAATGGATGGCGAGCGAGATGTTCTGGGGTCTGTAAGAGCGAGGGGACATTACTGTCACGCATTGTTTGCATGACGGATTTTGGAAAAACGGTTTACCTTCTGTTCCATTTTCAAGACATTGATGGGAATAAACTCGAAGGCCAGTTTCTTTTCTTTCAGCGCCATCATAACCTTTTGGGTGCATGTCGAAACCTATGGACCCGAGGAAGAGAATCAGAAGCGGTGGGGATATGGAAGGCCGCATTGCCTTCTTCCTATGAAGAAGAGGCTGTCCGCCCTCATTCGTAAAACGCACCGGCATGCCATAGAGTTTGATCTGAGAAACCATGTCTGTGTGTTGGGATTTGGGAGCAGACGTGAAGTAGCGTGGAGCTTATGTTGAGGAGAGCTGGGGATGGCTTGCACACTCAAGCTTTTATAGACGGTGGTTCAACTCCCCTTTTCGCACGGTCCCGTCCATTTCTGACATGTTGTTCCACAACGCATCACAGGAGTGGTCATCTTCAGTGGAAAACCGACTCCGAAGGCGGAAATCCGAACTGTCTAACCGGAACGCCGATGCCTTCCTTTTTGAGAACATCGCTCGGCTGGATTTCGTGGATTCCAGGGAAAAACGGCACGGAAGGTCACGGGAGGTGTCACAAAAGGCTCCGATGGTTCCGAGAACGCCACGAGCTGTGGTGGTTTGCCAACTCTTTTAGCCGGATATCTGCACTTTCATCAGGGTGTTTGGCCGAGTGGTCTAAGGCGCTACGTTCAGGTCGTAGTCTCGCAAGAGGCGTGAGTTCGAACCTCACAGCACCCACTTTGTTTTTGCCTCCCCAGTTGTGTAACACTGATGGATGTAAAACACTTTTATGTGAAGCGGAGGCAAAAGGGACGTCAGCTTGGAAGGTGCATATGCGCGATATCTGAGGGTGCGCTATTCCCTCTTCGGAGGATACCATGAATGATTCAGGGTTTATTCCAAAAAAGAACCTACATCCCGAAAACTTGATAAAATCGCATCCATGTCACGCTATGTCGTTTCCAGCATAAAAAGTACTGTGCGTAAATATACTTTTATCAAAACCAATGATTGAGCTCCCTGCTGCTCATCTATATAGGTTGTATTTACAAAGAAAACGCTCTTTATGAGCCTGGCAAGGATTTGCCATAAATAAGGAACCCTGAGGTCACGTCCTCATCCGACTAGTGTGTCTCAGCGCCAAACAAACTATACAACATCGGCCACTTCCTCGTCGTCGTCTTCCTCATCCCAATGCTTGGGTGCCTTCATCATGAAATCTTCTTTGGCCCATGATGGTCCCGATCCGGCCTCCACAGCAGCCGGCTTCGAATGGGGATAAGAAAAACAAACCATGCATCAGTCTCACCAGCCGATTCCAAAAGTTAGCCGCTTGAGCGGACTTCAGCAAACGTCTATGCATACCTGTGCTGTGGACTTTGTATCCGATTTGTCCTCTGATCCCGTTGGCGGTTTGATCATGTCCAGGAAAGTATTCTTGGATAAAATGGGCGCAGCGTCTCTGTTCTTCAGTATTCCCTCCGACTTGACTTCCTCTGCTGCTTTCTGTGCGACTCTTATAGCATTGAACAATTTGACCACTGCGCACAAAAAACGATGAAGTTCTTAGTATTTCGGTACATTTCTGAGCGCCAGCGAAAGGAGATGTGCTGTCTAGAACCATTACCTCCTCGGGTCGCAACCTTTCTCAGCTTCTTCTCATAATCGGTTGTCGTGTGGTCCAGCTTGGCATGTCCAACCTCGGCCTTTTGCTTCTTTTCCGCAGAGATGACTTTCCGTGCCTTGGCTTCCAGCTTTTCGTTGTCGATCGCTCGTTCGAGGTGTTTTTGCTTGGCGAGAATTGGCCGCTGTTCCAACAAACCCATGGGGTTAGCACAACAAAATAAATGGACATGGTCGAATTGGATCTCAAAGATTTGTTGAGGAGCCAATCACACTTACGTTTGCGTCCTTCCCTCCCAACTCTCCAGACAGAATTTTGCCAATAGCGCTGGCCAGCTTCGACGCCTTGGTTTTGCTAGGATCCACGCCTCCATCAGCGGCTGTTCCTTCTTCCTCCTCTCCTTCCTCCTCAGCAGCGTCATCGTTCGCTTCCTCGCCGTCCTCCTCTTCCAAGGCATCCATGTCAAACTCGTCCCCCGCAAGATCCTCTTCATCATCCTCGCCAGCGCTTTCGCCACTCGACGCCACGGCCGCTACTTCTTCCAGCGTCTTGAGGTCGTTCTCCCCGGTGTTGTGCTGCACCACATCGTCGTCGGATTCCTCGTTGGGGGAAATGTACTCGTCCTGAGTGGGACGTATTTTTATCTTTCGTCGCTTGACTTCGCCTCTATCTCTGGGCTTTTCGCCGCCGCGCTGAGGTGTCTTTCGTTTTGGTGGCATGCTTGTCCAGGGCCTGAGTCTTGAACCCGCGGTCAGAAAAAAACGAAATGGTGAACGCTGAAAGTCAGAACGAGCCAAAGAACGGAAATCGCCAAAACAAAATAAAGCACATGCTAGATTTGGGATCAGTCACGTACGTCAGCAAAAAAGTGTTTGTCGCGAATTGACAGGATTTCAGGCCGAGGTTCAATGCATATCTAAAATCGGGTGGATCTTGTTCGTTCAAAATGTACATGTCCTATCTACTATCTCATTGCAAATGTAACCTTCTTCAACTCGCAGCCTGTGCACTTCTAGTCCTTGTAAACTCAATGAATAGCTGCCAGCACGGCCCCAACCCCAACGAGTCCTAATCGCTTCACCATATCGGTACCATCCCGTTCATTCAGGAGATCCGGAAGACCTGCGGAGCACACCATGTGGAGGAGCCCACCAGCGGCAAAGGCATCCAAGAGCGGGGGATCCATTGAAGACAAAGGCATCTGCGCGAGATGGAAAAAGGTTGCGCCAAGGGCAGCACCAATCGCGGCACCCCCGAATCCAAACACTTGGAGCTTGGTGATCTCGCTGATGCAGAAACCGCGAGAGCGTAAGAATGTATAGTCCGCAATTTTGTGCGGGATCTAGCGTTGGGAGAGAGATGAGATCCAATCAAGCAAGTTGAAATTCAGGACAGGTCCCGATGCACAAGTATACCTCGTGAAGCAACAGAGCCATGGTTGCCGAGAGGCCATGTTGGAAGGAGGATAAGAAGGAGATATAGAGCGTCATCCCATCTGCCAGACAATGACAGCATTTCTGGACGGCATAAGCGCGTGCTCGAGGGTCCTGTAGCAGCTGGCTCAGGCTAGCTGATGACACTATGCGCCGCTTTTTGAGGGACGAAGATTCCGGCGTTCTTGCATCTCCAGTCGGGACCGGCCTTTGACGGAGCTGGTGCAAACCATCCGATTTGACCTCCCGGTGACTGTCCTCCGGGTGATGTTCAGGGTCATGCGCCGAATCAGTGGCGTATTCCAAAAGCGTGGGCAGCAGAATGCCTCCCAGAAGAGCGCATGCTGCAAAACCTCGGTCCACCCCAACATTGTCACCAAAGAACATCGGCACAGTATCCAAAACAATGTCGCCCAGAATAAATCCCACTGTCAGGGCCAGCATAGGACGGTTGAAGGCGTTCAACAGCGCAGCGGGGAGCACAAGCACAAACCCAGCGCCGACTGCCGTGGACAGAGCAATGGATGCGGTCGAAAGCAGGAATGCGGAGTTCCGCACTAGCGGGGGACTGCCTTTACTGACAAAGGGACTGGTACTGTGGTTCGCTGCAGTCATCTGAGGTGTCTGGGGAGGGGCAATTTGGAAACAGATGGAGGGAGGAAAGGCCGACCTTTTCTTCAGGTCCTCGTCGCCCGTTCCGACCGGTGCCTCCACACCCCACACAGCTACCGTATGCTACACCTATCTATCTGGAATGCCATCCACGACCAGCAGTAGTAACCAACGCAGTACCAATAGCCTCTTCTGCAACAGTCAACGTGTGAGAATTGTGTGAGAGGAGGATTCGCACAAGGAGGCCAAATGCAGACACATTACGTGCACAGCCACACAGCTCTCCCTTACCCAATGCCCATCACAGCTCCTATTTGGAAGGCCATCACAGCAAAGCGTCATGTCGCATGAACATCAGCACGGCGGAGAGCATCACCACCACCACCACCACCACCACCAGCACCCCGACCACGAGCATGAAGGGCATATCCACGGGAAGCATGGTTCTGACGAAGAGTTCGTCGCACGCAACAGGGAATACTTTGAGTACTGTACCCCACTGAAGTACGTACAGACCCGGTCGTAGTCAACGCTGACCCGGACCTCCCACAAGTGAGATGGCCTCGAGGGCAAAGCTCGATGCCCGCTTCCTGAAGTTGCGGGACGAAATCATTGAGAAGATTTTTAGTCTTACCCCGGAAGACGGTGTGGTCTTTGACCCCCAAACGACAAAGTTCCTGGATTATGCTTGTGGGGTTGGGATGAACTCTGAGGTGAGAGGGCTTGTGGTCACAAAAAAACGCTTCAGAACCATAGTTTGACAAAATGATCTAGAAAATCGCTCCAAGAGTTGCATATATCGCTGGAATGGACATTTCTCCCAAATCCGTCGAAGCCTTCAACAACGCTGTATGTGGTCTGCGCTTTCCCACTCCACACAACAAAAACAATATCGCGTGCCTTCCTAACACCATTTCCTCCCCCAAGAATATCAAAACAGCATCCGCCGCCATTGCTCGTGCGACTCTCACCGACCTCACCACGGATCCGAACTACGAATCCACTAATTCTGCTTACACCAACTTTGACGTAGCCCTCTGCTCGATGGCATTCCACCACATGCCCTCCCCGGCTCTTGCCGCCAAAGCCATCGCCTCCCGCCTCAAGGAAGGTGGAACATTCATCATGGTGGAATTCAAGGCCTCACAGGTCGCATGGGAGCACAGGGACACTGTCCATAAACATGGCTTCACCGAGAAGGAAATTATGGACTTGTATAACGCTGCGGGGATGGAGGTCACGAGATTTATTGATGTAGGGGAGGTGCAGGTGAATGAAGGAAAGCCGCCGAGACCGGTGTTTTTGGCGGTAGGCAAGAAGATCTGAGTTATCTTTGGTGGGGCTGGGAGAGGAAATGTCGGACCCTGCAATGGTGACGGGGTAACGGCTTCCCAGCAGTTTGTTTCTGTAAGATCCCCCTTTGTATGATTGCTATATGTATTTATCAGCAACATGTACAAGAATGCAAGGGCGGACCCCTGCACTGCTCAGAGAAGTGTTGTGGTACAAACGGATCCGCAGCTAAGCTAACATTCACGCCGGACGTGTGAGGATGACGCCCTCCTCCTCTAGCATCTTCGAAACGGGAGGCGCATCGCTATTGAATCCAGTCGCTCATTCCACGAGCACTGCATGTGGAGGAAGAAGTGAAACGCGTGCGGCCATCTCCGTGTGCAGCAACTTGTCCATACTCATTTTCTTTGCACCTCACGATGATTGCCTGCCGAAAATGTTCCAAACAGAGCCGACTGGTCAGGCAGTCCAAGACATGCCTGCCCAATCGGACACGTATATCCCTTGGCGAGCGATACCGTGCCAAGGAGCGACTACCCTCCCAAAACTGAGAACGTTTTCGCTTCCCGCTGCATGCAGCTTGCTACTCCGTCCCTCCGCACTGCAACTAGTCAGGCAGTCCAAGACATGCCTGTCCAATTGGACACGTACATCCCTTGGGCGAGCGATACCGTGCCAAGGAGCGAATACCCTCTCAAAACTGAGAACGTTTTCGCCTCCATTTTGAAAGAGCGCGCAGACAGAACGCTTGCTCACCCTGATCGACCTCGTGATCACGAGGTCGCCACAAAGTCGGTGATCGGCTTGTCATGAAGAGCAACTTGGGTGATTTCTGCGTGGTTGCTGACCCATCCCTCTTCATCCGACATGTGCCAGAACTCATTCTTCTCGCTGTCTATGTCAATGACTCCAATATCTTGTCTTGGTGCTCAAGCACCTTCAAAGATTTGTTTTCTGCCTGCGCTTGTTGTAAGGTTTGTATGTACAAAGGAAAAAACGCAAATGCACTGCACCTTGTTGAATGAAGTCCCCTTGTACGAGTGTGTTTTGGGAGAAAGTAAAAATGCCGAGGTCAATAAAGTGGTAATGGCAAACTGACATAATAAACAGCGAAGACACAAATCGATGCCTTTTCAGCACAGAGCGGAACTGCTGTATCCAGATTGGCCGCTATCCACAGACCGACAGCCTCTGGATGGACGTGCTCAGGCCAAAGATGACATCTGCCACGCCAGGGAGGGCCGAACCCCGGAGGAACTGGTTCCTCTTTCCAGTTATAAAAACCCCACAAGCAGTTCCTTGACAATATGTGTTCGCATGCGGAAACACCGCATGCGCACCATCAAAGATGATATGGTGACATCCAGATTGGCCGCTATCCACAGACCGACAGCCTCTGGACGGACGTGCTCAGGCCAAAGATGACATCTGCCACGCCAGGGAGGGCCGAACCCCGGAGGGAACTGGTTCCCCTTTCCAGCTACACCCTCAGTCACGAGGGCCGCGTAGCCCTGACACCACAAACACATAAACACATAGCAGGAGAAAGGGCTTACCTTGAAATAGTTGGGAATGCGGTCTTTCCACTTGTTGTATTATTACGCAAGATGAGGTGTGCTGGGATGGGGAGAGGCCGGACGAGGTGAACGTCTTGTTAAAACTTCAAGACCGCGGTTTTGACGGGGCCAAGTGCTCTGTCTTCGGGATCCAGCTCGAGATCTGGATACTCGGCGTCCTGAACGAATTTCACGACAAGACTGAACTTTGTTAGGTTGGGAGCCATTGCAGACGAAGTTGCTTTGCGGAGTTGGTGAATGTGCAGGGAGGGAAGAGAAATAATGATTTTCTTTAAGAGTTCGTCATGACGTAAAGACCCTTGCCAAGATTGATACATCCGGCCCATGCAAAGTACACCGCAATAGACCACATGTACCAATCCCAACATTGCTGTGCAAACAATGTTTTGCGAAAAGCCGGACATTTTACTCATCTTACACGGGACGTGACTTACCTTTCCAAATCCCAGAGCCAGTCGAACGTCGTTTGTGAAAGCAAGGTCGTTCTTGATCGTTGCCTAGGCTGGACGGGAGACAACTAACGCGGGTGGGAGAACTGCGATGGCGATCAGCGGAAAAGAAGCGAGACTTAAGACGCGCGTCTCTTCGGATTCTCGGCAGCAAGGCTCGGTACTCCTTGTACATTAAAACTGTATATTACACGATTAAGTTCTTCACGATTAAACTACCACTTCTCAACAACATCCACATCACTTCTAACTACAATCTCCCTCATTCCAACTAAATTCCATTAATGTTTACGCTTTTCAAAGTCCTTTTGCTGATTCTGTATAGACTCTTCCTTCAATGCCAGCTCGCCATCCTATCGCCAACGACCAAATGTCCTATCCGCCGCCGATGATCGATCGTAAGCCAATGATTGATCATAGTACGAGCTATGCCGCTCTCCACCTCGGTCATCGATCTGGCTCTCCACGAACGAGAAGGTCCTGCTATCTGCGTCCGCGTGTATCTCATCCACATCCAATCCAAAGGAATGATCAAGAAGACCCGAGAGGTCAGTGTCAGTGTCTCGCAGCTCAGAGGACCGTCGAGGCAACAGATCCATGCCGCGTGTTTCTGGGAGAGAAAGCACCAACGTTGGGGGACGATGGGCGGGCCGAGATCGGTTGATGGTAGGAGCTGTCGACACGGTCGGATTTGGATCCCTTCGTACAGAACTTTGTCCTTCGCCGACTGATTCCCAGAAGTTGCGGACCGTAGATGCGATACCTTTGCTTGCCGCTATCCCCAACGACTCATCCTTCAGCGGCGGGAGGGTGGATTTCGCGCGAACCCCTGGGCCCTTTGTAGGGGACTTCACCTCTTTCGCAGGCTTGGACTTGGATGATCGCTTGCCTTCCGAAGCTCGAGAGCGATTAGGATCCACAGCAGAATCTCTACCAATACTGCGTGAAGACGCTTCTCTCGACGACGGCAGATTAAGCTCAATGGCACTCCTCTCGCTTGGAGTTGGAGGAATAATTTCTACTTTGAACGCCGACGCGGCTGCCTCTGGTTCCCGAACGCTCTGTTCCTGAGACATGTTTGCCATTGGTATCCATCCCTGTTGGGAGACGTCCCGTTCCGACCTTCTCTTGTTTCTCCGTTCCTTTCGTCCGGAAGTGTCTCTATCACGAGGCGGAGGCACTGGCACGTCTTCGATCTGGTAGGTGGCCCGAGTCCTTGATGACATGGGACTAGTATCCTGCGGTGTGACTGCATAACTAGCATTCGCATGGGTCCCCATGGGCCCCTGATGCGAAGGGCCTTCTGGAGCCCCCTCCTCCTCTCCAATCCATCCAGTCAACCCAATCGGCCCGGCAGGCATGCTGTCAATCTCCTTTCGTCGATGATTGTCGAGATACCAGCTACGCTTTTTCTCCTGGTTCAATTCCTGCTTTGGGACAGCAAGGTTGTCGTGCAGCACAGCTGAGTCATATTCTTCCGGATGAGCCACGTACCCGGTAGTGTGACTGTCGTAGCAAGGTTGAGCCGCGGGGGCCACATGATACCTACTGAGACTTTCGGATTGGACCGCTGGCTGCCATGGGTAGCTGCCATCCGGCTCAACGCTCCTGGGTTGAGACTGAGCTGAATCACGATAAGGATTGTCCTTCTCCGCGCCAGCTTCGTAATCTCCGCCGGCACCACCGTAAGCATCAGATTGCCGTTTCAATAGCGGGGACTGCATGGACGAGTACGTATCATACGACTCACGGGCACGCAAACGGTGAGCAGCGAGTCCCTCCCGGGGGTCGTATGATCCTGGTGGTATGTATGATTGCCGTCCAAAAGAGTCACGTTGTGGATTTGCCAACGGCGACGTGGGTACAACAGGCAGCGCTCGAGCAAAAGGCCTCTGACCAATTCCTGGGTTGGCATGGGGATCATATCCCTCGTGAACCAGACGCTCCTCTTCCCACTCAGAAAATCTATAGACGAAAGTAATTTCAGCCAATGATAGTGACGTGACTATTTGCAAAATAAACCCCGTACCTTTTGAGTACCACGCTGCCAACGACATATTCGCCAACCTTGTCACCATGATTTCCGCCATCTTCGCCTACCACGCGTCTTGTCTCACCCCATGAAAAGTCGTCGAATTTCCAAAAAGCGTATACTGGCAGGATGAAATTCCACACAGGCAATGCAAGCAGATATATCAGCAGATAGCCGACGTAGATCCACTTGCGAGTCGTCAGACTGATGAGGATCCCGGGCAATAGCATTGTTGTTGCCAACAGAATAAGCGGAAGAAGTTGAGGAGAAACCGTAGATGTAAGGATCAAAACGTAAAGGGAGATGAGAGTAGCAGGCAAGATTGTAGTGCCCAGAAGCTCCAGCTTGAAAGCAGAGATGAATTAGATGACCGTAAACATTTGCCGTTTTTATGATGCTCGCGCCGCTTACCGCAATAACAAACTGCATGCTGAAGCAGAAAATGCCACACAAATCTTTCAGAAGCACAAGTTCCAGAAGGTTGTGAATGGTTGAATTGATCCACCTTCGACGCTGACTGAGTAGGACCCTGAATTTGTCAGGCACCACTGTATGGCACACAGCTTTGGGCACAAAGACCATCTTTCGTTTCGGGAAGGATCTCAGCATCAAGGTCGTCAAGAAGCGATCTTCACCCAGCAGCAGCAAATTCTTCTTATGCAGCGTGTCCACGACATTTTCACTGTATTCTTCCACAATATCCGGATTGACCAATAGCGGAACAGTAGTGGCACCCTTTCGGGCGGTGATGCGGTACATGCAGAAGCATCCAGGAAGACATGTCACACCACCGAAGACACTTTCAAAGGCCTTACCCAGGTGATGAGAGATGTAGTACTCAAACACTTGAATCATGGTGACCCAGCTGTCCCGCTTGTTTGCAATCCTTGTTTCGCCACACAGACCCATGATGCCTTCGTCGGCACGCATCGCACCGTTCATGTGCTTCAGCGACATAGGCGACACTCGCGTGTCGGCATCCACCATCAACACCGTCTCATACACATCGGGAGTAACCCCAGTGATGTGGCAAATCTTTCGATACAAATCGTGATCCAAAGGGGTCATTCGATCGTCGAAGAGAACCCGAGAAAGGAAATTCATCAGGATGAGTTGCGAGTCACGTTTGCCACGATTCCCTGGCTTGGCTGCCGATTGCTCGGAAGGTGGCCCACATTTTACGACCACGATGATGGGCACATGCCGATTATGGTGAGGGAAATAACCAGCATACTAAGTGACAAGAAAAATGAACAGTTAGCAGAAGTACTAACACACATCGGAATGTACTTTCGCACCCACCACTTTTGCCATGTTGTGCTGTTTAGCTCCATCGGCTATGGCCAGGTAGCTTTTCCCAGCTGCTTCGCCCAGATCGGGATCTTGAATGATCATGTCGAGAATGACTTCCGGCGTAGTCTTTCCGGTGGCCTGCCAATCGTCTCCCTTGATCATTCCATCCGCAATGACGAATAGAAGTTTGTGGTCGTCGGGATAGGTCGTCTCGGCGAGAGACTCCAGAGTTCCGCGGATTCCATCTCCACCTTCCGAGTAGCAGGTTACCAGAAGCATAGTGTACATGTCCGCTTCCTTCACCAAGAAATTTGGCCGAGGATAAGCATTAGGGATTGCGTCTCCGGGGTGGTAGTGATACGGCTCTGAATTGCGATTGCTGGCAGCCGTCCGATAATCTGGGCTGTATTTGCTAAACTGAATGCTTTCCGAGAAAAAGTAATAGAAGGCAAGTGCCATCAGGAACCTGCAGGCAACAACCCCCATGATGACCACTAGCATCAAGATCATGACAGTTTGATAAACCGCGCAACCGCTACTTTCTTGATCCACGTAGCCGACTTGATATTGATTCTGGAGACATCTCATCGTCTCTCTTCCTGATGGCGATGCGTAAAAGGAATACGTGACATCTTTGCCCAATCCCTTGTTAATCCTTCGAACCAATGGTACCATTGCCTCCGACTCTCTCAGAGCAAGGTCAATCAAAAGGCTTGTCATGTTGAGGACGACGCCGTTGAATACAAGCAGCGCGTGGGGAGGTACCACATTGCTTGAAACTTCCCCCCAGAAGAAGAACAACCTCTTCTTTGCTTTCATTCCAGACAGCCAGGACGGATCCGGACATGGACCATCGGGGAGTGGCTGCAGAGCGGGGGAGGCGGGGAATGGGTTTGGAACAGAGCAATTTGTGGGTGTTAAGCCAAGCCGGTTCATGCAATCATCGGAAGGGCGGCTCGAAAACAAGCGAGTGATGTCTACGCCACGCCAATCAGCTGTCAGCTCTATTCCGCCCATTTGTGCCAGCATCCGCGCAGTTTGGTCGAAATCGTACAGCGATCCGTATATGATCACATCGTCACGATAGGGAATGCTGATGTGATCGGTCTGATTGAAATAGGCATCCGTGGCAGAGGACGCCCCGCCTGGGCAAAGCACAGGTTTCAAACCGAATGTGAAGAAGGAAACGAAAAAGCACAGTACTCCGATGATCATGCAGAGAGCAGCCTAGGGAAACGGAAGAGCACCTCCTTTAGCAGGAGAACACGCGTTTGTTTACTTACTGCGTTACCAAACTCTTACCTTCTCACGCCAAGCCTGTTGGACGGCTTTGTCTGTCATTCCGCATGCTTCCATGCACTTTGGCCAGACGCAGCATGTCATGGTGCGCGAAATGTAGATCCACCAATTGGAGTCTTCAGACGGAGGGGGCTGGGGAGTAGTATAAGTGACAAGCGTTTCTGCTTGGGGTAGACTTTTTCCCAGACGGGTGGTGGTTGCGCCTGTGCAGAGGGACATGTTAGCTATGGACAAGTGGCGGGGAACAACACGAGCATAGTTGGAACGTACCGACTCGTGCAGTTGGAGGACCCGCTGCCGCATTTCGCAGTAAAGGGACCCTCTGCGACCTCTGCCGCTCCGGTCTAACCAGTGTCTTCTGACGAGACAGTCCGCCAGCCTTGTGGTCATGGTCGCCGTCTCCATTGTTGGCGAATGCGGTTCGCCGACGTGGAAGGTCTACTTCAAAGCGAGAAGCGGAGCGCTGGAGGCCCATCTCACAGGTCAGACTTTTGCTTGTGTCAGATAGTTGTCGAAGGCGGCGTGGGGGGCCGTGGGAAAGAAACACTGCAAGAATGCTTGGTTGGACTTGAGCTGTCGAATTCGGCAGCGTTGACTAAATGCACTCCAGACTTTTCTTGAGACAGACAATCACCAGATGGCAGTCAGTGGTTGATGGTGTTCAGATGCTTGGCATGAGTGGCCGGTTGGGAATACTTGTGTGTGTACTTTTGACTGTGTGGGAACAGACGATGAACAACGATGGAGTGAGTTTTAACAGGGCAGAGCGAGGGGGAAAGAGGGGGACGTGACTGACCGTGAGCGTGTCTTTTGTGATGTCTACGCGTTACTCTTCAGTTCAGAACGCGCGTGTATTTGTCTCTCTTTTCTTCCCCTCGCAACATCAGCGGTTTTTTATTCCCCCCAGCCGTACGACGAATGGGCACACTTTCTGGCGCAATCATTTTGAACAGATGTCAATGGAACAAACTGCGAAGCAGGAGGGAGAACAGAAGCTGATCTTGTCTGCACACAGCAATCAGTCTAAGGCTCTCAAAAACAATTTACACAAAATCAAAGCCATTGTGAGTACACTAAAGATGTGTTTGATAGTGCTATGATCTGTGAAGTAGGCACAAAAATGGAGAGTCCGTTGTGTGCTTCCACAACACCAACAAATTAATGAGAATATGCTGTCCTGTCAGAGACATTGATTATCATTTGAAGGTTCTGGCATCTCCCACCACGTCGTAAAAAAAACTCTATCATTGGTACTTTATGAACACGTAAAAAGAAAAATGACGTTTGTGTCTTTCATGTACTATATTATAAAGCACAATCTGGATGTCACCCAATACTACATCAGGATCTCATTGTGTTGACTGGTCTTGATATCCTTGTGGGGAAGGACGATGCAATTCCGGATGGCGATCTCATCGGCAACGGTAACGTCTTTACCAAGGATCGTGGCAGACGGGATCTTGTAGCCTTTCAATGTAGCATTGAGGGCCGTGCTTTCTCCAGGTGCACCCTCGACGCGACACCAGCTTCCAATCTTGGAGTCCCATCCGACCACCGAGTTCAAGATGCACGAATCGTTCTTCACTTCGACGCTGTCGAGAAGGATGGCATCACGCACACGGACTCCGCGGCCCAAGAGTACGCGTGGGCCAATGCTCACGTTGGGTCCCAATTTTGCGGTTGGGTGCAACACGGCTGTCGGATGGATGTAGGCAGGCTGGATCACGTACGCGGTCGTGGGGTCTTGAGGGCTGTGCGGGGTAACTGGCGAGGTAGCGGCCATGATTTCGCTCATGCTGGGCCTGGGAGCATTGGACAGCTTTCGCGGTGCGGCGTGAAGAAAATGTTGAAGATACATCCTGTTCGCCGGAATGACGGAGCTGCCCGTCTTAATCTGCATCCAGAAATCCTTGCCCGCCGTGCAAATGTGCGCATACAGTTTCTTGGCCGAGGTAAGACGACTGAGCACATCTTGCTCCAGCTGGAACCGTTCTGCTCCTCCACGCAGATCGTCAGTCTCCCCTTCACCTTCATCCATAAGTCTGGACTGTCGCTCCTGAATTGCATCTCGCATGACATCAATAATGCCCGTGTTGAACAAGTAGATTCCGCACGAGATCATGTCAGACAAGAAACTCTCCGGCTTCTCCACAAAATGGAGAACCTCCTGCGTCTCGGGGTCCGCAACGACACATCCAAATTTCGACGCGACGGAGCGATCAACGCGCATGCCGAGAAGAGTGGCGACACCACCGTGTTTGGCATGGGTTTGGAGCATTCCTGCCAGTGGAAAGGAGCAGGCGATGTCGGCGTTCAGAACAAAGAACTGCTCGGCACCCCGGGCAATCTGGTCTCGGAAGTGGAAGAGACCTCCTCCGGTTCCAAGAGCTTGATATTCGCGAAGGTATCTATAACAAAAACTACTTTGAGCAAAGGCACTCTCGACATTCCGACACGAAGAGGAGGCAATACGAAGGGCTAGAGGCCACCGAGACCGGAAACGAGGGCTCCTTTACCTAATGGGAACATCAGGGTACTCCATCTGAACCTCGGTCAAGAACCGGTCGAACACGTTGTTCTCAAAAAATCCCACGACCAGAATTTCCTTCATTCCGGGCAGTTTTGCGAGGGCAGAGACGTGGTGATAAATCATGGGCTGTCCAGCGATAGGGAAGAGCGGCTTTGGACAGTCCATAGACAAAGGCCTGAAGCGGGTGCCCACGGAGGGGCCCCCTACCAAGATGATGCCTTTGAGTGACGGGTTACTCATTGTCGTTGGGGTTGGGAAAATGCTCGCTATATGCAAGCTGAACTACAGAGGAGCAAGGAGACTGTCAGGATCTAGGAGAAGAGACCTTGCAGTGTACAGAGGATGCTGGAACATTGAGGGTTACCGTGCCGATGACAAGTAAGATGGGCTTGATGGCCGAAAAGTAGGAGGTAATGACGGGAAAGCACGAAAACGACACGAGGCACAAACGAAGACGCGTCGCTTAATGACTGACGTGGTCCTCATCGCAGCGCTCCTTCGCCGATTCTGTACCTGAAATTCAGACAATATTCTACAAACATCTGACCATTCCCGTTTCAGATGATAGTTCTCCTCAATATAATTACACTCATGTATTGTGAATCATCGATTAAGCACACACGCGAGCATCTGTAAGCTGTTGAGTTTGCTGCATTTTGGACCCTCACTCTCGGAAATCCAGGTAGCGTTGGAACACGTGGGCATATTCTGGGTTCAATCGCACGTGCGCCAGTGGGATATACCATGCCCGAACAATCCTGTACATTGCATTCTGGAGGACTTTACAAAGAAAGAGACGCATCAGTTCAAAGCAAATGACAAAATAACACATTGCATCTGCACACCATTTGCATACATACCTTGCAAAGCAGCCCATGCCTCTCTGCTGACCACCTGCGATGCTGCGAGCACTTTGACCATGCTCGGATCCATGTCGGGGGATATCGGAGGTGTTCTGATGCGTTGCTCGATCGCCATCTGGCACCGTAACAGAGACTGGATGACAGTGGTGAGGTCTTGGCTGACTTGTCCGAACTTGTCCTCGTCCGCGTGAAGAGCAGCCGAGGTGACGAGGCATGTTATGGCTGGGCGGTTGACAATGGAATGAGATCCGGTGTGATTCGTGTCTAGAACACCAGGAAGCATGATTGTCGTACCTTCAATGGCCCATATTTGAACCTGTATATCCTTGAATATCCACTGCGTTTGTCTTGCCAGCGACTCACCCACCAGCCATCGGCCCCATGTCCACTGGTCGACCCATTCCCTGATGGCCTCCAGGGTTTGTTCCCCCTTCGACCCATATATCTTTTTCTCTGGCTGCGGCGGCTTGACGGTCAGTGTGACAATAGGCGGGTGCTCAGGTTCTGTCCCTGGCTGTGGCCGTTTGCGAAGCAGAACAGGAATCTCATCGCGCTTCGGGTCATTGTGCCAACCCTGAGCGTTTACCGTGCTCGGGGCAGGCTCGGGTGGTTCCTCGACTCCATCGACATAGCGAGAAGGGCTACCAGGTGGGTAAAGCAGGTGACGCGCCTTTATGGCAATGTGGGTGAAGACAGTTTGCTTTCTTGCTGCCTTGAGCGCAGGTTGGGAAACGGGTCTCAAGACGACTTTCTTTGGGATATTCTTGAACTTCGACCTTCGTGCTACGCACAGGTTTATGGTTAGCATCAGAGAAGAGAGTCCTGGAACGTATCCTTTGGTTACAAACCTTGCCCAGCCACTTGCTCTTTCTCTAGCACGTCGCTTAATTGGTCGATTTGGGATAGACAGGACTGTGACACAACTCTCCATGCAGATCGTCCAGCGTCAACATCCTCTGTGTAGAACTTGACGCGTTGTGCGCGATCATAGCTAACCAGACTTGTCAAACGACGGAAGGCTAGATACTGAGAGCAAGTGACAGGAGTGTTAGTCGCCGGTCGCCGCACAATCGGAGGACACGAATGCGGTGTTACCTTTGCGTATTCGCGACTGGGTAGGGATAGTCCAGAAGCAAGGACGTTGGTGGATATTGCGATTTCTTGATCGTGGAACTGTGACATCACGATTAGTGTGGGACCCTCGGCATTAAATACCACTTAACAATCATACCTCTGTCAACAAAACCTCGAACCACTGGTTGACAAGTTCCCAGCAAGAAAGTGTCAACAGCCCAGTGAAGTAAGTGTGAATCAAACGTCCAATGTTGAGGACGCTGAGACGGTATTTGGGATGCTTGACAAGGCTTGCGAAGGCATATGTATCAGTCAACCAGACCACATGTTCCCGTGGAGCACCCCATGAAGTTCAAGTTGTCACTCACCGGCCAACGAGTAGCTCGGTTATGCCAGCCGTGATATCGTAAATCGTCGATCCAAACAGCACGTACAAAACCACGTATGACAGCATCAGTTTGGTCCCGAGGATCATTGCAGTTTGGAAGCTGACGGGGACTTGCAGCTTGATGCGCCACCAGAACACACGATGTATCCGGGGAAACTGCAGCTGATCCTTCTCTGCGTAACGACGATGGATGGGATACGCGGCTCCGAGGTATATGCAGAATCCGAAGATGAAAACGATGTTTTCGTTCAATTGCGGGGGGTTGAAGCGTCTGTGAAAGTCTCGTATATGAGGTCACGGTTCCTATCGTTCATGTTCCTTGACATGCACGAACCCTTCAGGATATAAGAACAATGCGGTCTCCAGTCTGCGATCATTGATGCCTAGGTATGTCATCCCCAATATCACGGACGATACTATGTAAACAGCGGCGAAGAGGACCGTTGTCTGGTCGAAGAATGTGATCGCATCGGATAGTCGACTACGTGCAACTCGTCGCTGAACTGAAAAACGATGTCAGAATGAAGAAAGACCTGCGCCTCAACTATGGCGCAGAACAGGGGTCCCTTGTGCTTCGTAAGAAAGCGGCTTCATATCGTATGAGCACCACCATTTGGTCACCCACATACTTCAAGGAAGAGGCCCACTTCTGTGCTGCTCGCGAATTCACCTCCTCACCTTGCAAGTGGTTCGCGCGAAGATACAGCAGGGCGGAGATCGGCAAAGCCGAGGCAAAGCTCATAAGCCATGTGCTTGGATATATTATTTTTCTCAGCAATCCTGCCGCCCGAAAGGTTAGTTGCTTCAAAAGTCACCAGCAGGCCTGAAGACCGTCCGAATTACCGAGGCCAAAGAGATCCCGTAAAGACAGCGACCAGCAAATTATCAGCGCATGCACAGCAAGGAATACCAGCCAGGACCGAGAGACGACGGCAGACGATATTTTTGGCGAGACTGCCTGCACATAGGCATTGGATTGCGGGCCCCACATTGGGCTCAGGTGTCAGATCACCCGTTTCTAGTTTGCGAAAGCTGGAGATCAGCGTGGTGCGCCGAGTTTTCCGCTGAGTAGAAATATACTGTGCTGAGTTGCCTGGCTTTACCTGTGGGTTCTGGCAAAGATGGGTCCACAGGAGTCCGAAGGAAGGAGAAACAAAAAGAAAAGCCCTCTGCGATTTCAGCACATACAGTAGCTCTTGCCCAGACGCGCTCAACCCAACTCGCAACTGCCTCGACTCTAATTCGCAAATGTATCTGAACAAACTCACAAACAGACACCATCTCCTAATAGGGGCAAAGAGAGAAACCTGCCATTTGCAGCGGGAACCTGATGAACACTCCTGCGGTACCTGCTGAACTGCCCACGGTATTGTTGTTGGCATCAAACAGGGTGGAGATCTTGAGCGTCGAGAACGAAATTCTATAAGTTTTAGCGGGACTGGGGTCAACATCCCCTCCGCCTCGCCTTACTCCTGTCAGTGAACGGCTGCACTTGTTGAAAAAAAGTCAATGCAGTAAAACTGAGTCCCGCCCCATCACTCCGACCTTCTTGAATTGTAACTATACTTCCGCTTTGTCGAGGTCTCCTCCGAAAGACACTTTCAGGCGAGATGGCCGAGTTGGTGTAAGGCGTCAGGTTCGACTGCAGCTGACTGCATACCCCTACGCCTTGGGGTTCTCGGGGAAATCCCGGGCGGAATATCATTGCCTGTAGTGTTAGCACTCGATGAGAATCTATCGCATGTTCATTTCCTACGTGCTTTGAAGGAGCACGAACCTGGACTGATGCACCTTTTGAGTGATGGAGGTGTATTTGTCATTACATGTACATATGCTGAGCAGTCTGCACACAGCATCTCAGTATCTGTAGCGGCCCTTCACAGGAGGACTGCCTTTTCCTTTGAGTTGTGGAGTTGCTGAGAATGGGAGTCTAATGGCAGGGGAGCACCCTGGACCTCAATCACGTCCTCGACATCAGGTTCTCGCTTCGCTTCCATCTCGATCTCTTCAGATAGGGTCAGATTCAAAATGAATGCTATAAATCCGGTGACAGCGCCGTCTCCAAGATCAGACCAATCGCGTCGAGGAAGCCACGGAGACTCGAGTTTGGTCCATCGTAGGTAAAAACGTAGCTGAACCAATTTGGAAGAAGCGTAGCACCATAGCCGACTGCTAGCGAAGCTGTCAAGATGAATCGGTGAACGGGGTACGGCTGATGGTGACCATACCGGAGACTGCGACCGAAGCGAACAGAAAGGTTGTCATTCCGCCGGGAACAGCGCTGGGGATGGCGCCGCAAACTTGGTAAAGGTGCCCATGATGACCAAAAACATGCAGCAGCAGAAGCCAGCCGTCCAGTTGCCACATCTCGTCAAAGCAATCACCTCGTTGTTCTGCCGCAAAGGTCGTCATTGGTGTGATGGTCATCAGCGCGGCAAGCATTCCATTGATGCCACCCGCAAGAACTCCACGCTGAATTCGTGATTCGTTCAGCTCTGCTTTCACTTCGAGGCGCGAGACGTCGCACATTGCCGTAACGTCTCCGATCACATCGCAAGTGCAGATGATAAAGACCGCAGTCATAGGTATTACAAGTGGACCGTACACGGACGGAGGGCATGTGTGCACCAGACAAAAGACACCGTGGGAGGCTAAAATAGCAACGTAAGACGCAGAGACCCAAAAGTCTTGAAGCTGTGATGGGTCACTCACGCTCCCGATGCCGGACTTGTCAAAATATCCAGTGGCTGCTGCAATAATGCAGTCTACCAAAAGCTCAAGAGCAACGCTGGTAGATTTCATGATCGGAGAGCCAAAGCGTTCACACAGGATAATGGCCAAGAAGACCTGATGCAGGTTGCGCATCAGTTTCGGCGTTTGCAAGTTGGGTCATGCATACCAGTAGCTGCTCACTCACTGAGAAGCCCAAGCCGATCCACTGTGGTGATCCCCATGCCAAAGCATTCGGTGCGGCAATGTTTTGACAGAGTTGGAAAAAGCCCTCCGTTGGCCTGGTAGAGCACAGGCCAGCACCACCTGCCCAGTTCTTGAAGCCACTCTCAACCAGCGACACTCCGATGAGCATCACCGTCGGACCAGTGACAATGGGAGGGAAGATGCGCAAAAGGACTCTGGGCGGCAGGAATGATATTAGATTAACTCCGTCAATGCACAAACAGCAGCTGTTCCCAGAATCGCGCCGTAACCCTGTCGACACGCGAGTCGACTGCCGTCTGCAGCAGGCGGGCAATATCCATTTTCGTACATCTGGGCGAGTGCTGCCTGCGCTACCGGAATAACGATGAAGCTGGTGCCCACTACGCTTATAAGGCCGGTGCCAAGGTAATAAGGCGTTCTGCCCAGGCGGAATCGAGTAATCTGCACCATTGAAAGTATTTCACATACGATCAACGCGGCAGATACCAGATACTGCTGCTGATCGCCATCGAGGTTTGCACCGCCAGGACCTGCCAGGTTGGATGATAAGACAAGCAAGCATGGCCAGCAAGTGCTGAAGTCCGAGCAATAGCGTCAGCAGCACAGGTATCTGGTCGTTGAGACCAAAGAATGGTGCTGGGCGACGCAACCTTTGCCTGAAAGGAAGATTCGGGCGGAAGAGAATGGCATGGTCGTAGTTGCCAAGGACGCCCCGTCGCGTTGTGAGCGTTCTTTTGCACATCGCATGCGGCTGGCAAACGTTGGTTTGGGTCCCACGTCCGCCAGTGCGACACTGTCCAGGTCTGCCATCTTTCCAAAAATATGAAATATACGAGGGCGTGCAAAGCGGATATCAGGTCCCTCTCTTATGCACTGCGCGCATTTGACTATTTCAATCGCCGGCCGGTCAGATTTCCGCGAAGTCAACGGGGGGATGGGCGTCAGAAAGGCAATGATATCAACGAGCGAGCGCGATAATTCACAAAGATAAAGAGAGAATGGGCTCTTGGTAGTCCGACGAGAAACCCGGTTGTTGGTCCGTTGCTACCTCTGCAACCAGTTTCCAATTCGCTTGATTCCTTGGCTTCAAACAACCAATCTGTTACCGAAGGTGGTGCCAGCGATTGCCGATACAAATACAGGATAATCTTGTGTTTGTACCAACATCGTTCGATCCGGTTGGCCCGGGAACCGTGGGACGCGGGCCATCCCGTTCTCCAGTTCCTTAAATACGCGCAATTCTGTATCATACCAGTAACAACAGTTTCTGGATCAGTGGCGATTGTACGTCTACCAAGCACGAAGTGCGTACGCTTGTCACAAGCAGACTTCCAAATCCCTTGCAGAGTGTATGTGTGTAAATGTGCTATGTTCCAGACTATCAATGAAGGTCGTCAGTATGTTATACTAAAAGTATTCTACCCCTGCTATGCCCTCCCGCAAGTCATCCAATATACGCTCAGACACGCTCCCGATGCCTTTGGCCAGCTCTCGTTGCTGATTTTGGGATAGCGACGCATATTGATAGAGAAGTTCGCCATCAAGGACCAGCCGAGGACCAGGAGGACCTGTCATTGGAGTGGCAATTGCTGCAGTGGCGGGGCGCGACTTTAGAGGCACTTGACTATAGGGAGGTTGAAGGCACAATTAGCAACAATGAAACGGCCAGAGTGCATGACTAACTAGTGAAAAAGGGTTGGCAAAGGAGATAACATACCGGAAGCCACGCGGATTGAGACCCGCTGGATGCTGGAGATTGTTGACTATTTTGGAATAGAGACCATACAGTCGCTTGTACAGCTTCTCAGAAACAGGAACCATCAGCAATAAACCTCCCTCCAATGTTCCTAGAAATGGAGAACATTGCTATCACAGTCAGCTTGCCTGATCAGCGACCAAACCAGAGCTCATACGCAAAGACATACCGCTAATAGTGACCTGCTGTCTACATTCCACAGCAGATTTCTTGGCCTGCTTCACAGATTTACTGTCATCTTCCGCAACTGCAACGGGAGATGGACTCCCGGGTGGTACACGACCCAGCCGGACCATCTTGCTGACATGTTGTCCCGCATGCAAGTCACCGCGTCGGATCAACTTTTGTCCGGCGGAAGATTGGATGTCTACGCTCAGGTTGCATTTGTTGAGAAAGGCATGATGACACGTTTGAATTGTCAGGAGATGACAGAAGAAGCAAACGAGTCTGACACTCACGGTAGGGAGCATAAGACATCACATGTAGGTTGCAGTCTCCATCGCCGACAACGAAAGACAACGCAGAATCGTCAACCATGAACTCCAGGCCATAAACGCTAAGAGAATGGTAGTCTTTGCCCAGCAGCACCAACTTTGGCGGATCCTCCTACTCTTGCCGGTGAGTTATCGAGACACCGCTTCAGATGTGTGGGATTGTGGAACCCACCTGGAAGCCGAGGAACCATGCACTCTTCATCATATCTCCGACTAAGATGAGGTTCTTGATTGCACAGACCGTGTTGACATACATGTTGACGTCGATGAACGCCACACCTGTTAGTGATTCATTATCATCGAAAGAGTGGATGATGATCTGCAAAACGTAGGATGCCGAATCAGTGTCAAAGTCCGAGATTGCCATATCGAGGAAGATGTCTCATCGGTGTTTATACGCGTGCTGGGGAGATTTACATCAAGCCACGCGGATCTAAAACCTGAGCATTCTTTGTTGATCTTCCACATGCATCTAACGGACTGGACGGGAAGCTATGATAGGCAGCAACCCGTCTTCCGGCACAAATGTGGGATATCCGTGCACAACGCAACTAGGGAGATTTGAAACGCTACCTTAGTTCCGATAGCTGCTAGCAAATATCCGCCAACGTTGCAAAGGGCGGTGACAGGTCCTTTTTCCTCATTGACAAAGAGTCGTTTGAAACGGTGATTGGCATGCGGATGTGCAGGATCCGGGACGACACTGATGATATCATAGATGAGAATCTGCAAAACGAACCCCATTGAATTAGAGAATTGCGGGTAAAAGCTTGGTGATCAGGAAAAAAAAAGTCTCGCTCCTGGCGGAGTGTGATGGTAAAGGCTCGACTTACTCTCCCTCGTGTTGCCAAATCTTCTCCCCGCACAATCCCCGTCCCAATGGCCAGGAACATCTTGCGACCACTGGATGTCTGCTTGCTTTCCAGCTCAACTGCTTGCATTGCCAAGATGTGTTCATGCTCTTCCATAGCAATCCTATGTAGGTGGAAGTTTAGTAACATGTCCTCTGCGCCATATTTACAAGCGTCACTCACGCGTCAGATGTCTCCCAAGTAACAGGTGAAACAAGCTCGATGCTGAAAGCCCCAATATGAGGCATGTACATGCCGCTGTCTGTAGAAGCGGACCAAATCACACCCAAAGGTGAGTCATTGGCCGAAGAGAGATCGGTCGACCAACACACCGGGCACACACCTCTATCTTCGTCTTTGACGCCGATGTTTCGCTGGGTACTTTCCGTTTCTGGCAGTTCATCGCCTTGCTCGATGACGCCGGCAGCAACGGCAGCAGCATGTTGAGCAGTTGATAAAACAAATGGGACGGGCGTGGAGGTTGACACGACGTATGTCTGCGTTGAATAGTGATATGTTATCTTGTGCGCATTGCGACCTAGTGGCACCTTGCAGTACGGCCAGTCCGCGTCGTATGTGAAGTGCGCAGGCAGTTGACATATTCGCAAGAGACCCTGTTAGATGTGAGAAGACTGATTGGTTTTCCAAGTCGTTTATCATTTAATCAGACACGAGCTACGCGGTCCTGTACCTCGCCGTTGATATAAGCAAAGCCGTGCGGAACGTTTACGTTGTGCAGAGGTGCAAAGGCGCGAACTGCACCATCAACGGTTTGCGGATGAACTCGGAGTGCACCTTTACCAGTTACCGGCAAAGGTGGTTCGGCAAATGATTGCAGGGTTGCGTCGGATTCCATGTTGTCCTCTATGTTCACGGTATTGAATTGGGGACCTACTCCACCGGTCCCTGCAACCATTATCCAGCAAGGCCGTGGACCAGCCATGAATATTCCAGAATACACCAAACTGCCTTCCAAACCCACACGGTGGAACGGCTTGAGGTACTGATTTCGGGTAAGTGGCGGCAAGGAGGGGGATGTCGCAGGGCCTGGTGAAGCTGATCTGGGAGACGATGCACGAGGAGGGGTGGGAGCTCTATCAGCGGGTTGCGCGACAGGGTGCAACTTGTCGCCTTCGGTATCGGTGTACGATTTGGCCGCCCGGGATATATGGTCATGCGGGATGCGCACAAACCGGATCGCAAGGCGATCTCGACTGCCAAGTGTGCCAAAATCCATGCTTTGCCGCGGGAGTACGCTTGGTGTAGTTGGTGGGTTTCCCGGAGTCAATGGAACAACCGGTTCATCCTCCAACGGAAGGTGAATGAATGCCTTGTATATTACCAGATCCGAATCCGACGTTCGACCCTGGAAGAGAAGTTCCAATGAGAAATTGGCGCTTTTCCCTTCGATTGAAGTGTCGCATCAGATGCTCACCACAAAGTACGGCTTTGTGTGCTGCGCATCTCTGCCGAGGTTTATCATGACAATTTCCTCAAATTTGACGGCCGGGTCCTGGCTAACGCGAGGATCGGCGTGAGGCTGATCAAATGCCACAGTTGGTAGAAGATCAAATCGCGGTACAAAGTAGCATTGTTGGAAGTCCGGCAATCTGAAAATCTACAGAGAAGATTACAGTAAATTACCGATATCAGATGTCGCATGGCCTTGCGGTGCAACTTTCATGACACGATACCTCAAGCGCTCCATCTTCTCTGTAAACAAAACACCATATCCGTCGGTCCGCGGCTTCTACCCCGTTTGCATCCACATGACTGACATTTTCCTCATTCACAGACTTGAACGCGCCATCAACTTGCATGGGATCGCTCTTTGCTATATCGTCGTCATCGCTATCATCTCCGTAGTCGACGGATATCTCTTCCTCAACTCCGTAGATATCCGCCATATCGTCTCGCACTGCCCCATACAAGTCAGCATCAAGACCGTTAGCACTAGCGAGGTCTTTTGCTTGCTTTGTTGCGTGCTTCTCTGGTGGCTCAACAAGCACCGGGACGGGGTCAGAACTGGGATCCGGCTTCGAGGTATCTGGGAACGGTGGGGCTGCGCTCGGATTTGACTTGAGATATTCCTCAACGGTTGGGAACAGGGTGCCGGAGCGATCGTCGCAGTAGAGGCAGCACGATGCAATCAACGAATCCTTCAGTTCCTGGCACATCCGCAGACTGCGGGCAGCGCCATTCACACTGAACAATATCACTTCGCCAACATTTAATAATACCAACACGTAAGGGTCGAGGATACTGCATGATACAATCCACCGATCATTGTCGCCTATCGGAAGCTCCTGCGTACGCGTGCCATCCGAATCCAAGACCAGTATCCCACGTTGATGAACTTGGATTATACATGTCTCATCCAACAATGTGCCCACAGCAACGGTTGGTCCCTCTTTGTAAAATTGCTTGTTTTCCACTTCGGCGAATTCTTCCCCAGTCTCCAAGATGACGGTGGTATTATCCTTTGACATAAACATATATCTATCATGGACACCGCTCGGTTCTAACGGTGGCTCTACTGCTGTCGATGGTACATCAACATCCATCGCAGGCGGTGCGATCGACTCCACCGCCGCCGCAGCGATCGCGAGATGTTGTCTCCGTCTCTCGTTGATTGTTGTACAGCGAACTGTCCACATGTTATGCACTGCACCTATCTCGAAACTGGAGATAATCTGCGGTCGGATGTTGCGCTGCAGGACACCAAGTGCCCCACTGTGGTCCTCCCCAGCACATGCAACTACCTCCAGATTGGTCTGAGCGTTGTCAGTCGATGCAAAGGGATGTGTCGAGTATGAGATGGGCTCCCCAACAACAACGTCCCGAATTGGCCCAGTGCAGATGAGAGAGTCGCAAATGCGAAAAGTAAACCGCGTCGTCTCTGTTTGATTGAAGCTACCTAGCCATGATGTTGGAAGAACGGAAGAGGCGGTGTTAACGATGGACGCCCCATAAATGTCATCCAGGTCCATTTCGTCGAGATCAGCAGAGGGCGTAGTAGCCATGGCGGAGCTCGGCTGCGTTTCTTCCAGGTGTTGCGTTTCGGTGAATTGAATCAACATCGCGTCCGCGACTCTTGACCCCACAAAAAAGTAGCCGAAAGTTCCTCTCTTGTCACCATCTTCGAATGTGCCCCCGAGGCGACCAACGGCGTTGGCCACTTTAGCCAGGTGGGCTGCTCCAGCGCCGGTCGCTCCGAAACGTGTCCCGCAAGAAGGCATGACGGTCTGCAGACCCAACCGCGTCAGGAGAAAACTCTTGACACCACCTTTACGTCGCTTCCACCCTCTCCCTACACCTTCTCCGCCCTTCAGATCCACTTTGATCATTTCTCCCGTTCGTAACACTGTCAGCAACGTGTCGGGATTCAGGAAGAACGAAGCCGAGCCATCCAGGGCCAGTCCAAGGTGCTTGTAGTTTGAAACATTGGCAGCATCGTATAAGGGATTTTTGATTTCAAAGTTGTGGCCGATGGTTTCCACACTTGGGGGCGGGGGGAAGAGTGCCTCTCTTCCGTAATAGCTGTTGACAGCGCATGAAACTCCAGGCACAGAGGTTTGATCAACATGTATCAGCGCATTGGGGCAGAAAATCAAAACGCCCCCAACCGGGGAAGGTACCGCCATCAGATTGCTGCAGTTGTATGGTAGGTTATCCACCCTAAAAAGGATAGGGTAGCTGCGCTGGGTGATGTCCAAAGAAACCACTATCAGACATTTCGTATCCTTCCTTGCCCCCAACCGGCTGTAATTGAAAATATGAGAGAATGCCATTGGTCCACACATCATTTATCCAATCACTTACCCAGTCCATGTCTGCACAGGCTCATACAGGATGGCCAACGTAGGCTCGAAATATCCATACAAAAATACCATGTCCGCAACGTTCCGCATCTTAGGCTCGATAGCGGAGAACGATACAACGAAACTTGGATGGAACGGGTGCTTGCTATCGAACGTCCGAGTAAAGTACGAGTCAGTAAAGAAGATTACATTCGGCCCGGCGGACAACTCACCTTGTGGCGTCGTCAGCTTCGGTAACCTGCACGGTGGTATCTTGCTTGAGAGGAAGAACGGCGAGGCGATCGCTGTAGAATTGCATAATGGCGCATCGATTTTGAGGATCTACTCGAATTTCTGGTATGAATTTATCGGCTTGATGCTCTTTCTATTGCAAAACGTTTGAGGAAAATGACAGGAATGAGAACGCATGATTGACTGCTTCATCAGCTCGAGAGCAGTCGTACAACCGGTCCGCATACCTTGAACTCTTCCCGCTCGTAGTAATGTATTGAGACTGTCACAATGTTGTGCGTCGCTTGAGAGTACTCAATAAGTGACATCTAGATTCACAGCGTGTCGATAAGGATCTGAGCACTCGGTGGACTTTTCGAGATTCGATGACCGACCTTGGCATCCTTGAAACTCAGTAGTAAACTATCCATTCCCAACAGACCGACGGATGTCGATGTCCTGATGACTCCGATAGATGTGACATTTCCAGGAAGTTTGAACTGGGCATGTAGCTCCAATTTCGCTACTTTGCGAGGACGATTCTGACTGTTTATTCCGATGGGTACGGACTTGATCTGCGGAAACTCCAGTGCCTGTGCGCATCAGACCAAGAAAGGCGACAAAAGTTGGGGCCAGGGAGAAGAAGACAAAAACGGGTCAGTCTTTGACCTCGATACAGTATCTCGTGAATCATACAAATAAGGGAACAAAGCGATGAGAAGATTCGTGTTTATTATGGTATGGTATATTCTTCTACAGAAGCAGACAAGTGCGTCCCATTGGGGAGATTCCTGCCCTTCACGAAAAGCATCGTCTGCAGGACACAGAGAAACATGACGGAAACAGCACCCAAAACGTCCCAATGATTCTCTTTCCCGCTCCGCTCCAATTTCCGCCCACCAAGATCCCCGTCCGGAGATGCACCCTGATTGATATCCCTACCTCATCCTCGTCCTCGATGGCTTCTTTGATCAATTGCTGTTTTACTGGTCCATCAACGATGTCGTCCTCAATGACGTTGAACACTTGCAACACAGTCCCGCGGGAAACAATGAGGTTAATCGCTTGCGGAGATACAAAGCGAGCCTCGACACAGCTTTCAATTCCGGATGGCGGGAGGAGCTCCTTGTACAAACTGTAAACAGATGTCATTCCGTAACGAGAGGCGGCGAGATCTGCCGATTGGGCGAAATCAATTGGCGTTCACGTTCGGCTGACCAAACTTTTTGCCTATTGAAGATCTGGCGAGAAAGATATTTTGAAAACAAACGGAAGAGCATGAACTCTTAATGTCGTGGGGTGAGGTCACGTGACCTTCCACAGCTCATCCACCGTTGGGTTTATTTCTCTCTCTGAAGACCAGGCGTGTTCAGGAACCTTTCCTTTTTTGCCGCATGGGATGGTAATGTAAGAAATGAATGGATGTGTATTTGAATGCTATTGCATGTGTTGTGCAGAATCCGTATGAATGCTACGGGAATGTCAATCAAGACTACTAGAGTGCGTTGATGGCTATCTACCCACAGTCTAGTCCTCCTCATCAATGATCATTGTCTTGATGCTAAAGATGTCGCGGTTGGCTGACGATTCCACGGCTTCCTGCGCCTTCTCCAATGGGAAGACGTGGGTAACGAGGGATCGCAGGTCAAGCACGCCTGATTGGATGAGGCGAATGGCACGGGGCCAGGTGTGACGGTAGCGGAACAGGAACTTCAAGTCGATCTCGTTGGTGCTGAGGTGCATGAAGGGGATGCTTTGGATGGGATTGCCAACGCCAATGACAAAGACGAGACCGGTCGGCTTGGTTGCGTAGCAGGCGGTGTTTACGCTGCTCTCAACTCCAGTGCATTCCATGACGACCTCAGGCATCATGCCCTTCTTGAACTTGCCAAAGACCTTGAGGATCTCTGCAGCACTTTCCGTTGGAGACATCTTGGTGTTGACCTGGTAGGTCTCGACGGATGGAACGAGCTTTTTGGCAAAGGCCAAGCGTTCGGGGGAGATGTCGGTGATCACAATGGGGGAGGCGCCCGCGGCGTTCAGTACGGCCAGAGTGATAATACCGATGGGGCCGGCACCGGTCACAAGGCATGGTTGACCCAGAGTGACCTCGGCCCTCTCCAAAGCACGGAGAGACACGCTCAGGGGCTCAAGAAGGGCAATCTGATCGTAGGTAAACGTGTCGGGGACTTTGTGAAGCCATGCAGCGGGGTGAAGGTGGTATCGGGTGAGAGTGCCGTCCATAGGTGGCACAGAGTAAAAGTCGACGGTCTACGTTCAAGGAAGCACATCATGATGGTCAGAAAACGTACGAGGAGGAGGCTATGAGTGATAGTACTGCTTAGATGGACCACCTACCGGGCAAAGATTGTACTCTCCGTTGAGGCAGAAGTCGCACGTGGCCATGCCACAAGGAACTCCAGGTTCGATCGCAACCTTATCGCCGACCTGAACGTTCTCGACTCCTTCTCCAATCGCAATGACGATGCCTCCGGACTCGTGTCCGATGGAAACCTCAGTCTCAATCTTCCATGGACCAAGGCATCCGTGCTTCCAAAAGTGGACATCCGAGCTGCGCCAGAGTTTTAATCAGACCTTTGCTCAATGTGCAATCTAATCTCGAGCAAAGACTTACCCGCAAATGCCAGTGGCTTTGACGTGAACGAGCGCTTGCCCAGGACCAGGCAACTTGACCTCCTTCTTGACCATCTTGAGCTTGCAGTCGTGTGTTGCTCGGAGAGTCAAGTTGTCCTTGAGGTTCAAACTTTGCAATTGTGAAACGGTCATGATTGCAGAAACGTTTATTGTAGGATCGGTGGAGTCGACAAGAGTATTGGGGTGAATGGAAGCACATTTGGGCCGGTGGGGATGCCACTTCTCCTTTTATATGCAGGAATGTCAAGTCCCGCAGCGCGGGTTCGAGGTCCATCTTGGCTCACGCACAGGTTAGCCGAGGCGCGCATTTGAATCATCATGGTGCGAACACACAAATGCAGTCAACTCAGGGCGCCCAACAATCATGCTGTAGCGGTAGAGAGATTTCCTCTTAGGCTGGAGCGAGCCACCCTGAGGGTTTACGTTTCGTGCTTTGCGCAAACTGCTGTCAACACCAATTCCGGGCGCACCAAAGCAGCTCATCGGCGAGCTGCACATGAGTCGATGTTGGCGTGCAAAGAAAGATTCACGAGATGCAGGTGACGTGAGCAGGTGGGGTTCACACGTCGCTGTCATCGCGGCGAGCATGCTTTGACGCGTTACGCGCGGAGGTGTGCAGATGCACAGGCGTGTTACAAAAAAGATCATTCCATGTGCAACCCAAAAGTAACGATAGAAGGAGATGGCAAATACCTTCGAAAATGATACAAATGCTGACCTGCCGCTCCTTACGACCAAACTGACGACGTCCTACTAGTACATGTGGAGCACACTCTGGTTCTCCCGCGAGGCTCTCAATTCTTTGGAACTCTTCAATGCGAAGCCCTGCTGCGAAAGTTAGCATTGTACAGTCTGGTGCGACGTTTTAGAATACCTGCCCGACATGTCACAAGTTAACCTTAAAGTTTACCGCGTGTCAAGATAGCTGAGGAATTTTGACATTATCCTCCTTCAGGCGCCAAGATGAATACATGCCTTTGATGATATTATCCTTAGGTCGCCTTGTTCTGATGAGTGGACACCCTGCTCATCACATGGCAAGATCGTGGGTTTACGGACATCTGTCATATGGTGAACGTGATAGTCACAAGTCCCGTTCAGAATTTTCGAGTATTATGCTCAGACGCTCGCATTGAATTATCTCTCGCAATATCAGGAAGACGCAAGAGAATGGTAAAATTGGCAATGCATCCTGGTATTATCAGACGTCGTCCCTTCCTTTAATGGCAACAAAAGCAAACACCGGGCTTAATATTATTCAGTCGGAATATATGCTTCAGAACGTCATGGACGGCATAAACTCCCCTCAATACAAGAAACGCAACAGAGTTCGAGTGGTTTCAAAGCTTCGCCGTCGAAAGAGCCACAAACCGGTCACTAGCACAACGCAGTTGCTCTCGTTATAGATCTTGCGCACTTCCTCAGGAAATCACATCACCCACCCACAACCAGAACTCCTCAAGAGGCCAGCAAAGAATATCAAACCAGTCTGGATGGGCTTTGTCCGAAGCATTCTCCGTCTGTTCCGGCCTCGACATTCAAATATCTCTACAGGAGGCGGCAAATCCTCCGACAAGAAAAGCAGCAAAAATGCATCATCAAAGTGGCGGCCACCGCCGCCATCATCAGCATCCTTACTGCCGCCACAACCACACGATCATATCCACATGACTGACTATCAACTCGAGCTCTTACGGATGCGATACAGAAAATGGATATATATGCTGATTGCAGTGATGATCATCTGCGTAGTCGACGTCGGAGTGCTGGATTACCTGTGGCTGACTTGGGCCAAGGACGCGTGAATGTACGTTAGGAAGAAATTGCAAACTACCCCTGAAGCTTGTAGTTAAATAGATCACATTCCCGTTCAGAAGTGTAGTAGAAGCTTGGAAAGAGAATGGCACAAATAGGCGAGAGATCGTTCCGGATGTACTGAAGTAGAAGAAGAATACTCTAAAAGAAATCTGGTTCCGTCTCATCATTTCTTCTCTTGCGAGCTGCTGTTTGCGAAAGGCCAAAATGCTGTTGACAGTCTCATTCCCCTCTACATGGGCACCCTGACTTGAATCCCTGTTCGCAGCCACCTCGTTTCAAACCTAAGGCAGTCTTCTCACAAATGATTTCCCCTTTTCCCCACCGCTCGAGCACAACAAAGGCAGTCGGGGTAGGGACGTTAAAACGAGTTGATACTTCAATGCACGAGCGCTTCCGATTGTCCTTGGTTTCATGGCATGGGCGAGATCCATCCAATCCCAAAATACCCATTGACTGTTCCACCTGAAACAGACGGATGCCGCCGGTTGTTACGCTCCGTCGAGTTTGAACTCATAATCCAGATCCAGCGCTCCTCCCCGCGCGCCATGTCGCCCGCGCAGTCCGCGGCATCCATCAAGGAGACAATGTGGCTGAAATCGACAATACTGGTCGGCCAAGTCTGCATCTCGTCAGATGAATGTCAGAGAGTTGTAAGATTTTCACTTATGTCCATTGGTGCACGTCCATGTCCATGCCGGCTTGCACGAATCTCGTCGTCCATTGTTTTGAAATGCTTGGGACCTCTTTTTTGACTGCGCCAACTTGAATGCTGCAGCGTAGTAGTAGCAATGGCTGCAAACGCCGCTGATACGATATCTCCTCGATATCCCAGTGACCTCAGCGGCGTCCTTCTTGCTTATCGTAAGAGACTGCCACCCGGGGATAATCATCTGCAAAGCCTTTTGCATAGCGCTGCTTCCGTCGTCTGCTTGCGTATTCTCCGACCAACGCCAAAATGAGTCGGCAGCCAAAAGGCTCCTCACCGGTAGGCTTGTCAGCATTGGAAGTATCGATAAACGGCTGCTCCGAGTGCTCTCCTTCGGACTACCTTGACTTGTGGCCACCATCCCTGTCATATAGGCAGCAGCCCGTCATTGAAAGCGCAATTCATAGCAAAAAGAACATGATTCCGTACTTTCAAGTTGGTGCCCGACATGAGGCGGCACGTGAGTACATTGCGCGCATATATCTGGCGAGATGTTGTTTTTCCATTAGTGAATCGGGGACCTAATGGCAGATGGGCTGTTGACAGCAGCATGTTTCCCAATGACCATGTCGAAGTAGTAACTTGGAGATTGTGTGGTTTATGCCTCGGCGTGCTAGCCGTGTGGAATTTGACGAGCGCAAATCGACGGCAGAGTTCTGATGACATAATTGCCGGTGTGGCGCAGTCGTATGGGCCTCCGCTCGAAACGACCTTCGCCAGCGATTGCACCAGACCGTGGAAAATAGTTTAGTATATAGTAGAGTAGAGGGGCAGCACCACCCGACGGTCCAGAAACCATGTCTTCATCTGACGAGGTTATCCGCTACATTATCCGCGAGACAGTCGCTCGCGCAAGCGCACTCCTGAAAGCACGCAGAGATGCAGCACCGACAGACAGCATCGATGCCGCAAATCCCGTCATCGTCACTGAAACGCTCGCCGCTTTTCTGGTTCGCGCCGTTGTGCTCGATCCGCGAAATGACTTTCGACCGGACAGAGAGCTGGGGAGGGATGAGGTCGACCGGCTGATCCAGGTTTGCGACACGCAGCCAGGACAAAATTGTTACCCTGGGGTCTAATCCGGCGCTGGTTTTCCAAGCTCTGCGTGGAAAGAATTACTGTTAAAAACAATCCCGTCATGGAGACTGTGAAGATGCAAGTATACTTTGATACGAACTTTCCTGCGCAAGGTACAATTGTGATATCATCCACGTTCAAATCTGCGACGGACAACGGACAACCTCTGACTTAGGAATTTGGCAGCCGATTTTTTGCACAAAGAAAAGCAATCACACATAAACGCATGTGCTCCACTTTTGCGTGACATCTGCGAAGTCAAGGTCAAAGCCATTGCCGTTTACGAAGGTAAGGATCGGTGGACCCACAAAAGCGCAATTGACGGGAAACTTAAGTGTCAACATCTTCCCAGCACTGTACCGGAAGATCGTTTCATATCTTCTCCTCCGAAGTCATGTTGGAGGACCCACTGACATGCGCGTTGTACGAGAAGCGACAGGTTAGCTCCTGAATCTCATGTATTGCGAAATGCATGGGTCGATGGCCCTAAACATCTCCGTCACTTTCGTTTATAGCGGGTCTTGAATCAGTATTCCCGCAATCAGAGCTCAGCACGTTCATCTCCCTATCTCGACAAGAAAAAGAAGCGCAGCTTAATGGTCTTGCACAACTTGTAACTGGGATACGTCTCTTCAACAAGCAACTGGGGAAGGGAGGCGAGGGTGTTGACGATTGTACGTCGGGCGTTGTGCTTCACAGCTACCTATCTGCGCGCCCAATTTCTTACCTTGTCTGAACTGTAGTGCCAGAGCTCTGTGCCCGGGAGCTCGCAAAATTGACGGATTCATTGAAGGTGTTGACTACTGATACCGAAGATCGGATTCAGACGTACACAGGTGTGATGCGCTACATGCCTGATCGCAAAGAGACTTGAGGCAAAGAGAAACACTAACGTAAAAGACAGCCGTGGCTGAGTATGCCGACACCTCATCGAATCCCCACCTTGGTGAACTCTCGCTGTCTCGACTGCGATCTGCCTTGGTATTCAGACGGGAGTTTCTGATATATCTTGACGCACTGCAAGTGAGACTAGCTTCACTTGAGAGAGAGTTTGTATTCATCCTTGCTAACATTGGTCATTCTCACAGGAACAAACGGTCCGATCACAAACGACATTAAGCACGTTGACCTCTCGATTCAACGATACAGTAAGGGACCTGAAAGTCACATGCCGAGCAAAAACAGCTGTACCGGTGGATCAAGTCTATGTACGTTCCGTTGCGCCATGCTTCAAAAATTGCATCGATCTTCCATAGCCAGCAGTCAACATTGGATTCTGACATGCCTTCGGAACAAATAGCCCCAGTTCATCCTACTAGCAAATCTGTGGCAAAACTACATGGACGAGCTCTTTCTGTTAGCCTTCAGGCAAGGCGTAGTGCACACCATTCAGCAGCATGCAAGGGTGAGTGCATCGCATTGTTAGAGTGTATATAGTGGTGGGCATGATTTACTCAATCGCAAAGCCCATGTACTTCAGTCCTTTCAAGTGGAGATCTCTAGCACGGTGCTCACTTTGTCACAACCATATCGCCGCGAGATTGAGAAAGAGATTCTGCCCGGTATAGCTGATCGTGCCTTCTCTACAAAGATATTGATCCCAGCGCTCATGATATCCCTACTAGAATCTCAGGTGATTGCTAAAGCAACAGATCTGATGGTCGCGCTGGCCGTGAAGGGTATCAAGGGCATCGAGATCATTCATCCGGGGAACACCACACAGTACTATCGTTTGCCCGTGGAATACGGGGTGAGATTCCGCATATTGGGGGACACCATCTGAGTGGTGCATGACCATGATCTGACCATGGATCATCACCCATAGGGCTTTTGTGCGCATACCCTGATTAAACGGGAAGGGCTTGTGGTGCCTGGGGACAAAAACTTGGGGCTTGTAAAATACAAGGACAAGTTGTACGCTTTCTCAAGCGAAGAAGCAGTGCGGGAGTTTAGTAAGCTCCCAGAAAGGTATGCAAGAAGCATTCAATCAACTATATGCGATTCTAATGTAGTCGGTCGATTCCAGATATGTGGATGGAGTTTTGGAGTCTGCCAGACGTTCACCAGATCTTGTGCAAATGCTGCACTTGTACCCATACTTTCCCACTGTGGAAGCGCTTGAGCACGCCAAATCGTTTACACGGCAACGGCTACTCGGACATATGCAGCTGGTGACCGAGATTGGGACGCAAGTGGACACGCACGTCGTGGACACATACATTGACCCAAATTACGAGTGGAATGAGTGGGAGCTACGGCGCCGTGCGCTGATGCTCGTGAATCTGAGGAAAAAGCAAACACATTCCACTCAGACCAATGGATCGCATTTCCGACGCGAAAACGAGACACAACATTATCCACCGAAACCCAATCACACTCAAACGATGCGGTCGTCGAGTACGTCGACACCGAAGACTACGACGTACATGACTGGCCTGCGACATCCATCACAGAAAGCGGGAGACGAACACACGCCGCGGTTCAATGTCGTAGATCTCACTGTGGATCTGGATGGGCTGCCCGCTCCCTATGGTGGTGGCGGGTTTGGCAGTCGCATGACTGCGGAGAGAGCTGCAGCCGCGGGAGTGGGACGGGTGATTCAGGCTGGCGGAGGAGTTGACAAGGCCGTGTAGCCTCATGTATACGGAATCGCAGATCAAACATGTAGAAAGTAAAGATCGCACGCAGGCTCTATTTACAGTCCTCTAAACTGCTCCATAACCCTGACCCAGAGACTGCTCATTTTGATATACCCAAATTGGATAGGCTTATTTCTGGAACCTGTCGCCTACTAAAGTGGCCGTCGTGCTCCAATCAGGCTGGGTCATCACTTAGCGCTCGTATGGAACGATGCCAAGTACGACAGTTTGGCTGCAGTTGTGTGGGTCGTCTTCCTGCGCCGCTCACCAGCGGTTGTCTTGCTACGTCGGTGGTAAGCTGTTCTCGAGAGGCGGCTGCTTCACTTGCACTGATATCTTCTTTCGACAGTCGCTAATCGCTAATCACTTTGTCATATCGATTTTATTATATAGTGGTTAGAATAACGCATTGCGTATGCCATTTGAGATATCTGGTCCCAAAAAACGCCACTGTGAGGATGCACTGCATGTTGGGCCTACAACATTGTAGCTCTTGGAATTCGTACTGCACGTCTAAGCGCAAAACTCTAGTTTTGTTCTACCCACCCTAGCTACTTCTGCAATGTCCAGGGAGTGGGATACCGCAGTGTCACGCGAGGCACTTCATCTTTCCGTGAACGCTTTCAAATCGACTATTTAGGTTTGTCAAAAGGAGTCGCCCATCGAATTCAACATGTTGCGCGTCATCGGGTCGTTCAGGCATATGCGCGTTTGCTATCAAATAACTCACAGGCAAGAGCGTCGTACAGCGCATGTGATGTTCAGTGCCAGTAGCTCGACGAACCCACCCGTCGTGTATTTGTGGGGGTTGACCAGACGCGCTTGCAACATTTGACAGTACGCTTTCTGATTGCGCAATTTTGTTCCGATGAGGACTTCGGCAATCTCGTTTTTGATGCTGATGCTGCTGGCGTGGTATAGCACGCAAGTAACAAAGCTGGATGTGCTTGGCTCTCCTGCTGATGTGTCATTTGTAGGCCAGGGACACGAATTCCGCGAGCAGACAGCGGTGGATTGGCTCGAAGAGTTGTCATGTCCATGCGACGGCACTCCGAGAGAGTCGACCACGTTGTGGAGTCGGGCATCGAGGCAATGTCCAATCAATCTTTTCTGATGACAATGCAAAAGTTGTTTCGTTCAATGCCGGGGTGAATTTCCTTTTTCGCCCATTCAACTTTCTTGAACTGTCCATTCTCGACGCGGCGCAGGAGGTAGAAGGCCAGTTTTCGGGCGAAATGCTGTTTCACCAATGTATACCCTATCGACGTGATGATGGCAAGCAGGTGCTCGTGAGTCATGTACCGCGAATTGGTGACGCAGGGTAAAGGCAGGACGAGGAAGAGGAGACCAGACGGAAGGAGAAACCGGCGTGCGTGGATGAGCATCTCACCTGAAAAGGAAACAAAAACGATGAAATGGGACTCCCTCGCCGTGAGACATATACAATTGGCATTGTTCTCATGCCCTGCTCTTACCACGCAGTTTCGGATCGCCAACGAAATTGACCACAAGACTGAGACACAAGACGTGGAATCGCTCATCATCTCCCTTCGGGTTTGGCCTCTCGAAAAAGTCCTGCTTCTTCACAGTTTGGGATTGGGGGTTGAGATCGATCGACGAGACATCGATCCACGAAGCCTGCTTCGCATAGGTTTGCCCGCTCACAGCCCCTACGTCCAACAACCGCAATTTGGTCTTCGCTGCTCCCGGGGCACCAGCCGTAGCCGCACCAGGCGCAGTCGCATTTTCTCGCGCCTTTTGTTCTTCGCGCAGAAACGTCACCAGCCAAGATCCACAAGCGCCCAACCCTTTCTTCTCGTTTCCGCCCTTCAGGGATGCTCGCTGGTACGCATGGAGCCCGCCAAGCGCCTCCATTTCGCTTCTGATCGTGGCCGCAATTTTGGCATCTCCGGCCTTGAGCACAGCAGAGAGTTGTTTGTTCAGGGTGTGGTATGTGGAAATGAGCTTCTGGGTGGATGCCGTCTTCTCTACGCCGCTGGTCCTTTCCACACGCAGCGGCAGTGGTTTCGCCGGTTTCTTCGTTTTTCGTTTCACCATGTTTCAACGCATGCGCCCCCAAAGACACGCCCTTTTGTTGATCTAAGTCTTCAGTTCACCGCAGTTCCTGCATGGACAGGCCGGGATTGACAGTAACTGTGTCGACGAAAAACTTCAATGCAAAAAGAGCGCTTTCTCGGATCTGGTGCTTACATGAAATATGGCGCAGCATCACCAAGCCACACGTGCCGCAGGCGAATGGCATCGCAAACTGTTATTCCCTTCTGATTTTGTGTTGAGTGCGTGAGGATGGCCGCATGTAATATCGCATGATGCATGGATTTCTGCAAGGTACTATACGACAGGTACGTCTAGATGCAATCCTATGCTACATTACTCTTCCGGCGCCCACAGCGAGCCAAGGGGATGTATGAAAGGTACCTCGCCGCGCTTGAACTCCCAGTCCCTTCCACACAGCCACGACAGCGCAGCAAGGCGGTACTCTGAAATATCACTCATGTCTCGGATACCGTGATCATCCAGCTTCCGGTAGGCAACTCCATTTACCCCAAAGTCTTCACCTACGATCTCATCTATGTAGCCGTCGGCAGATGCTCGGATGCTCGCTTGTGACAGCGCCTGGTCGAGGTTCGCCATGATAGTCTTGAGCCCGCTTGGTATTTTCCTAAATCAGATAAGGCAAAACGTTTGCATAGAAGTTTTAAGTATGGAAATCACATGAAACCGAGCTGAACAACTGGTGATGAATAATACGGACTTCCTCGCAGCTTTGATGTCCTCGCTATCGCCTTCAAGGCTCTCTTTAAGATCCAGGACAATCTGGGCGCGCGCTCGCCAGTACCAAGCCTCAGCAGTGTTGACAGCGCTTCGAAGCTCGTCCGGCGTTACAATGTGGCTGGGCTTGGACCCTTCGCCACTGTCAAAGTACTGACAGACCGATGATAGCTTCATTAAGTATTTCCTCCACTACAGATTCGGGAGCGGTGCAGTTGACCTACCTGCAAGAAGGAAGTAATCGTAGTTGGAAAAGCAGGGACTATAGCAGTCGACTGAAATAGCAACTCTTGCGAAAATCGGACATGGAATTTGGGCAGGCTATTCAGAATCTTGATTGCCCACAGTAGCGTTCCAAACGACTCCCAACGCATGCTTTGGGATGCCAGATCGTCCACAGGTGACCATTGACCAAGCGGCTTATCTATCAGCTCTTGTTCCTTCAACCGTGAAGAAGACCATGAGTCAGCAACAAATCATCTAATTTGTTGGGCGCAAGAGTATTACCACACTGGTGAAAGATCTCGACAGTTTACTCTCCTCTATTGCCTTTGCCAACGCGCCATAGCTTTGTTCAATGCGAGGGTCGACAGGACCTTTGCCCTGTGAAGACGTAAGGGCAGCTACGAACTTTCAGTAAGTCTTTCGCGCTGCCTGTTCTGCGGTCCTCCATTTACCTTCTATGCCCCATCGAGTAAGAACCATCTGAGTACAAGCCACGCCTAGAGAAGAACATAGCGTCGATTGAGATGGAGGCGGGGCTAGTATATTTGTGCAAAGTCCGCTAAACATACGGCGAGCAATGTCCCCAGGGGTCCTCTTCAGAAGCGGATGCTCGCTTGTAAAAGTAGCCATGCCACGGCATGGATCGGCCAATCTCGCCAGTGGTTTTGCTGTTCTCCGCAAAAACATAGCGCAACTATGATCTCTTCGTAGCGTTGGCGTGCGGTCAAGAGCAGAGAGTTCAAATAGAGTCAAAATGGAGCTGAGACCGAAGTGTTCGAAATCAGCGGCTCGTCCAGTATGTGCCGCTCAACCGGACGTCAGCCATGTTTACCTCTATTGGTATCAGAGTGAGCGGTTTTGTTCGGTTGTTGTGAAGTCGAAGTGGAAAGGAGAATGTCGGCAGCTCTGTCGCCCTCTGAACCGCGTTCCTTTGCGCACGAATTTCGCATTTCCGCCGTCCGCCGTCAGGAGCACCAGCACAATGCTCAAGCCAAAAGTCATAGCGCAGGTTCTCAGTCAGGTCAACACAAACGGCATCAAAGCCACCCTGTACGCTGATCTCGCTTGCTGCCAAAGAGCTGGTCTCCCCGCATGTACACTCATGCGTCAATTGTGTTTAGGTTGTTAAACCCAGATGGGTCACTTATCTCTTTCGCGGGAGGTTCGGAATCCGAGGCCAAAGTGCTGGCAGCAGTTGCCAGCAACGTGTGGTTTGCGTATGAACGACATGGGAAGCCTGCCGCGGCCGCTGGTGCGGAAGGTGGTGAAGCTGGGAATAGTGCAGAGTCTCTGCAGGATTTGATATTAGACTGTGAGGTATGATACAATATGCACTACGGGCATTGCAACCGACATGGCAGCATCCTGAATCGCGGTACCTCTGTTCAGGCCGGTAAGCTATCCGTTTCGAGAGCTAGCCGCATGTTGCTGTGCTTGGTCGCCAACGAAGAGGTGGAGTGGGGTTTGCTGAAAGCTAAGGTATGATATTACATCAATCGCATCATGTGCACTAGCTCCTCGACTGAACGACCGTTCTCCTTCTTGCTATGAAGACAAAAGTGCTGAGGGAGTATCTGGAGGGACCGCTCAGCTTGGTCTCACCGAGCGCACCACCATGAGATTGAAACTTGCCATTGTAAATATCACTACTGAAACGGTCCAACGAAGCGGCTGCTGCCCAGGTTTTGGAGATTTAGTCATCTGTATATACATTAAGATTTACTTGCTCCTCCACTGACTCTCCCTTCACTATGGGCACCTGAGACTCGCTCTTGCCTTCAAGAGGATCTCGCCTTTGATCTTCGGGTACTCCGGATACATGAGCAAGACCTTGTGACAGATGTCAATCGCTTCTACAAACTTCTTGGCCTTCATATAGTTGAATGCGAGTTTGTAACCCATGGCCGGGTTCGCCTCCCTGTCCAGCTTCCATGCATTCTCGTAGTGCAGGGCCGCATCTGCAAACGATGCTTCCTTTTCCATGATGAATCCCAAGTATTCAGATGCCTTTGCGCATGACTGATTTCGGCTGAGACACATCTTCAGAAGTTCTGTTGCAAGATCGAATTTACCACCTTGTATGTAGATGTCGGCAAGGAGGATCCAACTCCGCTCAAACTCGTTCGCCAACGATGATCTCCATTCCATTTTCGCGATCCGCTTCAGGTGATTCCGTGCCCGGGGAGGTTGCTTCAGCAACATGTGCCCAATGGCCATCCCCAGCAACGCTGGAACGTAATCCCGTTCCACATTCAGCATCTCCATGAATTTTGCCAAAGCCCGCTCGATTTCTCCCTTTTGCTTTGTAGCCATGAGTGCATGACACTCTAGGACCTGAGTGGAAAGTGATTTGGGATTCTGCGGCAGCTCTTTCAGCAGCTTATCTGCTGTCAACACCGCCAGCAGTTCCGACTCGCCCTTCTTGCCCGCGTAGCTTGCGCTCTCATCCGTGACACTCTCTAGGGCTTCGCCACCCAGAGTTTCGTTGTCTGGATTGAGGAAGATTTCTATCATATGCGTCAAAGCACGTTCGCCCCACTCGTTGTCTTTGCGACAAAAATTGAACTCTTTCAGAGCTTCGTTGGGACTATTCGTGTATCTGAAGTATAGTCCTTTGCAGTAGTGGAACCCTGGATGAAGGTGCACCTTGAATGAGCTGTTCTCAGCCCGAGTTAAGAACTTTGGTACGTCCTTGAGATTTCCGCAGCGCCGCATCGTCTCAATTAAGCGATTTAAAGCAACATAATGCGTTGGCACTCGGTCGAGCATTTGTCTGAAGAACTCTACCGCTTCAACGTATGAGTTCTTCATGGCCATGATGTCAGCCATTAACATCAATGCTCCATCATTCTCCGGGTCGAGACGGAGGAGGTTGGCGCATTGCTGCTGTGCGGAAATCAGGTCATTCTTTTGAAGATAGATTCCACAAAGAGCCAGGGTTGATTTGAAGTCACTCGAATTCTGCTCGACAGCCTCGCTATAATGGCTCATGGCAGTTTCGATGTCTTTGAGGTCTTTCTCAAGGATCTCAGCTAGACAGTAGTTGATGCTCGCCAGCACAATCTTTTGTTCTCGGTTTTCCGTCGTCACCGAGTCTTTGGAAAGGAGATGAAGCTGCTGCTCCCGAGCCTTCATGAGGGTCTTTAACGCCTGTTCGTACTTGTTTCTGGACTTATATGATCGCGCAAGCAATCTATTGCATTTGATGTCCATTTCCAATTCTCCGATGTCGTCTGTTTCCGGATGATCTAGGGTCTCGAGGAGCAAACTTTCGGCGTCGTCATACTTTGAAAGCTTGAAGTACAGCTCGGCAAGGTCGAATCTCAGAGTTGAGCTCACAGGTGAATCAGAGGCTAACGCAGACTCATAATACGAGATGGCTCGCGCGTAGTTGTGTGTTCTCACTAACGCCTTTCCGATTTTGCTTGCCAGAACATCGGCCTCGGGACTCGAGTCTAATGCGGATTCGTAGATAGCTATCGCCTTTTGCGGTTCTTGGAGATTCATGTACGCATCCCCCAACAATAGGCAGCTCTCTACGGTAGGGTTTCTCTCCACCAGTTCACTGTAGCATCTTGCGTATGCCTTCTTGTCGTTTTTGTACTTGAGATAGATCTCTGCCATTCGCTTTTTGGCGTCAATGTAATGCGGCTGATCCACTCCAATCGTGGCGAGTACATTGAGGGCTACGTCAATGTCTCCACGATCTATCGCGAACTCTGCATTGGCGAGCACAAGGCGATCTTGCTCCGGCATCCCCGCGAAAATCTTGTTGGCTTCCTTCATGAGGGCTGCAGCTTCCTTTACGTTCTTCAGTTTGGCATGCGTGTCCACCAACTCCAGATAAATCGTCATCCTCTCCAGGACTGACGGTGCAAAATCGTTCTTTTTCCCAGGGGCACGTTTAGCGCTTTTCATCGGCTCTTTCATCCCGGGTAATTGCATCGCCGCTTTCAAAGCCTCCAGCGCTTCTTCATTCCGGCCTTGTACCTTTGCGATCCGTGCTTTCAAGACAAAAAAGAGCGGTATGTTGCGAACTTCGAAATTGTAACTCAAGCCTGTTTCCAGGAATTGCGCTGCCTGCTGCTCTTGACCGTTTGCGAGGTGAATTTGACTCATCAATAGGTAAGACTGTGGCATTTTTAATATTAGCGCTGGCGTGGGAATTTGGGCAGACGCAGAATGTCAATTTTTGCACCTTTGCATGGGTGTTCTCCAGTCTGAGACACTTCTTGGCCATGGTTTGCGCGACCGATTTGTCTCCGGCCAGAAATTTGGCTTTTGCGAAGTAGTACAGTGCATCCGTGGATCCAGAGACCACTTTGCAGATGGGTTCGAGTATGTTTAGCGTAATTCTCACCAAGTCCTGAACATCCTCCCCTATATCGATGAATCGGTGAGAATACATGCGCAAGAAGATTGCCAGGCGCACCTTTCCGCTTATTTACCTTCCCGTTTCGTATCAGAAGGGCAATGTTCCATCAAATCCCGAACAATCTCGATAAGGAACTCGGGATTGACTTGTGCAAAGTATTCTAGACTGATTGATATCAAAGCATTACAAAAGATGTCAGATTTGATAGCAGGTTGCTTTCCATTTCATAATACAGCTGTGAAAGCGTACCATATAGTCTGCGAGTGGAGTAGAACAAGTCGTGACTCAGCCGCTTCCGTGAGAAGTGCTAGCCGTCGCTGTGCATTCGAGTACTTGTACCATGCCACCATAGAAGCCAGGTATTGAATTTCAGCCGACGTGCCTGTTTCACAGCTGGTCAAAAACCGAAGCACACCGTTCCAACGACGCAAAACCTACCTACGCCCATCTGAAACTCGTTGAATAGCTCAATTTGCTCTTCGGCAGCCTCGAATTGGCTATTGTACAGCTGGCACCTAATCAAGCCCTGTAGAGCATCCACATTCTGTGCATCCAAGGTGGCAGCTTGTTGGTAGAAGTCTTTGGCACGGGGTACATTGTCCATGAGTAGGTAGAGGTATCCCATTTCTATCTTAAATCGACTATCCTGCGGGCCAATCGCCATAGCCCGTTCAAGGAGCTTTGCGCAATCATTTAGAATTCTACAAAAAAAGTCATGTCATATTCATTCAGCAGAGTGCGATGTTGCGATGCATCCTCCTATGGCACTTACGTCGTTCGCCGGTTGGCGAGCCTTATGAATGACCGAGCAGCAGAGTACAACAAGCCTGCATTATGAGGTTCAAGCTTCCCTAACAACTGTGGGAAGGCCAACTCAGTTCTGCTTGTCTCTTTCGCCATGATCCGACTCTTTGGAAGTTATACCTGATTGAGAGAAGTCAGGTGAGCTGTCGCCGCATCGTATCCGCCTTCGCGGGCTAGCTGGTAAACGATCAAGACGATCGTCGCATCTATGCTTTCAGGGACCAATCCTAAAAGGCGATTTGCCGCTTCAATGACTTGGTCCCATGATGCCAGTTCTAGCAGAACATACATTCGTTCTATATATGCGGGTGTAAAGCTTGGATGGTGAACTATCAATTGCGAGGTAATGTCAAGCGCGGCGGAAAGCTGCCTTCGGTTTTTGCGCAGAAGCTCGAGCCGGCCCATTGTCGCATCCGCATCTTTTGGCGCCCGCTCCAAAGCGCTGTCGAACCAAGAACCAGCCTTTGATGAGGTCGCTTCTTTCGGGGAGGCTGCGTCTATCCAACCCATCATTGAGAGAGCGTCCCCAAAGTCTGGTTGACTTCCCAGCGCCTTTTGGACATAGGCGCGGGCATCGTCAGATGAACCAAGATAATGATGAAACATTCCCGCAAGCAAAAATGAGAAGCTGGATGATAAGGATGTTTCGGTCGCGATGGCCAGCTTCGCCTCGAGTTCCTGAACCGCTTCTCCGTCCACGTGCTTGCATTGCTGATGGGCGTGGATCATCGCACTGATTGAGGCAAGAGTAAGGTCCCGCTTTTCTTGCAAAGGTTCCAAAGCGCGGAGTGCTTCTCCTGGGCGGCCGTCCAGAGTCAGTGTGGCAGCTTTCCAGAACATCAAGGCCGGGTCTCCCACGCGGCGCTTCAGGCGACCGTCACAAAAATCGTGAACATGACGGTACAGTCTTCTTCTGCAGTAGTAATTGATGGTAGCAAGGTCCTCATTGACGCTCATGATGAAGGCTGCGATGGTGATGGAATGTGTTGCAGATGTCAAGCTTCAGGGTTGTCACGCAACGCGTTCTGGACGCGTCAGATTGCGCGCAGTCGGCTAGGAAAGTAACAAACGTATCTTTCAATAATACTTCCTAGGCCTGCTGGACTGCTGAACGGAAACGCAAGAAATTCATTATTTCTGACTTCGCAACCGAAATCATTCTCGCATGGGATGCTGTATTTTGTATTCTTTTCCGCTGGATCTCTTTTGTGATTGACAATTAAGGACAAAACACCTGGGTTTGCTGGAAGAAGCCATTTCATGTCCGAATCCAAAAGCGACAATGCTATGGGTTCTCTCCTGATGCATCCATGGACACTAGTCGAAGTTCTTCTTCCCACAACCGTTTGTTTCTGGGGCTCATGCTGATCTATGGGTTTCTGCGTCTGATTCTCGTGCTGCTTACGCGATCGAAAGGAACGCGACGCGTCAAGCTCCGCTCCTTCCGTCCGCTGATGGAACCAGGCAATGTAGGTGGTGGGCTACAGAATCCAATGATCTGCTGCTGACTCTATATGGCAGTGTTTGTCTTCAGCGCTGGTGAAGCTTTCACATTGTTAATGACCGTGACTTCGTCCCCACGCACAAGGCAGTCAGTCATCGTAGCCACGCGTCTATTCCTGTTTGAGCGCCCCATGACCTCCGAATTCATCCATGCATTGCGACTTTATCGAAGACCACCAACGGCGTCGGAGCTCTTGCATGCTAATATCGATCGAAATCCTTTGGTAGTGGGTGTCAACTCCGAGATTGCTCTTGTAGATTCAGGTGTTGCTGACCTCGCCGTGGTTCGGCAACATACTCTGTATGAGCATGTCAGTGCGCTAGCGAAGCCGAGACCAAGTGTCCCTCCACAAATTCTGAAGATACCCAGAAGCGAAAAACAGGGCCCGGAGCATCCTCTTCGGGTGAAATTATTGCCTTATACGCCGGGGCAACGTTTCCGCGTTCCTGAAGCTCCATCCCTTGAATCCCTATGCATAGCCAGTGTCCATCCCAATCCTCGAAACGATTCTATCAGATTCGGCTCACCGCATGCAAAAACGAGGCTCAAACAACGAGTACACAGCGCACCATCACAACGAACAATTCTTTTACAAGCACCCTCCGGTCCATTGCATGAAGTTATAATAACAGATCGAAACGCTGTAACACATCCCCATGGACAAGCGCAAAATCCCGCAGTTCTGCCACGCGTTCTTTATCCCCTTGAAAAAAAAGAAGCTCATACTCTCGCAAACGAGCGGGCTCCCGCGGAGAGTTCGACTGCTTCAGCATCAAGGCGTCGGATTGGAAGTGCTCCACCTCCTCGTGTACATGCTAACTCACCTACGCGACCCGCATCGGTTGCTCGAAGATGCCTTGTCTTACCACGACAAGCGCAACCGATGCACTCGGATTCAGAATATGATCCCCCTTTGTCTGACATTCTGTCGGTTCACGGCAGAAGAGCTCCAAGCTAGACGTCCCCTTTTCATATTTATCATGTAACTTTCAATGTGTAAATATGTACAAAGCGCGCGTGGTCAACCGTATAGAGAACGTCTAGTATGTGCCGAGTGAGGAACAGTTCCATCAAAGAGTGGGGAGGTGATCAGAGTGATCAAACGCATAGTGTATCTGCCGATGACTGTGATGGCCCAAGGGGGCTCCATACGCAGGCAGAGTATGGTGCCCGAATCCGCTGCCTAAGTCATTTTTGGGATGTGGGAATGTCAATGTTGAGTAGATAACCGGTGGATCGGGCTGCCCAGGCCTATGTTGCCCGTGGACTAATTTTTTTGTCAAGTAGTTATTGATCAAGAGGGTGGGACCACGGTCTGTTGTTGCTGGAAAAATATTCGTTACGCAATGCGCTTCCACTTGCGGCCGCTACTAGACATTGGCTTACCATGTCTTGATGTAGGTAAGTGCGCTTGGGAGACCTCATGAGAGTAAGATAGAGGAGGCAATCGCGCAGATGCCCGGCGAGATACATCGGCCTGTCCCTCTTGCAAACGCTGGAGGTCCCAAGCATACGTCACATCCATTGTACCACCGATCGGTGTGCCTTTCGCCTCCCGCGGATCCTTGTGTGCCCTTAAGCGTTCCATGGGATCTGTCCATTTGCGTCAGACGTGACAGCCAACGCATAGGTATGAGACCAGGAGACATACCCTTCAAGCGTTCGCGCAATTCTGCCTGTCTGTGCAGGCGCGCATCACGATCAAGCTTCCGATCCAACAAAGCTTGAGTCAACTTGCTGGTTAATCGCCTGTTGTTTAGGTGCAGGTCAAGTCAGGGAGAACAAAAGCTGAGGTACCAATGCAGAATGCCGCACCATCCGGAATCTTCGTCATTTTCATCGAGCCCTTGATCGGACTTCCGATCAGATTTTTGATCCGACTTTTTATGCATTTTTTGATCGAGGGTTTCAGCAGATCTTTGGTCAGATTTTTGATCGAGGATGTTTGTGTCGCTGTAAGCCTTCGACACACGGGTCTCCGCAGGTATAACGCTTTCTGTCACAACAGGAGCCGTCACCTCTTCAGAAACCTGAGCGCTTCCCCAGCGGCGAGACATCAGCATGTCCGCAGTGAAGCCAGAAAGACGACCTGTAGGAACCTCAACATCATCGTATAGATGCTTGCCGAATACAGCGGTACCAGGGGTGGGAGCTTTGACAACGCCACGACTGAGCAGCAGGTTTCGAATTGGATTGCGCGGCTGAATTGCGGGCCCTTGGAGATCGTTTTGGAGCGCATGGTACTGCAATGTAAAGAGTTGTCAGAGGACAATTCTTCGCCGGCAAGCCGCACCGAATATGCAGTGCCATAATACCTGCTGTTGTAGAAACCTTTCTGCTTCCGGATCATCCCCATCCGGCCACGGAACCGGAAGCTGCTTTCTTTGCTCCGGCACCTCCGACGGTTTCCTCTCATGGCGCAAAGGCACCAACGTCTCCTCTCCGCAAAAGTAGTCTCTCTTATCATCTAAATCTCCCAACCACTGGTCTATCTCTGAATCTGTAATGTTGCAAGCTTAACATGAGCGCGTCCGACCAACCGTTTATCTATCATCAAAACCCACCCGAGTCAAGCTCTTCAGCTGTTTGCAAAACCACTTTGTTAAAACTGGAGCTTGGGATCTCCCTTGATGTTGAGATTCGCGGCGGATTTTGAGATTCAGACGGGGTGGGGATTAAGTGGATCTTTCCTCTTTGTCGCTTGAATTTAACTCGTGCGGCATATCCTGTAACATCCTTGAGATATAATGCATAGGGGTTTGAATACGAGTTGTAATCCCACAATACCTTTCCAAGCAGCTTGGATCTGGAAAGCAGCACTCTCTTGAATGACTCGGACCTTTTCTGGATCAGATCGTCCCATGTGTCTCCTCCACCAGCGTTGTAATGTACGAGCGGCTGCAAGGATTTAATTCAAGCTGCGGTATTAACGCAATCCAGACCTTAAAAGCCGTACCTCCTTTTCTTCTTAGATTTGACCTGCGCGAGCGTCTTCCGCGCCACATAGCCTGAATGATACTTGCAGAGCTTTCTTGAATTTGATATGTTAACTGATCAACTGCGTGGGATAATGCCATATCGCTAATAACGTATGTTGTGAGATTCATGGCTACATGTCGGCATAATTCATCTGTGCATAACCACCACTTACGCATGGGGCTCGTTTGACTTCTTCAAGCGCTCCGCCTGGACCAAATTTTGCTGAAGTAGCGCGGTGAGCCAGTCGATTCTCTCTTCTTGAATCTCAGAATCAGCAGTCGGTGACCCGGTCTGCGGTCCGGAAGCATACAGATATTGCAAAAATGGACTGTAGCGCGGACCCATCGAGGCAGCGAGGATCTATACCGCAGGATTGATTGGCTCGTCAAAGCTTGAAATCGAACCGTGAATCACAGTGAGCTAGCTACACACCCGCTCTTGCGATTGACATATATCACGCCAAGCATCCAACTTCTGCATACTCGCGTTACGACTGGGAGGGTAGGATCTACATCAGTAACCTCATAGTAATTCACGCTCTGTGTGTGACATCTATACACTTACTGGTGCTCATTTTCGATAAAAATCTGCAAATGCTCAACAGCTTGCCTGCACCATTTAACAGTTTGAGTGGGTGTGCAATAGCTGAATCTTTTCCGGCCCATCTCGTGCGCAATCACATCTACGGAAATGCCATTGAGGACCTTACCACAAGCGAGCATTCTGTTAATTGCTATCCCTTTTGAAGAAGGCCTTCCATTGAAAAAAGTGTTACCTTTAGTCTGGGAAAAAGAACTGCAATCGCATTGTAGATTTCGCGATTGCTGAGAATGGGATTGGCCTCTAGCTGTAGAACTTCCAAATTTCGGCACACCGCTAAACTGAAGACCGAGGTAAAGTCTTCGGAATACGTGTTTCAATTGGAATGCTCAGATGGACCAAAGCTTCAAATACCGTCCACCAACCTGTTATCAGATTGTTTGACAGGCGAATCTCCTGAAGGAACGGACACATCGCCATCGATACCGGATCGCATGTACGAATGTTGTTAAATGACGCATCAAATATTCGCAGCGATGGGGCCCAACGCCCAATGCTCATGTTTCTGTTTGACAGGTCTGTGGTTTAATCGGTGTCCCGGCCTACCTATACCACGCGATACCACACCTTACCTGATGTTATTGTGATGCGCATCGAACTCGTAAAGCATATCATTTGGGAATTCTGGCAATTCCATGAAGGCATTTCCCGAAACGTTCAAATACTGCAAGATAGATGAGCCTGAAAGGCCAAGATGGGGATCATGCATCCGATTATCGGACAGATCCACATAGACAAGCAAACGAAGATCAGACTTCGCCTCGCCTTCCCCTACCTGTCGAAAACAAGTTATGGCTTGTAATCAGTGAAAACAGGGACAAGCTGCTTGTGCTACTAACCCGAATATCGGTCAACATGTTTCTGGATGCATTCAATATCTGAAGCTTCACAAACCATGATAGATCCAAATTACCACATCGGTTATTCTGCGCAAATAGAGTAAGCGCTGATTGATGCTTTCCGCTACGTAGAATAACCTATCACCTGAATAGTCAGAAACCTCAGCTCCTTTAGGAATTCCAGTCCTCGTAGATTGGAGAGGAAGTTGTCGTCAAGAATGACTCGACGGACTTTGGGAACCATGGCCAAATCTGGGATCTGTCCATGCCATCAAATGGGCCTCAGCTTTCGGGATTTATTGGGTAGGATCCAGTGCTTACCTTCGAGAGTCCACTGCCTTTCAATTCAAGAGTAACCAGCTCGCCAAGATCGGCGGATGAAACCTCTCCAGCCCCCTTTTGACGACGTAGGGACGCCAATAAAAGCTGTAGCTCACGTCTTCTCTGAGCCTCCTCCTCTTCAAGCTCTTGAAGAATTCGAAAGTCTCGCAAAGATTTCTTTTCGTCCAGTCGTTTCTCCTGGAGATTGACCCCCTCCCTTAATAATCCGATTTCATTGTTCAACACCTCAAATTTTTCCCAAAAGGGATTGCAATCTTGACGGATTGTCTCAGTTTGTTGTGCGACTGTCTGACAATGACTTGCTTTCTTGAGATTGCTTAACTCTATTGCTTTCTGTAGAGCTTCATGCGTGGCTAGGATCTGGAGAACTCTCGCCATTAACGCCGCATTTTTTTCCTTTTCCTTTTCATAGGCAGTCTTCCCATCGATGGTCAGCCACGTCATGCCGCGTTTCATTTTTTCGTACAGCTCACGGGTTTGTTGCTTGTACTGTCGGATGATCCGAAGGCAGCCTGTCTTTCGAGCTTGAAGCGAGTCAAGACGGAACTGCAGTGCCGCCTTCTCGCCTGCCTCCTCGCGCTGTCGCTTGACCAATCTTTCGTGTTCAGCGATGAGATGTTTCTCTTCAGCTTTTTGCAATTGAAGTTCCTTGATACGTGGATAAGTAAGTGATGGGCGGTCAGAGAGAGATTGAGGAGTATATTGCTGACCTCTCCAATAAGATTTGAGCTTCCAGCGACTGCGGGATACTGTTCTGACGGGTGGCCGTCATCAGGACCAAAGTCGCCCAATGCGACAATACCACTACCGCGAGGGGTTTCGGAGAAGGGACTGTCCATTGGGGCCTGGGTCTCCTCGAAGGTCGTTTCCGCACCAACCGCTTCATATAACGTCTCTCGACGAAGCCGGGAGGTCAAGTCTAAGCCCGTCGACTTCGCATCCGCGTGCAATGATGAGAGGAGCGCCTCCTCCATCATAGATGATTCTTTCAAGTTGCTATCGCAATATCCCCATCAGATTCCCGCTTGAGGCATTTGTTTGCGCGGGTGGCGTACGTACCTCAGACGCCGGTGAAGTTCACTTTCCGCATGCTCCAATGTACCACCCAGGTCATGCTCTGCCAGATTCAAAGCCTGGTCTCTGGCAACACTATCTAAGTCCACTAAACTTTCAAAGGAACCCTAGCTGAAGTTGTCTTACACTCACAGCGAATCAGTTGCCAGCGTAGGCACGGGATCAACATCCATCTCCTCGTTTACAGAGTTTGAAAGCATGCTACTCCTGATGGGCTCTGTAAATGCACTCTCGTAGAGGGAGTCAGCTGCATCGCTTGAGATGTTTCGTCTTTGAAAATCTTGATCATTTGACTGCAGGGTTTGCAGATAGTCCGCCCAAGAGTCCATTCGCTAAGGATAGGTGCCTTATTGAGCTGAGTTGCGAGTTTAGTCATTAGGTGCACAACGTACTGCAAGTTCTGATCCATCGACATATTGAGAATCAATATCGTAGCGGTCATTTATGCTTTCTGCGGTTTCATCCGCGCGGATTGGTTCCTCGTCCTGAAGCGCGAGGCCGCCGTTGGCTTCCTTCCTTGAGAATGTGATTATTAGGACTTCTGACTGCGAACGATAAACTCATGAACCTACCGTGTCCAATTGCCGAGCCGCAAGCTCTGTTCTTATGATTTCTTCCACTTCCGCGTCCAAGGGATCAGCCAATCTCTCAGACATCTTCTCGCGACTGTTTGCTGGTCAGATGCATTCCGGCGGTCCGCAAAGCAGGACTGCTTACGAGATTCTGGGTCACCTGACCGACGCGGTTGACACCACCGCACTCGCATCTTACTCGTGCAAGCAGCAAATATGCAAAGGTAGATATTAGTCTGTCATAGGATTTTGTACTATGACCCTCCAAAATAAAATATGACAAGAATTTGTCCATGATTTTTACCTAATTAAAAATCAATGTCCAGAGAGCAATTGTCATAAGAACTGCCAGTGCCTCTGGAAAATCAACAAAGCTGATGCATGTGAAAATATGGAAAGCAGCATGTCTGATGATACTTGCAACTTTTATGACACAGCTTTGTGATTAGACAGACAGTAATCTTCTAGAGTCATAATCAACTTAGTACTTGCTTAAGAAACAGAAATACAAGTTTGGCATAGAAGATGCATAAAGAGCAAAATACAATGTGTACTGTGCATAAATAAATGACTGTAACTGGTCATATCCAAATGGAAAGTCCGTCTTGGAATATGAGAGCACTGCAGAATGTTTTCCCATCCTCTAATGACACAGAAAACTGCCAAAAGAATAGTGGAAAGCTTCATACAATGCATATATTGGAATGTTGAGGATTGCGTACTCATATTAGATATCCACTTGGAATCTCCACTCAGAACGCGTGATCACCATACTGGTGGCGCAAAGAGCTGAACTGGATCATGTGTAATCACGTGATTCAAGAAAAAGTAGATAGTTTCACTTGATAAGTGAAACCTTCTTGATGAGACTTAAGACATAGTTTATACATTCACATACATACATCTCTGTGCATCTGACAACCTTACATTGTCATCTGCATCACAGAAGAGCTCTGTAATTCCCCTACAGAGGCTATACTAGCAGAATGTTCAAATCTCAACCAATTTCATGCATTTCTGATAAAGTACTGGAAATACCGTTATCTCCAAAAGGTTATGCTGTCTCTTTTGTGATAAACAAACCCACAAGCTACAAAGAGAGCCAAAAAATGCCAGGGACTCCACAGTGGTGCCATTCTGCCTAAAAGAGATGGATGCTCTCGTGAAGAATGGGATCCGGGAACTTGTAGACCTGTCAGCAGGTGGAAGGGCCATAGAATGCAAATGAGTCTTTGAAAGATACTGGAGAGCTGCCTTAATACAGAGCAAAACCTCTTGCTAAAGGATTCTTTCAGAGAGAGGGATTGGACTATTAGAAGATGGTTGCTCCTATTGCTAAATTTACTCCCACAAGAGTACTAGAGATCTTGGCACTATCACTACTTTATTGCCAATGCAGAGGAATGGTTGTAATTTGGACTGGACTGCTTGTATGGCCTTTGTTTAGGTTTACAGAGCTCTTCTGAATGCAGACAATGATGTAGATATTGGTAAAAACAAAGAGAGAATGTATGTGAATGTATTCAAGTTCTTAAGTCTTGATGTGAAAGTTTGTTTAACAAACATGTCTATCTCCTTTTCTTCACTCACATGATCCAGTTCAGATCATTGGGCCTGGCCCCTCCCTCCAAATGATAAGACAGTTTCAACACACGATCAACACATCGCAAAGCTTCCTGATCATACATATTCAACAGGTTATGATCTGCAACTCATTGATCAATCAAAAAAATCAACATCAACCTCAACGTCCCATTCCCTTTACCCATTCCTCTCTTTCGCCACCTGCCACCACCCTCAATGAACTCATCATGTCCTCTGCCCATGAAGCTGGCTGCCTCACCATCGACAAGTTCACTGGCGAAAACTTCCACCTCTGGAAGTTCAAGATGCAGGCCATGCTGAAATCCAAAAGGTTTTGAGGTGCCATCAAACGGACGCTCCCTCTAGACACCTGTGACCAGGAAGCTGGCGAGAAGGAGGAGAAGGCTATGGCTGCCTTGGTGCTGTCCTTGGGAGAAGAGCAACTCATGCATGTGCAGAATGCTGCAACTGCTGCTGAGGTCTGAAGGAAGCTGAAGGAGGTGCATGAGAGAAAGGGGATTGCAAACAACCTCTATCTGATGTAATGAGGTGTGGCTCGCCAGCCTAAGCCTAGATACGCGTCAGGAAGGGCCCCACGCAAGATGGATGCTAGCGTCAGCATCCCGAAGGGTACTAGACCTCAGGGATGGCCACGGATGGCCATCACGTGACCAGGACTGCCTCGCGGTCCAGAAGAAAAGTAGGGTTACTCTGACGAGGGCGTATTTTAGGACTTAGAGATCTTACAGTAGAATTAGAGATAGGGAATTCCTGAATAGAAGACTAGACTTTGGCAACGGACCTAGTATTATTACATGGTAGCACCACCCCGTAGACGACAACAATGGCACGTAGCACCAGGAACAGCCCAATGGCAGTAGGAGAACCCGAAGTCGACACACCGACTGACAACCCCGTCGCAATGTTAGCTGCACAATTGGCGGAGACCCAACGCCTACTGCAGGAACAGATCGCAATGGGAGAGGCCCGCTTCGAAGCCCTTCTCTCAAGGATTCCGACTCCAGTCCAATCAGCGGTTGCAACACCGCACGTCGACATCATCCTGGCGGAAGAAAACCGTGCACGAATGCAAGCCGAGAAGGAACGCCGCGAGAACCTTCGCAAGCAGCTGACACACTTCGACGGAAAAGGGAACAGTGAAGAAATGGTGTCGAAGGTCGATGAGTTCTTGAAGGTCCACACGCGCTACCTTGAGGCAACTGACTTCAGGACGGACCACCGGGACGTCGACCACATCTCGGGGTACCTCAAGGAAACCGCCGACGAATGGTGGCAAATGCTCAGAGATGCCGGCGACCAGCCCACGACATTGGAAGAATTCACGAGGATCCTCTGCATCCGCTTCTACCCCGCCAACTTACGAAACACCGCAGAAGCAAAGATGAAGCGGCTGGTTTTCACTAATAGCATATCGGAGTATATTGCCAAGTTCAATACCCTTCGGGCCCAGATCGCGACGTTCGACAACAAGGAGCGGCTTACCCCAAGGCAAGAGCGTGACTATTTCTTGACGGGATTCTTGACCCACCATGTCGGCCAGCGCATTCGGGACCACTGCTATGCCGCAATCATGAGGAATAATGGCGCCGAGATCCCGATCACCGAGCTACAGAACGAAGCTCTACTATGCTACAGGATTCGATGTAATGTCAAAGGAAGCTTTGATAGTTGGTAGTAATAAATAGTGTGTATTATCGTGTGTTGTCAGGTGTAGAGCGGAGAAGGCGACCAGCGGCTGACAGCTTTATATAATATGTGTCAGGGTGGCGCACACATAATTTATCCGCAAGGCGCTTTATTGCCTATGAGTCAGGAGTCATGTGTATCACCAATGAACGGGTGGCCAGCCCGAACAAAGGATGGCGTATAACGTAATCAGAAAGTCACGAAAAAGTATAAGAATATGAGGTTTCCCCGACACCTCCCTCAGACCCTGAGGAAGCATCATAGGTGAATGTGAAGGGGATGAATAGAAAGGGAGAGCTCATGTTCATTTTAGACTGTTGACGCAGTGCTCAGTCCTTGCGTTGGCGCGCGATGTTTGTGTATGCGACAGAGGCGTCCCTCGTGTCGAAGTGTTTGTATGTGTATGTAGGACGGTTATTGCGTCGCCGCACGTGATGTGTTTGTAGGTTGGTTCTTGCGTCGCCATGCATCTCATTGTGTTTAGGTCGGTTATTGCGTCGCCGCGTGATGTGTTTGTAGGTCGGTTATTGCGTCGCCGCGCGTAATGCGAAGAGAGACGAGGCGAAGCCAATCCGTCTTTGTTGAGTAGTGATGAAGTTTATCTTTTCTTCGTACGCGGCTGAATTGCCAGAGAGTGAGGATGGGCTGTTCGCCATTGTTGATAGGCAGGTATTTGTCGGAGTTCAGACTCAGGTTCCCATGTAGGGTCAGCCCATCCTGCCCATTTGACCAAGAGGTTTCGCTTATGGCGCCGTTCATCAATGATGTCTTCGACAACCCATTCTTGTTCTCCTCGAACTTCGATTGGTTCGGGTGGTTGTTCGACTTCGCGTTGTGGATACTGGTCTATTGCGTGAGGGCGTAGGATATCAACGTGGAAGACAGGCCAAATGCCACTAATCTTTGAAGGCGAGAGGTCGAGTTCGTAGGTGTCAGGATGATCACCTTTGGCGATGACTTTGTAGGGTCCAATCCATATAGTAGAGAATCGAGGGCCTCTTCTTACGTCAACCTCAAGGTCTATACCCTTGCGATTGAGATCAACGAGATCTCCAATATTGTAAGCGATAGAAGTGCGGCCTTTGTCATGGTGTCGGGCGTATTCATCTTGTGCTCGACGTAGATTTTTGCGTACGATTCGGGCTATCTTTTCTTGTCCCTTATGATATCTTTCAAGCTCGGCCTTATCGACTCCGCGTAAACGAAGTTCTTGTCCTTCTAGGAGAGGATTCCATCCAGGTAAGATGACTGTACGGCCAAGGTCTACTTCGAATGGTGTCAGGCCTTCATATTCGCTTCTAGGGGCAGTGTTGAAGGCGAATTCCACAAGTGGGAGTAACTTCTTCCAATTGCTCTTATCGTAGTTGAGATACTGCTTAAAGATTCTCTTCAGTGTTTGAATGGCTCGTTCAACTTTCCCATCAGTTTGCTGGTGTCGAGCTGTGGCGAATTCGTGTTTAACGCCGAGTAAGATATCAAAAGCAAGGAAAAAATCTGAAAGTGCTCGAGGTTTGCGGTCCGTAACAAAGACTTTTGGAGTCCCGACATATTTCCATACTCGATCCAGAAAAACGGCAGCAAGTTCTTTACCGCCAATGTTCTTGCTGACTGCAGAAAGGATAGCACGTCCTGATAGATAATCAATACAGGCAAGACATGCTTCATCTCCGATATAGAAGATATCGAATCCAATGGTATGCCATCTTCCCAATGGCACAGGAAGTGGTCGTAGAAATCAGTAACGACGATGACCAGGTTTGAATTGTCGGCAGGATTTACATGTTCCGACATACTTCATGACGTCTTGTCGAACGTTGGGCCAATAGTAATCAACAAAGATTCGAGCGCGTGTTTTCTTAACGCCGAGGTGACCTCCAGTGGCTAAATGATCGTGAAATTGTTGTAAGACTTTTGGGCGTAGGCTTTCAGGTACGTAAAGACGTCCTTCGTGGCAAGCGATTCCATCTTGGAAAGTATACCGTCCTTCTTTTGCGGTCTTTTCGTGATCGGGTTTCTTACAGATCTCTTCGAGATATTCCGAGTAGGGATCAATGGCTAAAGCTTGTTTCCATTCTTGGATAGAATACGTTGGTGTCGTGCGAAGATCAATTGTTGTTCCGGCTATAGGAGGAATGCCATCCATCATGTTGTTGACCTGAGTATGCATATCGATACGTCTTTGACATTCATCACAACGTGGAGCGTAAATAGCACTTCGGGAGAGAATGTCCGCAATATGATTCCACCTCCCTGGAATGTACTGAATCGTAAAATCGTATTCTTGTAGAATCTCGACCCATCGAGCTTGTCTTTGGCTAAGGTGAGGTTGTGTTTGGATAAATTCTAAGCCTTTGTGATCGCTGAAGCACCGAAACGGACGTCCAACCAGGTATGGTCTATTGGCTACAAGCATCTTGACCAATGTGAGTAGTTCTTGTTCGTGTGTTGGATACCGATTCTCAGCGCCCTTCATCTTGCGAGAATAGAAAACGACAGGTCGGAGGCGAGGTAATTGTTTCCATTCGCCGACAAGACGAGGAAGATTTGTTGGTATGGTCTCGTCATCATATGGTTGTCCGATCCATCCAGCAATAGCGTAGCCAGACGAATCTGTGTAGACGTAGATAGGTTTACTTTCATCGATAGTTGCTAGAGCTGGCGCTTTGATAAGTGCTTCCTTCAGTTTCTGGAATGCTTGCTCTTGATCGGCTTCCCATTGGAACTTGACTTTCGCCGATTGAATGTTGGATAATGGAAGAGCAATATTCGAATAATCTTTGACAAAGTCGAGGAAATAGTTGGCAAGGCCAAGGAATGATTGAACTCCTTTTGTCGTCGTAGGTCTAGGCCAGTCGTTAATCACTTGGATCTTCGAAGGGGCGATGCGAATTCCATTTCGGCCCAAGACGTGTCCACACCATTCAACTTCGGGCACGGTCCAGACACATTTAGACGGTTTGACGTAAAGTTGATGTTCTTCGAGCTTCTTGAGGACTAGGTCTACGTGTTTCTGATGTTCCTCCAATGTCTTTGAGAAGATGAGGATATTGTCGAGATATGAGTTAACGAAATCGTTGTAGTCTTTGTGAAAAATTTTGTTCATTAATCGTTGGAATGCGGCAGGAGCATTGGTTAAGCCGAAAGGCATGACGAGGTATTCGAAATGACCAAATCTTGTGCGTATGGCGGTCTTTTCCCGATCTTGTTTTCGAATGAGCAAACGATGATAGGCTTCCTTAATATCGATAAGACTGAAGTATTCGCATCCTTGAATTCGGTCACGCATTTCGCGGATATTCGGAAGAGGTGTTTGATCCTTCTTTGTGACGGAGTTGAGACCTCGATAGTCCCAACAAATACGTAGTCCTCCATCTTTCTTCTTGGCGAAGACGACACTAGCTCCCCATGGGCTTGAGGAGTGCTGTATCCATCCTTTCTCGAGCATCAGTTGAATTTGCTTTTTCAGTTCGGCTAATTCTTCCTTATTCATGTGGCGGAGAGGTTGCCAGACAGGTTCAGCGCCTTCGACGAGTTCGATTTGAAAATTATCTTCTCCCCGATCAGGTGGTAAGCCTTGCGGTTCCTTGAATAGGGTATCAACGTACTTTTTCAAAGAATCTTTCAAAAGTTCGGGGTTTCCCCTAAACCGTTCCGGATCCTCAGAAATTTTGTTGAGGGCCAATCGGCACACAGTATTGTCTTCAAATTTATTTCGTCACCAGGCTTTGTTGAATCGCTTAGATGTAACTTCGATCATTTGAATATTGCGATGAGCAGCGGCTTTGGTGAATGTAGATTGTTTCGTAGATGGAGTAGTGTCAAAATGAAAGAGACAATTCCAAGGGAGAAAGTCTAATGGTTGCCATTTTCGTGATGTTCGTTCGCATTTGATGGTAAAGGAAAGGGATGCGTTTGGTATCGGTGAATGATTAGTAAAACGGAGAATAGGTTGTTTTTTGTGTAAGTATTGTTCAGCATGAGTAAAAAGGTTCCAAAAAGGTGTTCCAATGATTGCATCGTATATAAGATCGCTGACAAGCCATGGGAGTTGTCCAACCATAAAAGGCGAACGAGATTCAATGTTCCAAAGTTCTAACGGTTCGGAGACAACGGTGTCTAGGAGAATTTGAGATTTTTTGTCGGCCAGAGTTATTTGTTGTGGTTCGGTAGGCCTAGTTTCGAATTTATGTTTTTTGACGAAGGTCTTGTCGAGAAACATTCCCGCCGCTCCGCTATCGAATAATACTCGGGCAAATTTCTTTCCAATACGTCCATGTGCAATCCATAATCCGGTGGCCAAATGGTTCCATGCATCTTGAACGGTAGGTAGATATGGAGGCCGAACAGAGCTACCGATGGGCTCTAACAACCGTTGAGAAAACCCACTTGTCGTTGTTGGGCATCAGCGACATCGACTGCACTTTGAATGGCCGCTTGCACCTGCGGCGTGACAATTTGATTTAACTGATTCTGCGTCATGTTGTTGTTCGCCAGTCCTTGTGCTTGGTTTTGGTTTTGATTGGATTGGCCTCGACCGCCTCGGCCGCGACCATTTCCACGGCCTCGTTGTCCAGAACCACCACGTCGGTTACCATGTTGTTGATTTCCGATATTGTACCAGCAGTCAGCGGACCAATGTCCTATTCGATTGCAAATTGGGCAAGGTGTTGTTGGTGCTTGACGTCGTTGACCGTGGCCTCTCGATTGATAATCTTGTCTAGGATAATTATACGGTGGCCTGTAGCTGGTGAGGTTGCGACTAACGCCAGGTGGATATGGAATGAGGTTAAGATTGTTGATATTGGAATGTTGAGACTTGCGTACTCAACGTTTGGTCCTCACATTAGATCCTTACTTGGATTCTCCGACTAGAACGCGTGACCATCATACCGGTAACGCTAAGAGCTGAATTGGATCACGTGTGATCACGTGATTGGAGAAAAAGTAGATTAGAACGCTCGAAGCGAGACATTACCGATAAGACTTTAAGACATAAAAATACATTCACATACATTACATCTCCGTGCATCTGACAACGCTACATCGTCATCTGCATCACAGAAGAGCTCTGTAAACCCCCTTTACGGAAACCTCATATTCTTATACTTCTTCGTGACTTTCTGATTACGTTATACGCGATCCTTTGTTCGGGCTGGCCACCCGTTCATCGGTGATACACATGACTCCTGACTCATAGGCAATAAAGCGCCTCGCGGATAAATTATGTGTGCGCCACCCTGACACGCATTATATAAAGCTGTCAGCCGCTGGTCGCCTTCTCCGCTCGTTACCTTACAACACACGATAATACACACTATTTATTACTACCAACTATCAAAGCTTCCTTTGACGTTACACCACGGATCGATTGCTCGGACAGGGGGTGTATTGGAATGTTGAGCCTTGCGTACTCAACGTTAGTCCTTACATTAGATCCTTACTTGGATTCTCCGGCTAGAATGCGTGGCCGTGATACCGGTAACGCTAAAAGCTGAATTGGATCACGCGTGATCATGTGATCGGAGAAAAAGTAGATTAGAACGCTCGACAAGCAAAATATTACCGATAAGACTGTTAGCACGTACAGACTCTGTCATCGAGTCACAACTGCGCCATCGCAGGGCGTATCACGTGATCACGTGAACCCACGTGATCAACTCCGATATAAGTAGTTTTCCTTACATACTTAATATATCGGTGGGACTTTTCTCTTTTTCTCGAATAGAGCGGGATTAAGTTACTTCGTTGTTCTGCTCAGTCAACTACCCTGAAAGCTTCCTCAACTATCTACCCAGATACTCTCAGACCAACAGGTTATGAGCCCTGAAACGGTAGGCAACGAAACGAGCCCCCGGTACACTCGTAGTATGTTAAGACGCCTAACGGGTCAACGGACCCCAGGGTCCAATACGCTACAACGAGCCGTAGAACGTGCCGCCAAGAAAAGCGCACAAGTGCCTGGTGAGTGGACATCACCAAGCAATGGAGGGAACTCTGCCAGAAACGATACACTGGCAGAGCCAATGCCTTTGAGTGTTGATGCCAACGAGGGCGACGATGCATTGGAAGGGCGTACCCGAAACATCGACCGACACGATGGCAAGGTCGATACCCGTCCCCTATCAAGCAGTACGGATGATCACAGAACGATCAACTACAGTACTCCAGCGGCATTCCCAAGTGGGGAATCTGCGAACACCGTGCATGTACGCCCGCGTGGGGCGGACATGGATAGGATAGATCGGCTTGAGAATTCTCTAGCCCAACTAACGGAAATGCTCCAAATGAAATGGCGCATGGATCAGGATATGAACATCCCGATCAACCCTCAGGTACGTACGGCGCAACGGCACGTACGCGCACCATCACCCACTCGCAACGACGGGTTCACTGCACCGTGGACAGAGTACAATCAGGAGATTGGAGCTCAACAGGAATACCAACGTTCTCCATTCGAACGCCGCCCTACATCACCGACATCGAGCATACACAGCGTGACGACCAAAATCATCGACAGTTGAGGTGCGAAGGCTTTTGTGGATGGAACGCTGAAAGATATTGGGTCCTACAATGAAGAATCCAATATGGTCAAACTTCAAACGTTCATCGACAAGATTGAGACAGTTGTGAAGTACGAAATGGTTCCGCCCGAGTTTCTCGTAGATTTTGTGGCTGCGAAACTCACAGGATGGGCATACACTTGGTGGCAGTCGCTCTCCCCAAGCAAAAGGAACGAAATTACGACGTGGCATGACTTTGAAGACGTTGATTCAGGCAGAACCAACACCGGTCTTAGGTCCACCCTTCTGGCGCGTTTTGCGCCACGAAACCACACAAGAGATTCGCTGCAGAAATTACGGGAATTGCGTTCCAAAGGCCGCATGGATGAGTACATCACTCAGTTCAACATGCTGGCATTTTCTCTGCCGAAGACACCGGATTACGTCCTTCAGGATTACTTCATCAACGCGCTAACACCAGACCTTGCGGCCTTGGTTCAGGCTAATGAAGAAAACATAACGGATTTGAGCAGTTTACAGGCCGCTGCATCCAGGATTGTCGCCAACATGGCTAAGAAACCTAGCGGGACCTCAACGGATACGCGACCAGGTGCCGCACACACTGACGCCTCTAAGAAACAAAAGGGTAGCAAGACCCACGGGGAGAAGTCAACGAACGGCAAGAAGGACAAGGATCCACTCCATCAAACAAAGGCCAATCACACAAGTTGGGTTGTTGGGCCTGTGGAGACACTAAACACCGGACACAGGAGTGCGAAGTGTTAAAGAAGTTCAAATCCGAGATGGAGAAGAACAAGACGAAGCAGTCGTCTGATGGTGCTGTTAGCACAAATGCTGTGGAAGCATTACACGTCTGGGTCCGCCAAGAACAACCGTATGAAGCCCTCATCGACTCTGGCGCCACGGACCACATGACACCTCACAAAGCGACCTTGGATCACTCAACCGTGTACAGTGATGTCAGAGCTGTTATGCTTCCTGACAAAACATCACTACCCTCTACAGTTCGAGGTACGGTACGAGTAGAAGTTAACGACTATCCGAATCCGCTCGAGTTGGGCGGAGTCCTGCATGTGCCAGGATTATGACGAGATCTCGTATCGGTAGCGAAATGTAACGATCAAGGTGTTGACGTGCTCTTCAAATCGAATGGAGACGTCATTTTCACGCGAGACGGCAAAGATATCGCCAAAGGCTTACGCCGCAACAACGCGTATTACCTGCAAGGTACGCTGCTATCTGAAAGTCTGTGGTCAGATTCAGAAGCATGCACTGTCGAAGTCTCTCCTACACTCGCTCATGCTCGTCTTGGACACGTTGGCAAACACGTCCTGGAGAAGATGGCATCGGTTATGGACAGTTGGTCCGTAGTGGGGGATCTAAGTGACTTCAAAGATTGTGAAGCCTGCGTGCTAGGAAAAGCCGCTCGTCTTCCATTCTCCCTTGGTAATGCTGAAACCAGGGAGATCTGTGAGCTGATGCATTCAGACCTACAGGGACCATTTTGTATCCCTGGTTACGAAGGATCACGCTATTCGCTGGAGTTCATTGAACACGCATCCAGATACGTGACTGTTTTCCCTATTCCTTCAAAGGATTCAGCAGTCATACTCGACAAGGATTGGATTGAGAAACAGACTGACCGACAAATCAAGATTCTACGAACGGATCGAGGCACCGAATACTTTGGCGAGGTTCTAGAGTACCTATTGAAAAATGGTATCACTCATCAAAAGTCTGCGGCCTATTTGAGTCAGCAAAACGGGATTGCCAAACAATGGCATCGCACGGCGCTGGACAGGGTCCGCGCCACCTTTGCAGATACGAAACTACCTCGAAGATTCTGGCCTGCTCTACTGGTAGCGGCTGGATACATCTATTCCCTTATGTACAACCGCATCAACAAGAAGACACCGCATGAAATCTTATTTGGCCGGCGTCCTGATGTTGCCCATCTTCGGCGTATTGGTTGCGTGGCGTATTCCGTTCTAACAAGCAAAGGACGAGATAAAATGGGGAATCGAGCTATTGGAATGTTGAGACTTGCATACTCAACGTTTGGTCCTTACATTAGATCCTTACTTGGATTCTCCGACTAGAACGCGTGACCACCATACCGGTAACGCTAAGAGCTGAATTGGATCACGTGTGATCACGTGATTGGAGAAAAAAGTAGATTAGAACGCTCGAAGCGAGACATTACCAACAAGACTCTAAGACAAGAAATACATTCACATACATTACATCTCCGTGCATCTGACAACGCTACACCATCATCTGCATCACAGAAGAGCTCTGTAAACCCCCTTTACGAAGTATACTGGAGACCGATCGAATTCGGCCAATCCTCTGCAATTCCGATAAAGTACTGGAAGTGCCGATATCTCCAATAGGTTATGAGCCCTGAGACCGGTCGAATTCGAATCATTCTCCCTTCATAAAAACCTGAAAACTACCAGTCTTCCGTCAAATTCAAGTGCCAAGAAAGTACCGAGCACACCGTCAAGATGCCTACTGCAAGATCTCCCATTCAAGGAGTGCAGACCCGCCAACAAGCCCGTCAAGCCACACGAGAAGCCCAACGGGGTCCTGATGCTGAAGAAGACGTTAATATCGATGCCTTGATCTACCATGATTCCCACGACGCAGATGCCGATGTGGATGAGATGAATCATGGAGAAATTCATGCAGACTCGGCGATAGTACCGTCCGAAGTACCGACTGACATTGTCATGGAAATTCTGCAGAGGTTCAAGATGGAAATCGACGAAAAGCTCGACCATTGGATGGACAGGTTGGAGAGGACTTTATTGACTAGTTCAAACCCTCTCGCTACATCAACTTCCCATCAACAACCCGAGAAGTACGAAAAGCCTCATATCGGTGGTCATTCTACGGCCGTTTCACCGATGAGAAGCCCAAAAGCGGGCCTTGAGTACCCTTTTCTACATCAACACATTACTCACGGCGAAGTTGAAGCCCCAGTTGCCCCTCACTTTCGTCTGTCTTCCCCAACGGAGAGCACAACAACTACAAGCAGCAGAAAGAGCGATGATCGAGACGCACAACGTACATCATTCGCATACTTCAAATCTGCGATCGATGCAGTAACTACTTTCGACGGGACGGGAAATCTCTCAAAACTCGCCGACTTCATCGATCAACTTACTTTAGTCTTTCGCCTAAAACCTGTATCTGAAGAAGAACAACTCTCATTCATCTTCACGAAGCTCTCTGGCGAAGCAAAACAATGGTATCGTAATCACCAGAAAGATGGCGAACAAGGGATGGTGGAGCCCATCACGGATTGGGAATCCTTCAAGCCTCCCTTCCTCTCGCGTTACCAACCAACCGATCACAAAGAAACTTTACTCGCTCAACTTGAAAGACTCCGACAAGGAAGTCATTCCATCTCGCAGTACAATACCTCATTCACGAAGATCACAAGTCAAATCCCCTTGAAGGTGCCGTTCGAAATCTACAAGTGGTTTTACCTTCGCGGAATGAATGAACATCATGCAGAGCTCGTCAGAACTCAAAGTTTCAAGGATCTCCATGGCCTCATGGCAGCTGCCAAGCATCTGGATAACGGAAGTAACAAGAGTAACCAAAACAACCGTTTCGCCAAGAAGAGCGAAAACATCGCGCTCGAAGCCCAACCTTCAAAGAAAGACGGCTCAAGTCACAAGAAGACCGACGCGAAGAAGACCACAGACTCGAAGAAGAGACAGAACTTCCCCTGTTGGTTATGCAATTCGAATGAACATACCCCATTCAATTGTCCCCTCAAAGCCAAGGCAGTCGAAGCCTTAAAACCCGCTGCTAATGCCAACATTGCAGAAGCACATAACGCCACTACATTGGCTTACCTGGATTCGGGCTGCTCACAGCACATGACGAATGACATTTCCATTCTCGAATCCTACGAAGAGCACTCAACGCGCGTCAGATTTGGAAACAACACCTTTCTCGATGCCGAAGCAAAAGGGAACGTTATCTTGAAGCTTCCAGATGGAGATGTACCCCTCACTGATGTTCTCTACGTTCCGAAACTCGCCAAGACTCTCATCTCGGTCTCCGCACTCACCAAAGATGGAAAGAGAGTCACCTTTGAAGATGAGAGCGCTATCATTCAAGACTGCAATGGCACTACGAATGACATCACCATACCCCTCGTTCGAGGAATGTATCACATCTCGCCAACTCCGATGGCTTTCGCTACTCAAACTCGCTCAAGGTCACACGCGTCCAATGTACCAACACACGCGTCGAAAAATACATCTACCGAATTGACAAAATGGACAAACGCGTCCAATGTACTGACACACGCGTCCGATACATCGATTCAAGCACTCAACCTGTCGACAGACGCTACCGGTATGGCGGTCACGCGTTCTACCCCGCTCCAAGCCACGTCGGAGGGGCCGGCTGCCCCGAATGGGGGGCCAGCCGGCCCCATACTCTCCAGTGAGGGGGCTGGCCGCCCCAATTTGGGGCTGGCCAGCCCCCCACTGGAGAGTGAGAGTTGTGGGTGCTGTGGTGGGGGGCCGGCCGCCCCAAAGGCATCGGATGATGCCAAGGATGGTGCCCCCTCGGGGGCACCATCCGCCGATGCCGCCGCCGCCGCTGCTTCGGCGGCTTCTTCTGGGGCTTGTTCTGGTCCCTTTTCTCCTGTCAACGAAGGAACCCTCTGGCATCACCGATTGGGCCATCCTGGCACTCACATCATGAAGCAACTCAAGCTCCCAATGACCAACGAAGTCTGCAAAGGTTGCGAGTTTGGTAAGCACAAGCGCTCACCATTCAACGGTACGATGACACGGTCCAAGACGCCACTCGATCGCCTACATTTCGACCTAAACGGTCCGCACATACCCGCGGTTGGCGATGAGAAATATGCCCTCGTTGTGATCGATGACTATTCCCGCTTCACATGGATCTTCTTCTTGAAGACGAAGAGCGAATCTACTGCAAAATTGATTGAATTCATCAATTTCATCGAAAAACAGACCAACGAAAGGGTCAGACGACTTCATTCCGATCGCGGGGGGGAGTTTGTCAATCACGATCTGAAAGAATTCATTTCGAAAAAGGGCATTCTGCACGAACTCACCGCTGCAGATTCCCCACAGTCTAACATTGTAGCTGAAAGGTTCAACCTCACCCTGTTCGACACCATTAGTTCTTTGGAACACTCATATGGCATCCCGAAACAACTCTGGACCGAGTTAGCGGCTACATCAGTCTACTTACGGAATCGCCTACCCCACAAGTCCAATAACAACATTACGCCGTACGAACGACTCAACGGCGAAGAGCCCTCACTCTCTCACCTTCGTGTGATTTGGGCCGATGCCTTCGTGCATCTCGTCAAGAGAAAACAAGTCTCAAAGTTGGCACCGCGCGCCACACGCCTCAAACTCATCGGTTACGAATTTGACGGCGCTTACCGCTGTTGGGATGACAACCGTCAAGAAATAGTCATTTCTCGCGATGTAACGTTCGACGAAAATTCAGCACTCGAACTCGCGAAAGACTACATCCCGCCCGAAGAACTCTACGAAGTCGAAGAGATTCTCGACTCACGTGATGGCCCGGAAGGCCCCGAATCCCTCTGCAAATGGCTAGGATTCGAAGACAAAGATAATACATGGGAACCGCTCGAAAATGTCAATCATTTGACAGTCTTTGCCGACTACATCAACGAGAAGACGGCGAGCGCCCTTTCGGCTGCAAGTACCAAAGAACCCCAAACCTACAAACAAGCGCTCTCATCAGATGACGCGCCGAAGTGGACCGAGGCCATAAATGCTGAATTGAAGTCCCTTCATACCAATGAAACATGGGAAGTCATTAGCCCCAAATCCTTACCGCACAATCAACGGCCCATCCGCACTAAATGGGTATTCAAGATTAAGCGAGACCTGAATGGTCAACCCCAACGATACAAGGCCCGGCTTGTAGTGAAAGGCTTTGAACAACGCTACGGCATCGACTACAACAAAACCTACGCTCCGGTTGCCAAGATTGCTACCCAACGCGTCCTTCTCGCTCTCGCCGCCAGTCTAGGCTTGAAATGCCATCAAATGGATGTAGTAACCGCATTCCTGAATGGGATTGTTACCGAGACCATCCTAATCTATGCTCCTGAAGGCTCTGGCTTTCCGCCCGGGACCATCCTTCGACTCCGAAAGGCCCTTTACGGTCTAAAACAAGCCCCGCGCGAATGGTACTCCCTACTTCACAAAGAACTGACTTCTTTGGGATTCAAGCGCCTGGCAAATGACAATGCCGTCTACATCAGAACTCTACCTGAAAGTGACTCATCGCAGTACATCTCCGTCTACGTAGACGATCTCCTCATTTTCGCAAAGACCGAATCGGAAATCTCGTCAATCAAGACATCCCTGCACAACAAGTTCAACATGACAGACCTAGGCAAAGTCAACCACTACCTAAGAATGAGAGTTCGACGCGATTACTCAAGGCACGTCATCTATCTCGATCAAGAGTCATATGTAAATGACATCCTTGAGCGCTTTGGTATGCAAGATTGCAAGCCCGTCAACACTCCGATGGACCAGACCAAGCTCGAACCCTACGAAGTCGAAAATACAAAGACTTCACCTAACCCGCAAGAAGGAGAATATCGCGAAATTGTTGGTTCTCTCATGTACCTGATGATATGCACGCGCCCTGACATCGCTGTCGCGGTCAGTATGCTTTCTCGCTTCGCAAGCAATCCTTCGCCTCAACATCTGCAAACTGCAAAGCGCGTCCTTCGCTACCTACGGGGAACATCAAATTACAGCCTCTGCATCGGCGGAAACAACGTTACCCTTCACGGCTACAGCGATGCCGATTGGGGAAACAATATCATTAATCGACGGTCAATCACTGGCTACCTTTTCTACATTGGAAATGCGGGCCCTGTTACTTGGGCTTCGAAGCGCCAACCCACCGTTGCTCTCTCATCTACCGAAGCTGAATACATGGCACTTTCATTCGCCACTCAAGAGACAATCTGGCTTCGCTCACTTCTGCAAGAACTACAAATCCCCGAATATCTCAATGAGAATGCTCGACCTACAACGATCTACGAAGACAATCAGTCATGCATCTCGTTGGCAATGAATCCCGTGCATCACGCCTGTACCAAGCACATCGACATTCGACATCACTTCATTCGTGATCACATCGACAAGGAGATTCACCTGGAGTACTTACCCACCGCTGAAATGGTAGCCGACTCACTTACGAAGCCTTTACCGGCCCCGGCATTCAAATACCATCGCGAAAGCATGTGCATCAAGCACTACGACAACAACATCACGCCAATGACAAAAGCGTCCATGACGGAGCTCCCGAATGAGTAAAATTCCATCATCGCGGATCGATTGCTCGGACAGGGGGTGTATTGGAATGTTGAGACTTGTGTACTCAACGTTTGGTCCTCACATTAGATCCTTACTTGGATTCTCCGACTAGAACGCGTGACCATCATACCGGTAACGCTAAGAGCTGAATTGGATCATGTGTGATCACGTGATTGGAGAAAAAGTAGATTAGAACGCTCGAAGCGAGACATTACCGATAAGACTTTAAGACATAAAAATACATTCACATACATTACATCTCCGTGCATCTGACAACGCTACATCGTCATCTGCATCACAGAAGAGCTCTGTAAACCCCCTTTACGAAGTATACTGGAGGCCACATCGAATTCGGCCAATCCTCTGCATTTCCGAAAGAGTACTGGAAACGCCGATATCTCCAATAGTTGAAGTCGTCCGTAAGGTTATCAGTTTCGTCTATTCCGGTTATTCGCGGATTGGAATAAGGAGTATATCATTGTTGGCCGCGTCGACCGCCTCGGCCACGACCGCTTCCACGACCGCGACCAGATCCGCCGCGCCCACGAGAGGACGTATTAAGTGGATTATTGTCAGAAAATCCATGAACGACAAAAGCCTGTCGAGCAGCTTCTATGGCTTGCTGAATGGTAATGGGTGCAGCAGCTGCGGTGGCGAGGTTTTGATTGATTTCGAAAGTATTGATCGCATTGTAGAGATAGTGACCGATGATAGGGTTCTTAAGGAGATCTGCTTTAAAAATACGAATAATGTCAGCAGCAGGAATAGTAGCTTGTGTAGGATCGAGGCGTAAAGCGGCATCAAGTTCATGACATTCATCTTGGAACTTTGTAACAAATTCTTCAAGTGAGTTCCCGAGGGCGAGATTGGTCAATCTAAGTTCGATTGCATTGCGAAGATTGCGAGGGAAGAATTCGGTAATGAGGGCTGTTTGGAAGGCTACCCAAGTGGCAGGTGCTCCTGCGGCAGAAGTAGTGTTGTACCACTCAAGAGCAGTACCCTTGAGGTAGGATTGGAGGGTGCCAACGTAGTCGGCCATGGGCAATGGTACGGCAGGAACTGCGGGAACAGGAGGAGGACCGACAACCGCAGGAATAGCAGGGGTAGCGAGAGCCCAATAAAAGTTACTATGGGAGGTCAAAAACTCCTCTATCTTCTTTGCGGACTTGGTGCCATCGTATTCAGAGAGTTTAGCCTTTTGTGCGTCGAGAAGGGTCTTAGCTCGGTTAGGACGAGCGGGAGCTGCAGCAGCTACTACAGGAGCAGCGGCGATAACGCCGGCGGTGACGGCAGTAACAATAGCAGCTTGTACAGCGGGAGTAAGTGCAGGGGGCATGTTGTTCGATTGGAGTGATCGTGGTTGATGGTGCTAGTGTGGGGTGGTGCTACCATGTAACGTCAAAGGAAGCTTTGATAGTTGGTAGTAATAAATAGTGTGTATTATCGTGTGTTGTCAGGTGTAGAGCGGAGAAGGCGACCAGCGGCTGACAGCTTTATATAATGCGTGTCAGGGTGGTGCACACATAATTTATCCGTGAGGCGCTTTATTGCCTATGAGTCAGGAGTCATGTGTATCACCGATGAACGGGTGGCCAGCCCGAACAAAGGATCGCGTATAACGTAATCAGAAAGTCACGAAAAAGTATAAGAATATGAGGTTTCCCCGACATTCGAGGCTATGCGGACGATGTCGCGCAGGTAACCCCCGACGGAAGGAGACGTCAGTACGCTGCAGTCCAGCCGGCTCAGGTACATCGAGGGAACTATCAAGCACGAGAAAGGGGACGCCACACCCCTATGGCTCAGGTCATCCCACACGCGGTATGGACAACTACCAAGGGATTTCACGCCGTGAGCGCACCATCTACGACGAACGCTGTGAGCGCAACAAATGTTTCAACTGCGGGGGCAAGGGGCATTACGCCCGAGGGTGCCCAGCAAGTAAAGGTAAAACCGGTGAGCATAGGACGTTTGCCGCCCCTGTAGAGATCACCGAAGGGTCCGGAGACGAGGCGGCCAGCGACGGGTGCTCAGTCAACAGCTCGGATTTTTGCCCCGGGTGCTGAACGCTTGCACCGTCTCAGTACCCCAACCCCGGATGCAAGACAAGATCCCCACGGACAGACCGGGACCCCGCATTCACAGGAAGACATTTGTGGTCCACGGAAAGGTACAAGGGCACTTTGCCCGCATCCTAATCGATACCGGATGTAACACCCTGATCATCAGCGACACTTGGGCCGCCAAACACGGCCTCCGGACCTACACCTCTCCAACTCCGCTGGAGGTCCGGTGGGCCGACAGAGCGGGAAACTACGGGGCAACAAAGATGACCTGTGGGGACCTCTCGGTGTTCACCGAGGAGAAGATCACCTACCGGGAGGAGACCGTACCGTTTGTGGTCGCGCCGATCAGGGTCAATGCCATACTGGGCTTGCCATTCATATTGGGGCTGGACGTTCGAGGGCTTTTCGATCAAGAAGGCTTCCCAACAATGACGTTTTACCACGACAGCCAGACCCTCAGCCTTTGAGCCAAATCGACTAATTGCCATTGGGAAGCACCATCCGCGTGCGCCGCCCGCCTGCTCTCCCCACGAGAGATACGACCCCGCAGATTCCAGCCGGCGAAGCCAGCACTCAATGCAGAGGGAATCTACACGGCCAAGCAATGGAAACGCTTGATGAAGAAGGGCGAGATCACCGGAGTTTTCGAGGTACACATCGTAGATACGATTCCAGTCGCAGAGGCTCAATTCGTATGGACGGTCGACGCCAAGAAAAGGGCAATCTTGGAGGAACGACGCCACACCAACACTGAAGCCAAGGCGGCAGATCAAGAGGACCCGCTAGAGGCGCTGGCAGCCGACCATTCACTCCGAGCGACCCTAGAGAAATACGTCACGACGCTATTCACCGAGCAGTCAGGCATGCCTCCGGACCGAGGCAAGGACAATTTCACCATTCGGCTCAAACCCGGCTCGAAGCGCGTGATGCAGCCACTCCGGCATTTGAGCTTTGACGAACTGGACGAGCTCGCCAGCAGATGCAGCGTTTAATGGACAAGGGTTGGATCTCACACTCTCGCAGTCCGTGGGGCGCGCCCGTCCTATTTGCCCCAAAGAAGGACGGCGGCCTACGCTGCTGCATTGACTACCGGGCACTGAACAAGATGACTCACAAGGATGCCACGCCACTTCCGAACCTCTCGGAGCTGTGCGACAGGCTTGTTAACATGCGGGTATTCACCGCGATTGACATCCGCGACGCGTACCACTGCATCATGATCCGACCGGAAGATAGGGAGAAAACAGCGTTCCGAACACGTTTTGGACATTTCGAATACAATGTTCTACCTTTCGGCTTAACTAATGCACCTGCTACATTCCAGCGACTAACCAACAAGCTCTTGGGCGACAAGTACGACGCCTACGTGATCTCATACCTCGACGATATTCTCATATTCAGCACCGACATGAGTTCGCACATTCAGCACGTCGACGAGGTCCTCAAGACCTTGGCGGAACATCGCCTCCACGTCAAACCCAGCAAATGTCAATGGGCGGTTGACAAAGTCGAGTTCTGCGGCCACCGAGTCGGCAAGGATGGCCTGAGTATCGCTCCCTCCAAGGTGACCGCGGTCCGGGAACGACCTCGCCCGACCAACTCCCTGGAGCTCCTTAGATTCATGGGCCTCGTCAACTATGTCAAGGAATACATCCCCGAGTATGCACAGATTGCCCTACCCCTAACGAATCTGCAATCCGGCAACCGCCCATGACAGTGGGGTGACGAGGAAGATCGAGCGTTCAATCGCTTAAAGGAATTATGCTCCTCGGCACCCACCCTAGCGTACTTTGACCCGGCGCTCGACACCTACTTGTTCACGGACGCATCGGGCTACGCCTACGGCGGATGGCTGGCACAGCCGGCCAAAGGGGATTTCCCTTACCCTCACCCACTACCAACCACCAAATCGGGCTTAGCCAACCTCCCGCAACTTCGCCCGGTGACATACTACTCCCGCAAGATGCAACCCGCCGAGACTCGATACCCCATGCATGAACAAGAACTACTGGGATTAGTCAAATCCATACGCGCCAACTGCCATTACCTCATCGGCCGCCCATTCCGCGCGTTTGTTGACCACAAATCCCTGATCTACCTCCAGGAACAACCCCACCTGTCACGTCGCCAAGCAGGCTGGGTCGAGTTCCTCCAACAGTTCGATTTCTCAGTGGAATACCTCCCCGGCACATGGAATTCGATCGCCGACTTCCTCAGTTGCGACCCGACTTACGCCCCCAAGTGTGCAACCTGCCAGGCCAAGATCGACGTGGTCACCGCCATTGTGCAGACGGAGAAGCCCGTCACGACGCACATGCCGACCGATGCGGACTGGACCCAAGCGCTCGCATCGATGATTTCGGCCAACACATCTTACTAACCATCAACAGTCCACCGGAGAACCTATCCGGCCATGCACGCCGATTCCGGACAGTGGACTCCCCTCTGCACCGATTCTTGATGTAACATGACCATCGGTACGTCCCCGACAGCTTGCGGGGGCCACTCCCTCAGATTCATCACAACTCCCTCGCAAACGGTGGTCACTCCGGTGTCCAACGGACGCTCGCCAAACTTTGGAGTCGTACTATTGGCCCCACATGGAACGTGATGTGTACCAATATGTCCGCACCTGCCCTACCTGCCAACGTCACAAACCAGCCGCGCCGATCGGTTTCCTCCGCAGCTTACCGATCCCCGACGCTCGCTGGCAGCAAATCGGCATGGATATCTTCTTCCCCACGTCAGGCTCTAAGGGGGGGGAACCTCGGGTAGAGCCCGACGTGACGAAGAACCCTTCGCACCACACCGGCAAGAGACTGACCAAGACGGCGGACGCCGTACTCCTCATCGTTGACTACCTTTCATGCCGCGTGATACTTCTACCTACTAACACACGTGCTACAGCTCAGGAGACGGCTCAACTCTTTCTGGAACAGGCATTTCGCCACACGGGGTTGCCCCACACCATCGTGAGCGATCGGGACCCCAAGTGGCTATCAGAATTCTGGCGGTACCTCATGCGGGCACTGGACGTCAAGCAGGAACTCTCGTCGGCACGACACCAACAGACCGACGGCAAGGCGGAGAACGCCATCGAGACGGTCAAGGGAATCATGGGCCCCTTTCTTGACTATGCCGGCTCCAACTGGAGGAATTTACTCCCCACACTCGAGTACAACTACAACCGAACGCCGCAGACGTCGACGGGACTATCCCCTTTCGAGATTGACCTAGGCCGCGTCCCCCGGGTACCAAACCAATGGGTAGCACCTAACCCCGGAGAGATGATAAGGCAATCGGCACGAACCGCCGTGGAGAGACGGGTTAAGGAATTCGCCGACGTGAGTCGCATCGTGCAGCAACGGCTCCGAGACGTACAGGACCAGCAGGCAAAGTACTACGACCGCAAGAAGCACACGGAAGCATACCGAGAGGGTGACAAGGTCTTACTCCATCGTTAGGGTATCGCGATTACCAGCGTCACCACAAGGAACAAAAAGCTGGCTGAGCAATGGATTGGGCCATTCACAGTACGCGGCAAGGGGCCGCATCCTGACACCTACGAGCTCGAACTACCCAAGGAGTTCACCGGATTGCACCCAGTCTTTCATGTCAGCATTCTGAGACGTTACCATGACCCGGGCGGTACCCCGTACAGACAGGTCACCGCCCCGCCTGAGCCCGAGAAGGACGAAGACAGTCAGGAGACCTACCAAGTGGACAAGATCCTAAATGCCAGATGGCACAGGAACACCGAGCAGTTCTTAGTCAAGTGGACAGGTTACAACAACACCCAGAACACGTGGGAGCCGTATGCACAGGTGAAGGGATCGACCGCACTGGAAGAATGGCTCCGGTGGCACCCCGGAGAGGACCGCGGCCAAAGGCTGGCAGCCAGGCGACGTAAGAGAACCTAGATAGCGAGCTGTACCGTAAATTAACAAGAGAGATGCTACGTGAGGTAGAGGACATTATAGTGCGAGATTCCGGCATCATTGGACGATGGCCGAAGGCTGCTGGGCAGCATACCTCGCTGGGCGAGATGCCGGCATCGTTGGACGATGGCCGAAGGCTGCTGGGCAGCATACCTCACTGGGTGAGATGCCGGGATCGCTGGGCGATGAGCCGACAGCTTGCCGATGCAAGGTGACTGGCACCAGATTTGCATGGCGGCGTACCTCGAGACCCGCGGGGACCATGGCCATGGTACATACCTACGCAAAGGGGAAGAGAAGGGCTTCGGCCAAGATACCGGCATCGTTTGACGATGGGCCGAAGGCCGCTGGGCGGCATACCTCACTGGGTGAGAAGGGTGATGCTGGGCATCGACCGGCTGTCGATGCAAGGTGACCGGCACCAGATTTGCATGGCAGCGTACCTCGAGACCCGCGGGGACCATGGCCGTAGTACATACCCACGCAAAGGGGAAGAGAAGGGCTTTGGCCAAGATACCGGCATCGTTTGACTATGGGCCGAAGGTCGCTGGGTGACATACCTCGCTGGGCGAGATGCAGGGATCGCTGGGCGATGAGCCGAAGACTGCGAGGCAGTAGACCTCACGAGGTGAGATGCCGGCATCGTTGGATGATGGCCGAAGGCTGCTGGGCAGCATATCTCGCTGGGCGAGATGCCGGGATCGCTGGGTGATGAGCTGAAGACTGCGAGGCAGTAGACCTCACTAGGTGAGATACCGCCATCGTTGGACGATGGCCGGGGAACCGCTGGGCGGTCTTCCCGACGGGGAAGTGTGATGCAGGGCATCTACCATGAGCACCATAGCCGGGAGGAAGCCGAGTGACATTGGACACAGCGGACGCATACGAAATGCTACAAGGCTCAAGGGAGCACATCGATGAGAAGGCAAGTACAGCGATGAGATTTTGGTACTGAGTTTGATTACGGCCCGAGGGCCAGGCTCCAAGGGATCAACGGACAACAATCGAAAGTATATACAAGAAAAGGGGGGGGAAAGAACTAATAAACCAAGCTTGGCAAAGGAGAATTGGCACCAATTGCCGTGGCACCGGTCGCCCAACCCGCACCGGAGGGGGGTGTAATTTGCCACGTTCATCTCGCTGCGAAGAGAGCTGAGTTAGTCAGGTAAGACAGCAGCAGGCCGAAGAGTGCTACTTACGCGCGGACGTGGCCCATGCAGTGGAGGTGGTTGCATGGGAACATGCGGAGGTCCGCTCCGACATGGTTGCAGCCAGCGAACTGGCACCCGGCGGGGATGGCCGCAAAGAAGAGGACCCGGTCGCAGTGGGGGGCACCGCACGTCAACTGGCCCTGAGGGCCGTCGTTCTGGAAAGCAAAGGAACAAAGGAACCACACCGTTAGGGAGACATCAGGCCGCCTCTCAGCAAAGGGGGAACATACCGTGTTGTCGGCCGCCGCCACGATGCAGGACCGGCACACCAGATGGTGGCATTCCGACATGAACATCTTGCTCTTGCAGAAACGGCGGCATTTCCAGCAAGAAGGCAAGTCGGCCGACCTCTCGGGGGTGGACTTTTCATGGACCGAAGGGTCCTGTAGATAACAAGGGAAGACGGGGAACATGAGACGAGTTGCCACGACCGAGGATGAGCACCGACCCCTACTTACCCGGGCGGGCTGGGCCCGCTTGGTTACGCCTTTCGCGAGTTGTTGGGCAGGCCGGCGCTTGCCCGCGGTGGTGGTGTCGGAGGGAAGAGGAGAGTTGTTGGCGACGTCAGCCATGTTGTTTGTGTATGTATGTATGTATGTGCGTGTGTGTGTGATGTGTGTCTGTCGAGCTACAAAGGAAAGAAGAGCGAGAGGGGCGGAGATTCAACGGGCAGTACCTTTTAAAGGCTCGACCTGCCTGGGAACGCTCGGAAATTCAGGTGTTAGTGTTTCATCCCCTGCGGAGCGCAGCAGATGTTACTTATCGAAATTCGCATGGAGGAAGCTACTCGTGATTCATCTAGGGCCCCTGCAAAGAGAGAAATAGACTTTCCGACGACTTCGCGCACCACGAAGGGCAGAGACTACCCGCCGGAGACTACCGCGACGCGACCCGCGCCAGGGTCACCTCCCCAGCCTCATCTTCCCACAACTACGTCAGCATCCGTTAACCCGCCGCCGGCCGGCTTAGGCAAGCTTCGCCTCGCTGAAGAGATTCGAGCCTAAGAGATAGTCGCGAATCTAAGGGGGGTGTAATGAGGCGTGGCTTGCCAGCCTAAGCCTAGATACACGTCGGGAAGGGCCCCGCGCGAGATGGATGCTAGCCTCAGCATCCCAAAGGGTACTAGACCTCAGGGATGGCCACGGATGGCCATCACGTGACCAGGCCTGCCTCGCGGTCCAGAAGAAAAGTAGGAATACTCCGACGAGGGCGTATTTTAGGACTTAGAGATCTTACAGTAGAATTAGAGATAGGGAATTCCCGAATAGAAGACTAGACTCTGGCAACGGACCTAGTATTATTACATCTGAGATGCAAGTTCCTGACAGTGGTGATGGAGAATGGAGATGGGATGCTGGAACTCATCAACAAGGTCAAGATGATGGCTCAACAGCTGAAGGCAATTGGGGCAAAGGTGGACAATGAGGACATCATCACCACACTGCTCTACAACCTGCCGGAGAGCTTTGAGTCACTCATTGTGTCTCTGGAGTCCAGGGCGGATGGCCTGACTCTGGAGTTACTCACTGCAAGGCTTCTGCATGAGGAGACACGCCGCTCTGACGGACAGGACGGCAGTGGAAAAGAGGGCAGGGCCTTCTATGGCAGGAGCCAGATCAGCAACACTATGATGAAGAAGGCAGCAGGGCCTTGCTTCTATTGTGGGAAGGAAGGACATTTCAAGAGAGAGTGCAGGAAGAGGCTGGCAGCGGAAGCGCAGAGCTCAGAGGTGAACCAGGCTTTTGGACATGAGGCCTTTGCCTTCTCGGCCACCAGCAGCAGGGGTGGCATTGGGTCATTGACTCGGGTGCATCACAGCACATGACCACCAACAGAGCCTGGTTGAGCAACTTGCACCCTCTCAACAATGCTAGGGTGCATCTGACTGACAACAGGATCTGACTGACTCAAGGCTTGTGCCCAAACTTGAGAGAAGCCTTCTGTCAGTTGCTCAGCTGGAGGGAGCAGGAGCCAACATCCAGTTTGTTGGGGGAAGATGCGAAATCAGGACCAGTACAGGTGCACTCTCTCTCAGTTGCAACTGTCAGGAGGGTCTTTCAGCCCTGGGACAACCTCTGGATGTGGCTGCCCAGTGCCATGCTGTTGCCATCAGCACCACTGCAGCAACTCTGGAGACCTGGCATCAATGCCTGGGCATCTCAACTGTCAGGGCATCCAGCTTATGGCCAGGAAGGGCCTGGTCCAGGGTGTGGAAGAAGTAGGAGTGTTGGAAACTGCAGCCTGCTCAACCTGTGCTCTAGGTAAGGCCACCATGCTGCCCTTCCCTAAGGCGCACTCATCCAGGGCTTCAGAAGTCTTGGAACTGGTACATTCAGATGTCTGTGCGCCAATGATGACGCTCACAATTGCTATTTTGTTGTCTTCATTGATGACAAGAGCAGGGCAGTCTTCCCCTATCTGCCCAATACCAAAGCAGAGACGCTTCCCAGCTTCAAGATCATTGCTGCAGCAGCTGCAACAGAGACAGGATGCTTTCTCAAGGTCCTCCAGTCTGACCACGGTGGTGAATACCTGTCCAGGGCGTTCTCAAACTTTACTCAGTCTTTGGACATCTAACACCAGCTCAGTTCTGTTGCCACACCTCAGCAGAATGGTGTTCCAGAGGATGCTTGTTGAGTTGGCTTGATGTCTGCTGCTCCACGCTGGACTTCCCTACAAGTTCTGGGGTGAAGCGCTTATGAGAGCTCCATACCTGAGGAACTGAAACCCCACTCGAGCTCTCCACAACAAGGCTACACCTTGGCAGAGCTGGACAGGTGCTTGTCCAAACATTCAGCACCTCCGCATCTTTGGCTGCACAGCCTATGCTTCCATTCTCAAGAAGAACCAGCACAAGCTTGGTCCAAATGCCACCAGATGCATCTTCCTGGGCTACAGCCAGACTACAAAGGGCTATCGACTCTGGGACAAGGCTGTGGCAAGCTGATTGAAAGCAGTTTGATGAGGAGTCCCTTGCTGGAGATCCTGGCAAGGCAGATCCTACTGCCCAGGCTATCACTGACATGGCAGATGAGGTGTCAGATGCTGAAGATGACTCTTCTCAGCAAGGGGAGGTGCTGGAGGATGCCTCAGAGCAGGTAGACAAGCTGGAAGGTGGCTCTGAGCAAGGGGAGGACTTGGAGGATGCTCAGGAGCACCAGCCCAGCCCTGTGGGAGCGATCTCATTGGCTCGCAGGAAGCCTAAGGCCTCCAAAGTGCCTGAACAGACCTCAACCCACATCCGACAGGCCCCTCAAGAGTACTGGAGGACTGGGACTGGTGTGCTAGCTGAGGCAACTGGCCTGCTGGCTCAGGCGCTTGCAGATGAACCTGCCTCCCTCAAGGCTGCTCTCAAAGCCCCTGACGCAAGGCAGTGGGAGCAAGCGGCTCAAACTGAACTCAACAGCTTCCACACCTGGGATCTTGTTCCCTTGCCTCCAGTGTGTCAGCCCATCAAGTGCAAGTGGGTCTTCAAGATCACGAGAGCAGCAGACAGCTTGCGCCAGTGATACAAGGCCTGTCTGGTTGCCAAAGGCTTCTCCCAATGAGAGGGAGTTGATTATGGTGAGACCTTTGCCCCTGTAGCCAAGTTCGGCTCTGTCAGGATGGTTCTGGCTATTGCAGCCATTGTGGACATGGAACTTGTAATAATACTAGGTCCGTTGCCAGAGTCTAGTCTTCTATTCGGGAATTCCCTATCTCTAATTCTACTGTAAGATCTCTAAGTCTTGAATACGCCCTCGTCGGAGTATTCCTACTTTTCTTCTGGACTGCGAGGCAGTCCTGGTCACGTGATGGCCATCCGTGGCCATCCCTGAGGTCTAGTACCCTTCGGGATGCTGACGCTAGCATCCATCTCGCGCGGGGCCCTTCCCGACGCATGTCTAGGCTTAGGCTGGCGAGCCACGCCTCATTACAGAACTGGGGCAGATGGATGCTGTGACAGCATTCCTCAACCCCAACTTTGAAGAGGAGATCTATATGGAGCAGCCTGAGGCCTTTGCCATTGCTGGGCAGGAGCACGTGGTTTGCTGACTTCGTTGGAGCCTGTACAGTCTCAAGCAGTCATCTCGCAACTGGACTCAGCTTCTTGATGCCAGCCTCAAGCAGCTGGGCTTTGTGCAGAGCAATGCTGACAGTTGCATCTACACTCTGCATGCTCCAGACCCCGAGAGCACCCTGTATCTGCTGGTCTATGTGGACAACATGATTATGACATCCAAATCCATGGTGCAGATCAACCACATCAAGACTGAGCTGTCCAAGCAGTTCAAGATGACAGACATGGGTACTCTGGGACTGTTTCTCAGAGTGGAGATTACCTGAGACCGCCCCAGCCGTCGCCTGTCGCTCTCTGAGAAGCACTATATCCAGATGGTCCTTGCCAGCTTTGGCATGGACAGCTGCAAACCAGTCAGCACACCAATGTCCACTCGCTTGACCAAGGCCATGGAGCCCCAAAGCAATGAGGAGAGGACCCTGATGTCAGGCACATGCTACGGGACTGCTGTTGGCAGCCTGATCAATGGCATTCTTGGCCCTAGGCTCGATCTTGCAGCCTCTGTGGGCAGTGTGAGCCAGTTATGGCCAACCCTGGGCCTGGACACTGACAAGCTGTCAAGCGCATTCTGTGCTATGTGTCAGGCACCTTGGACGCTGTTCTCGAGCTGGGAGGATCCTTCTGGTTGTCCAGACTACAGGTGCTCCACCACTGGCTTTGTCTTCAAGTTTGGAGGCACTGTAGCCTGGCAAAGCAAGCACCAGCCCACTGTGGCTCTGCCCAGCACTGGGGCAGAGTACATGGCTCTCACTCAGGCCTGCAATGAGGCAATCTGGCTCAGGCAGCTACTGATTGAGCTAGGCTGTTCCCAGGGGTTGCCCTACAAAATCTATGAGGACAACCAGGGCTGCAACACACTTGCCAGGAACCCCACATGCCATGCCAGGACCAAGCACATCAACATCAGGCACCACTTCATCTGCGAAGCTATTGCCAATCAACATGTGGACCTAAAGTACTGCCCCACAAGGACATGGCAGCCGATTTGCTCACCAAGCTGTTGCCCAGCCCCCAGTTTGCAAAGCTGTGTGAGAAGCTGGGCCTGGGAATCAAGTCTGTTGTCTGAGTGGGAGGGTTGGAGTCTGTATCTCTCCCTGTAGGCCTCCGATCCCCAGACAGTGGGCGGCGTTGAATAGCCCGGGTTGTGCAGCAGGCAACGAGCCTTGTTTGAGTTAGATGGAGCCACAGCAGACCAAGTTGTGGCAGGTTACATCTTGAGGCTGTGTTGTTTGAGCCGAGCCTCCACCAAGGTTCTTGGCAATGCTCAGAACAGCCTCAGAGCACCCACAGGGAACTCAGCAATGCTCGGCAGTGCTCATCCAGGGTCTGCCAAGACCAGGCACAGCCATGCCAAGGGACTTGGCATCCTTGGCAGTGTACAGATAGTCTCCTATAAAGGCCAGTGATCCCTGGCCCTCCCTCTAAATGATAAGACAGTTTCCACACACAATCAACACATTGCAGAGCTTCCTAATCATACGTATTCAACAGAGACCAGTTTTGTGATCCCTAGCCAGTTGTTTGTCAAGACATCTGGAATCAAGTCCTGAGTCGAGATTTACTCTCAGCATTTGCTGACAATGTATCACCTCACTTCAATCTGTTTGGTGCTGGCATGCAGTGGCAGATTCTTACCAGGAGCAACAGCACCCTGGTTGTCCTCACTGAGAGTTGTGCATCCATATGCCCAAATCGGAGGTCTCTTGCAAGAAGCCAAAGCCAGATAGCTTCCTTGATGCATTGAGCAAGTGCCATGTACACTGCATACGTGCTTGAAAGAGCAACAGTGCTCTGCCGCTTGGATTGCCAGGTGCTAGGCCCATTAAACATGAAGGTCAAGCCTGTGGCTGGTCTTCTGGTGTTCAAAAATCCAGCATACTCAGAATCTGGGTATCCAACCAGCTTCATAGGCTCAGCGGTGTTTGCTTTGTCTCTGGGGAGGATTCTGAGGTCACTTGTGCCCTCGAGATATCTAATGATCACCTTGGGGGTTCTCCAATACTCATCTTCAGGTTTTGCCAGGTATTTGGACACAATCCTCACTGCTGCAGCAATTTCAGAAGGTGCTCACACCAGAGCATTGAGCAAACTGTCCAGCGCATCCCTGTATGGCACAGAGATCATAATGTACTCTTCTGTTTGGTTCTCAGATGCCATACTGTCACATCTCCCAGGTTCAATTTGGAACTACCTCTTCACTGTATTTCTTCTGAGCCAACCAGATGGTGCAGGTGGTTCTGTTCTGTCTGATGTGAATCCCAAGGATGTACTTCAACTACCAAGATCTGTCATCTTAGAAGATTGCCAGTGCTCCTTCTTTACCTCCTCTAGCCCTTCCTTGCTTGATGGGGCCCTATAGATGTCAGGCACATAGATCAGAATGTATCCTGTAGTTCCATTCTGACTCCTGTAGTACATCTAAGGCTTTGCAGTCAACTGCACAAAGCCCATAGACATTAATTGGCAGTCAATCTTGTGGTTGAAGTATGTTGGTGATTGTTTGTCAAATCCTTTGAGTTGGCACATGTAGATCACACAGTCCCAATCTCCCTGTGTTGGAATCAACCTGTGGATGCCTCTAGGAGGACTTAGAGAACACAGGACATGTGGGAGGACATCCAGTTGTGTCCAGGATGATCTGTAATGATCCAGAATAGCTTGAAAAGATCTGGAAAGGCCTGGAACACATCTGGAGCACTGATAAATGCACTATGAAAAGGCAGACACTCTGTGATTGAGAAACAATACCAGGCCAGGCCAGGGCCAACTGAGAAAGGCCAGCGCCATCTTGGCCAAGCTGAAGTACAGTTAGATTGTCACTACACATGTATTATGATCCAAATTGTTATAAAAGGACGCCCTCTGGGCATCCCCAACCAATACAATAACAGTCCAACACCCTCTGCTGTTATACAACACACCGCTCAACTGGTGACCTTCATTGTTTTGGGAAGCACCAGCAGACCCTGTGCAAGTCTTGACTACAACTTGGCATCCTATCTGGTATGCTGAGTTCCTGTTTGTAGATGTCAAGACGTCTCAACAGGTTATGAGCCCTGACACAGCTGTCTGAACATTACTGACTCCACCTCTATCCCTATCTGGGAAACACGTCACTGTGCCTATCACTGGTACTGCTGAGGACTTGGAGAACTGTTTGAGCACTCGAGAAGCCTAGATAGCAGGCATAGGACACCTGCGTCTGACCATCGAACGAGCTATTGTCTGGACTGGACTGGACTGGAGTGGATTTTCTGGAGCAGGTTCTGACCACTTGCGGTTGAACACCGGGACTATCCCATTTTGCCACACTCTTTGCACAAGATGGCTGGCGACTCTGACATCTGAGTGTCCATTGAGAGGTTCACTGGGGAGAACTTTCACCTTTGGAAGTTGAAAATGAAGATGCTGTTGATTGAGAAGGGACTTTGGGATGCCATTGACATCAAGGACGGCTCTGGAACTGCCAAGGCCACCAACACAGCATCAGACGACTGGATACGTCGAGATGATCGAGCTCTGGCCCTGCTGATCATGTCTTTGAATTATGAGCAGCTTATGCATGTCCGTGAGGCCAAATCAACCCTTGGAGCATGGGAAAACCTGAGGGAGGTGCATCAGAAGAGGAGAGTTACCAACAGACATTTCTTGAGACATCAGTTCCTCACTGTAACCATGGACCCAACTGATTCCATGACCATACACATCAACAAGATTGAGAGGATGACTCAGGAACTTGCTGCAATCAGAGCTCCTGTTTCAGAAGAAGAACATGTCTTTGCTTTGCTACCTTCCCTCCCTCATGCCTTTGGCACCCTTGTGATGACTCTGGAGTTGACCAGTGAGGAGCTGGACTCGGCTTTTATGACATCAAGGTGTTGCAGGAGGAAATCAGGCATGCAGATGAAAAGAAGACCTGTGAAACGGCAGGTAAGGTATGCTGAGAAGACCAACAAAGCTGGGGCAAAGCCAGATTGGAAGCAGGAGGCCGTCTGTCACTACTGCAACTGGAAGGGGCACATCAAGAAGGAGTGCCCCAGAAATGCTACAGACAACAAGAAGGGACAGAATCAGGCCAATTCAACTCAAACAATGTCTGGAGGGTTTGCTATCACCACCATTGGGACTGAGATACGATCCCTGACATCCAACACATGGATTTCAGACTCAGGAGCCCCTCAACACATCAGAGTGCCGTTTGGGGACTATCAGGAGATGTCTGAGGTGGAAAGCAATTGTAACAATTTGGATCAAAATACATGTGTAGTGACAATCTAACTGTGCCTCAGCTTGGCCAAGATGGCCCTGGCCTTTCTAAGTTGGCCCTGGCCTGGCCTAGTATTGTTTGTGAATCACAGAGTGTCTTCTGCTTTTTCTTGGTGCTTATATCAGCACTCAAGATTCCAGATCATGATAGACACAAGTGGATAAACTCCCACATGTCTCGTGGGCTCTAAGTGCCCACATGTTCTGTGGGCTCTCAGTCCTCCCAGAGGTGCCACAGGTAGATTCCAACACTCCCACTCACAAAACATGTTTTGTTATTGCACAGGGCTCCCTCAGCTTCCAGCACTGATCCCTATCCAGCGGTGTTTGTGAAGATGTCTGAAGCCCTGTCTGGAGTTGAGAGATACTTCAAGGGTTTTGCTCCCCGGACCTAGAAGACTGCCTGGGTCCAACAGCAAATGGTCAGACAACACTCAGGATGATGCCAAATTCAAGAAATATTGCATTGGGACACCGGAACACCATTATGCTCCAACACCACCCATGCTCTGCCCTGTGTCTATCGACACATTAATCAGCACTAAAACAACAAAAAAGTAGAAAACCCAAACCCAACGCCTGAGGAGAACAAGAGCCTGGCACCTGAATCCAAACTGAAAAACCAGGCACAGCGTGCCAGGAGAGCAAGTCCCTTATGTCTGAAGTCTACATTGCCTCCTATGACCCTAATGTTTGGCAATTGCACCCCGACTTTTTTGCCCAATCAATAAGGGACAGTGGGGAGGTCCACAAGGCCACACGATTGACCTGTTTGCTACAAAGCAAACTGCTAAGTTTACTGCTATTGCATGATTGCTTACAATGATTCCTCAGATGTGTACTGGAATGCATTCACACATGATTGGAGTACCAAAAAGGGTTGGGCCAACCTGCCACGGGAACTCATACTGCAAGTTCTTGCCAAAGTCAGCCCCGATGGCGCTACCATGACTCTGATCACACCCATATGGAAGACCTCACTCTGGTACCAATAACTACTAGGAATGTGTGTCAACTATCCAAAACTGCTATGGCATTTGCACAAACTTTTTGCCCGACAAGGTCGCTGACCCAACGGCTCTGGCATTATCAATGCCACCTGGGGGATCTTGGGTGAAGTCAAAGCACAACAATGGTTCATAACTGAATTACAGCGTGCATGGTCCCAAAATTGCCATGGGACGTGCACCATAACCCGCATACTGCACGAACACTGCTATGGCGGAAAAACACAGACGCTATGAGTCGGTCCCCTTCAACAAAATTGTTGAAATGTGCCAAACAATTCTGGCAGACACTGCCAATGTGTTTTTTACTATGAACTGCACTCCATCACCCGCAATTACACCGAGTGCCATTTTAGCATGACCAACTACAAAAACAGGGGAGGGTGCTGCAGACGCTAATACACAGCAAGGAAACAGAAAGAAAATGGGCTTTGATACACTGAAACCAAGAACCTGACAGGCTGGTATAGAAGGGATCCACAATGCCACATGGCACTTGAGAGGAACTGACAAGCTGCTGCTCAACTTGCTATTCTACACTGACTTGGATGACACTCCCATCACAGGAAGCTTCCTCAACCGGTCACTAGCATACAAGAATGGAAGGAGAGAGCTGTTTGGCCATTGCCCGCACGGATGGCTCAGACAATACAATGAAACAACATGGATTGCAGAAGCCGAGGATGCTTCCACACATACAAAAACAGAAGATGAAGGGCAAAGCCCAGCCAAGGCATACATTGCCAAAGCCAACAAGGAAAATGAGATGCCAGCACATGCCATTGAGGATCTTGAGGATGCAATGTTCACGGGTGCCCAAATCTATGGCAAAATAAGCAGAATTGAAATGGACAGTCTAATTGCTGACACAGCTCCCATTATCCACTGGATCTCTGACGGTTTCCTTAAAGTACTCCAAGCAAGGACCTGCAAGCATGTGTGGCAGCACACAAGCAACCTAACCAGAATTGGTTCTGGCAAAGTGACCGGACATGCCTATCTTGATCTAGAATCTGGCATTCAGCACAGCCAACTGCACAACATGCAGTTCAGTATTATCCACAGCCTCGGCAGACCCATGTTTATTGGCATACCCGGCCTGAAGGAATACAAGACCAAGCTGGACCTTGAATTCGACGTACTGGAATACAAAAGCAAGACTGACGGTCCAAGAAAGAAGACACCTCTGAAAACTGTGTTCGGGCACTTCACCACACATGGTGGCTATCATTACAGCAGCGTTCGCATCCCAGCTTACGTGGCGGAGGAAGAAGCATACCTGCCGGCTCACCACATCACGCACGTTGCTGCCAAACCCAAACAAGAAATGAGTCCCAATGAATGCTAGCTTGTTACCGGCAGTGAGAGCATGCAGAATGGCGGTATTTGGTGCCCCAAACAGTTGGTGAAGCTGAATTGGAACGGCACTTGGCTCACACCCATGGCCAACCTCACAAGCGAAGGAAAGAAGCTTAGGAAGGTCGGCTGGATAGATTCCAAAGACCGCAAATTTGTGCTAGAACCAGTACCAGAAGTATACCATACCAAACCCAACAGCCTCAATGACTGGCTGATGCAGCAGGCACTGTTTATGGCCCAGTGCTCAAGCCGGTCTGGCAGTCAAAATACAGAACCTAGACTGCAGGAAACTGTGTTCATCATTGACAACGACGGCAAAGCCTACAAAACCTGCCGAGAACAAACGGGACCAGACCACACCAACGATACAACTCACCAATAGGAAGGTCTTGGCCAGGACGAAATAGGAAGGTTAACCACTTGGGGCAAGGGTCCGCAGGATGGCCTGCACATTGGAAAGGGTCCTGCAGAACCAGCCACTGTCAGCAGTCGGACAGTCCTACAAACTGGTCGATGCATCTGGAAGAGGAGCCTTAAAGAAACTCGAGCTCCCCCACTTGGAACCAGAAGAGCATACCATGCTCAAGAGTGCTCTAATGAGGGATGCTGAAGCATCCAGCCCCAAGATTCCTGTACGGCCAAACATTCCATATGAACACCACATGGCCATTATGGAGGGAACCCGACCTATCAGCTACCCAGCATGGTGAGCAGGAATGGTCAAAGAAGAGCAACTCAGAGACCATGTCGACACAATGCTTAAAGACAATGTCATCTGGCCGTCCTGATCTCGGTGGGCTGTGCCAGTATCATTCGTCAAAAAACCAGAAGGTGGACTTTGGCTGCCAAGTCTCCCTTCCTCTCACTGTACACCAGACTTCCTATTGCGTCTTCACAATGGCCCACCAAAATCCTGCACCGTCGCAACTGTGACAAAGACAGCAATTCACAAAATGGGAGTGGGGTTGAATTAATCTCATACAACAATGGGGCACAAAAGGAGGAAAAGGAAAAAGTGCTCCTGGCTACAAACGGCTGACTAGTGCAGAAGCTAGCCGATGACAACCCAAAACATCAACAAACGGACGCTGATTTTGCCCTCATTCATTGATACATTGTAGAGGGAGCACTGGACAGAACCAAGGAACAGGAACAGCATCAGGAAGACGGCCCACCGCCATATCCTGCTCGACGGAACACTGTATGGTGTGTATCCATCTGACAAAACCGGATTTCACGTGCGCATCTTCCAACAGTTCCTAGTCCCAGTCAGCCTACGGTGCAAGGCAATTGAATCATGCCACAATGACCTACTGGTCGGACACCTAGGGACAGACAGAACCCTCCGGAAGGTAGGAGAGTCCTACTGGTGGCCAGGATGGCACTCAGACGTTGTTAACCATGTTAAGTCGTTTGCAGAATGCTTGGAACACAAGCCATTGCCAAAGAATTGCATCAGACCATTAACACCAATCGTGGTGAACGACCCGTGGGAGAAGATCCATTTGGTGTTGTGGGCAAGCTACCAACAACAGCAATTGGCAACAACTACATCATTGTCCTGATGGACTACATGACAAAATGGGTTGAAGCGTTTGCCATCCCAACATCACTGCAAATTGTGTGTCAAGATGCACTAGTTGTAGATGTGTCCTGCCAGTTTGGCATACCCGGAAGTATTGTTACAGAGAGAAGACAGCCCTTTATCAGCGACCTGCAATGCCACATCTTCAGTCTATTCAGTGCCCATCCAGCATTCACGTCTCCATACCACCCGGAAGCAGACGGACTGACAGACCGTTCAACAGCACGCTGGTAATGATGCTGCAAACTTACATCACTAAATACTCACACAATGACCAAGACACGCAATTGCCATACAGCCTGCATGCCAATGCATTAATGGACACATGAGTCCCGTTTCTTCCCCATGTTTGGACAAGACCCACAACTGTCAAAGGACCTACTGAAGCAGATGGACACTCCAGTAGACGGTCAGGACAAACCATCAATGAACATGTTGGAGTCTGTGTCTCTGCCTGTAGGCGCCCGATCCCCAGACTGTGGGCAGCGTTGAATAGCCCGGGTTTTGCGGCAGCCAGCGAGCCTTGTTTGAGTTAGAAGGAGCCACAGCTGACCCAGTTGTTGCAGGTTACATCCTGAGGCTGTGTTGTTTGAGCTGAGGCTCTGCCAAGGATCTTGGCAGTGCTCAGAACAGCCTCAAAACGCCCACAGAGAACTCAGCTCCTTGGCAGTGTACAGATAGTCTCCTATAAAAGGCCAGTGATCCCTGGCCCCTCCCCCTAGAATAATAAGACAGTTTCCACACACAATCAACACATTGCAAAGCTTCCTGATCATACCTATTCAACAGAACATGCAAGAGTACAGGGCAGAAACCCAACTCTGACTGCAGAAAGCTTGCGCGCTAGCAAGGGAAAATATCAAGAGCACCCAGAAGTCACAGAAGACCTGGTATGACAGAGTCTCTAATATGAAGGACTATGGTTCCTGCAATGGTGTCAAAGTCTGGCTCACTGTGCTGCTATTCACCAAGTCCGAGTGGAAGGAGAATGAGACAGCCGTAGAGAAAATGGCAGTCAAGTGGACTGGGCCCCACTGCTTAATTTCATGCAACGGACCAACCTTCAAGCTGCTAGAGACTCTCAGCCCAACCAAAGTAATTCTACATCAAGTCCATGTGCGCCAGCTAGGATATTGGACTGAAAGGCAACTTGTTGACTCTGACAAAAACTCCTCCTTAACCCAGCAAGAGATGCTCGAGGAGGAGCTCAAGCTTGCTGAGACAGCAAACAAACTGCCCCACAAACCATTCAGGCCCAAAGCATGTGGGACGTCACAGGAATTGACCCAACGTGGAATTGATCCAGACAAAGATTCCGATCACAAAATTGATGGAATTGAAGGCAAAGATGCATATGAAGTCAACAAGATTGTCAACCAATGCAACATTAAGGACGGCAGAGAGTTTCTTGTGAAGTAAAAGTAGTGGCCTGCAAAGCACAACACCTGGGAGAGATGGGAGAACTTATGGAGCACGCCCAATGCTGTACACACCTACAAAATAACATTTGCATGGCCCGCTTCCAGCAGAAGGCCACGCCAATAGTGGCTCCCCTTTTCAAAAAGGGGGCAGGGGAACGGCACAGAACGTGACAGAGAACCACTAGGAAAAAGGAAGTGACACAAAGACAACAAGCATCCTGCAGGATTCTGGACATTGGTCCACAATGGCTAAAGGAGAACAAAGGATATTCAAAGGAAATCGACAAAAGATATCCATCCGGTGGCGACCGGGACACCGACAACGTGTTGCTGATAGTGGCCAAAAATTGACTAGGAAACACTGATGAATGGAAAAAGTTGTACATGCCAGACCATTGTGGCCCAACGAAGCAACCAAAAGCCAATAGACTCAGGCCACAGAGCCAGGAGATGAAAGGAGAAGTGCAAGTCTGGTCCCGCTCACACAACACACTTTCAGCACAATGGAGATTTGCTCACAGCTTGCAAAAAACAACCCCAACAATTAAAACGTCACAACCCCAAACTAAGTAACAACCAATGGCAACACCGACCGGACCCTGCAAAGGCACAGGCAGGAATGCAGTTGCCCAAAGCACACAAGCCATCACTAGCATGTCAAGAACTCTCAGATCTGCTACCGTCAGGGCAAGAGCATTTCTAAGTCCCATATTCCCCATGCTGGCAGAAACCATAGTACCAGCAGGCACCTCCATGCGACTTCCCCAACAAGCCAAAACCTGGATGGCCACCGGTACATCCCCGCTGGAACAGGACATTATTGGCATGACGGGACCAGCCTTCCTCCACAACAACAAGTTCTGCTTCTGTGGTAGGATAGAAACCTGGACATGTACAGACCAATGATTGAATGCAACAACCCGGATTGCAAGTGAAAATGGTTCCACATGATTTGCGTTGACATCGACAAACAGGACCTAAAGTACATACAGTGGTATTGCCCTGTGTGTAACCACCTCAGAGAACTTAGCATTCAAGTAATGTCTGCATCTGGTGGGGTAAGCACACTCTGTGGCCGGCCCTGACAGCCATTCCCGCCGGTCGAGGAGACACCCCTTGGATGACAATGCACTGCCAGAACTGGTCAACTGCGTTTGCCACCTGGTTTGACATTGTCACTCTGCCCAATGCCATACAATTCCTGGGCCCACCGCCTCCTGATGAATGGCACCAACGTCAGAAAGAGAACATTGCGCCCTACAAACACCGCAAGTACCCATGATTCCATCTGGTGGATAGCGATGCATGGATAGAGGACACGGATGGAGAACCCTTCTTGTTCCATATTAGAGACCCTATGGGGGGCGCAATCCAGCACGTGAACAACTACATTACAACAACCTGTATTACACCGACCCGACAATGATGGATACCAGAATGGGCTGAAAGGATGCCTGTGACACTAAGATTGGTGCTATCTTCCACCGTGGAGCTTGGGTTATGCAGGGCTCAATGTCACGCCTGCCTGTGATCTCAGCCAACACAGCAGCCATCAAGGACGATGTGCAGAGTACAAATTGGCAATGCCAGATTGCAGATGTTCCAAGACAAATCTGCAAAGTCACGCTCATGCTCAACGCGCCTGGCAACCTCATGATGCTCAACTTCAATGCAGTCTCCGGTTCCCACTTTGATGCCAATAACTACAAGTGGGCTATCATGGCAGTGCACGGTAACTTCACTCCCAGTTGGGGCTACCACTGACCAAGAGATTAAAGTGTGTACATGTCCAGGGAACCTCATTATTGTCTGGTTCAAATGGACATACCATGAAGTAACACAGTTAGAATTGCTGCGTGAAGAACAGTACACTCAAGTCATATCTGAGCAGCAGACATTCTACAAAGTGCATGACACCGGGTTTTGCCTCAAGCAGTGGAAGGACCTTGAAGCATATGCCCTCATCGGCGGCATCCAGACCCCGCTGCTGAGGGGTTAATGGAACTTCCATGGGCGGTCTTCAAGACACACAAGGTCAAGCAGAGCAACAGTACTCCCCCGGAGCCAGAGCCTGAGGAGATGGAGTTGACTGAGCATCCGGTGTGGAAAGCTAAAAGAGGAAAGAAGCATCATTGGGATAGAATCAAGTGTTGCCATCCACTGAATTCTTACCCAACTAGCCACAGAACTTGGATGCAGGAAGGTCAAAAAGGGGGGAGGATGTGAAAGCGACAGCATTTAAGGATCTTTACTTCAGTTTAGTTGCTTAGCAAAAAAAACATATTCTTGTACTACACTTGTGTGATGCCAGATATAGAGGGTCTGGATGGCATGTGCCGCATTCTCCGTTATGGCAACATGTGAGTATATAAATACATGGACCCCAGGTTCCCCCCGCGAAAGAATGGAGCCCACTACTGCAGTTCACTGGAGGATGTATTTCTCCTAGGTCAATATGCAGAGGCATATATGTTGGTCTGAGAGTATCTGGGTAGATAGTTGAGGAAGCTTTCAGGGTAGTTGACTGAGCAGAACAACGAAGTGACTTAATCCCGCTTGATTAGAGAAAAAGAGAAAAGTCCCACCGATATATTAAGTATGTAAGGAAAACTACTTATATCGGAGTTGATCACGTGGGTTCACGTGATCGCGTGATACGCCCTGCGATGGCGCAGCTGTGACTCGATGACAGAGTCTGTACGTGCTAACACCCCCACTCAGACCTGTCAGTCTGTCAGTGAGAGAGTTGCTCTATCTACTTTTACTACACACACCCGCGCACACACCCCAAGCACCCCCATTTATTACATTTGGAAGAATACGAGGAATGGCTAGGGTACATCTATGAGATCCGCGCAAATGAGGCGTAAGCTCTAACTATGTGCCGGTGTAGTTGTCAGGTTCGGGCAAGGCGAAGCAGACGGCGAGAAAGACGGGACCGCCAGCCGCTGCTCCTGCGGCGACAACGGCTCCGGCCGTGCCGTCGGCAGTGGTGCCCTCTGCGCCGGTGGGAGGCGCACCCGCTGCGGGGTTGTCCCGAGCGGAGATTCGAACAATGTCGGCGGCGTATGCCCAACAGTTCCACCGCAAGGACCATCAATCGGTCCTGGAACGTCATATCGAGCAAGCGAAAGACCGGGTGAAGGACCGGTCGAGGTCTGGTATGCCTCTTGGTCGCGCACGGGCGACCGGGATGCTGGATGGACTGAGATCCGTGCTAGAGGACCGGCGGAGCCGGAAGCTGGCGGTTGGGAAGGGCAAGGGTACAGCCCAGGCGAAGAAGAAGACTGCGGACAAGAAGTCTGCAGCGGAGGTGAAGAGGATGTGGGACATCCTGGAGCTGGAGGCTCCAAAAAGGATGAGGAAGAGGAGGAGGAGGGGGAAGCCGAGGAGTTGGAGGGATCACCGATCTCTCCAAGCTGACGCTCACCCTCAAGCGATGAGGATGATGGAGGAGGGGCAGGCCCATCCTCCTTGGGGGGCATTGCTTCGGGTTCCGCAATTGCTGTGTAGATGCCAAGGTAAGCCAGTGTTGTGAGTAAGTCTCCTGACATTCAGCGAGTAACACTTGAGCTCGGTGTGCTTCCGTAGACGCGCCCTCATTGCGTATGCGTTCCCCAAATATATGAGTCCCATTCGTAATCTTCAGGACAGTGTCTTTATGTTTGACAGCTGGGAAAGGCTTCGTAAAGATGTCCGCCAGTTGATCGTCCGTATTGGTGTCGATGATTTCGATAATTTGCTTCGCGAACGAATCGCGTATAGCGTGGTACCGAACGTTGATGTGTTTGGTGCGTTGGTTGATAGCCTTAGACTGAATCAAGGCCCCGGCGCTCTGATTATCGATGTGGAGAGGGACCGGTCGAGATTTGAAATCCGGTTGAGGTCCCAAAACTTCCGCCAAGAGTTGGCGTAGCCATTTGGCTTCGTTGTGGCCGGTACTGGCAGCTATGTACTCCGCTTCGGTCGTACTTTGGGCGGTGCACTTCTGCTTGCTGCTTTTCCACAGAACAGGAAACCCATTGTAAAGGGCCAAATACCTGTAGTGGACGTCCGGTCGGTGAGTTCTCCTGCATAATCCGCATCCGTGAATACACGTAGGCCACGCGGATCATTTCTTTCGGATGTAAACTTGAGGGCATAGTCGCGGGTACCCTTCAACTAGCGGAAAATGCGCTTAACATTGTTCCAGTCGGAGTTGGTAGGTGCGGCCACGTGGCACGCAACGTATCCGACTGCAGTGGCGATATCCCATCGCCATGTGATGGAGGCCCAAGTGAGGACCCCCACTGCTTCCTGATACATTTTGAGATTCGTGAAGGGTGTCGAATCCTCCGGTTGTTGGTTATGCGCTGACACGGCGTACGGGGTGGAGACAGGATGGCAGTCGCTCATGCCGAATTGTTCAAGAGCGTTGTCGATGTACTTGACATTTGAGATTTCGAGGGTACGGACAGGAGACTCAAAGTCATACTTGTAGACGAGACCAAGGTGACTAGTGACGCGACCTTGTTCCGTAAACTTGAACTTCAAATGGAGCTCCATCTTGCTGTTCGCCAGAATCTCCGGATCCTTCGCTGCAATAAGCAGAACGTCGACGAAGACGAGAATAAGAACCAAGTTGTCGTTCGTCGGTGGTGTACGGTCGTCTGTCGCGTACTTGAAAAAGATACACGGGCATACAGAAACCGCTTCGTAGCCGAGCTTCAACAGTGCAGTCTTCAAGGTCTCATACCAAAGAAGAGGTGATTGCTTCAGGCCGTAGAGAGCTTTCAGTAGCTTCAGGACCCAATCGCCTTTGGGGTGATCCAGATCTTCGAATCCCTCAAACTGCTCGATATAGATATCCTTATCAATATCACTGTTAAGTAAGGCGGTGACAGCGTCCATACTATGGATGTCCAGCCCGTGCTGGACACAGTACACCAAGAAGAGGCGTAGCGCTGTGAATGGTAGCGTAGGTGAGTAGGTGTCACCAAAGTCGCGACCGGGTTGTTGAGAGAAGCCTTGAGCCACTGCTCTGGCTTTGAACTTGTTAAAGGTGCCATCGGGATTGACCTTCGTTCGAAAGACCCATGTTGTTCCGATCACACGCTTGTGACGTGGACGCTTAGTGAGCTCCCATGTACCGTTGTCGACCAGGGATTGGTACTCAATGCGTGCAGCCTTGAGAAATCCCTCCTTCTGAGGGGTTTTCATCGCTTGCTTCCATGTCATGGCGTCTTCGTTGATCGTTGCTTGAGTCCGCGTGCGGGCGGCGTATGCAGCAATGGGGTCATTTCGTCGTGTGCCAACATCGTACGCGGCAACTCGATTCTCCCAGTCATCCAATGCGGTAGTATCGAGTAGTGAAAGTCGGGACTCCCAAGTAGGTTCTTGATATCCCTCCCACTTAACCAAGTACTCTTTTGTGTGCACCTTACTGCGGCGCTCGTCGATAATCGCCTCCACGGTGTATTCGACGTCATCCTCCTGACTCTCCTCATCTAGAAGGTCAAGATGTGCTGGATCCTGCTGATATTTGGGTTCGAGCCCCAAGTCTTCTTTGAAGATCACGTCTCGTGACACTTCGACCTTGTCAGTGATAGGATCCCAAACCAGATACCCCTTGGTACCTGAGGGTTGAGCATAGCCTACCAAGTAAGCCTTCTTTGCTCGATTCCCCATTTTATCGCGTCCTTTGCTCGTTAGGACAGAATACGCCACGCAACCGATACGCCGGAGATGGGCGACATCAGGACGCCGGCCAAACAGTATTTCATGCGGCGTCTTCTTGTTGATGCGGTTGTACGTAAGGGAATAGATGTATCCAGCCGCTACCAGTAAAGCAGGCCAGAATCTTCGAGGTAGTTTTGTATCCGCGAAGGTGGCGCGGACCCTGTCCAGCGCCGTGCGATGCCATCGTTCGGCAATCCCGTTTTGCTGACTCGAATAGGCCGCGGACTTTTGATGGGTGATACCATTTTTGAATAGGTACTCTAGAACCTCGCCAAAGTATTCGGTGCCTCGATCCGTACGTAGGATCTTGATTTGTCGGTCAGTCTGTTTCTCAATCCAAGCCTTGTAGATGAGAAACTTGTCGAGTATGACTGCTGAGTCCTTTGAAGGAATAGGGAAAACAGTCACGTATCTGGATGTGTGTTCAATGAACTCCAGCGAATAGCGTGATCCTTCGTAACCAGGGATACGAAATGGTCCCTGTAGGTCTGAATGCATCAGCTCACAGATCTCCCTGGTTTCAGCATTACCAAGGGAGAATGGAAGACGAGCGGCTTTTCCTAGCACGCAGGCTTCACAATCTTTGAAGTCACTTAGATCCCCCACTACGGACCAACTGTCCATAACCGATGCCATCTTCTCCAGGACGTGTTTGCCAACGTGTCCAAGACGAGCATGAGCGAGTGTAGGAGAGACTTCGACAGTGCATGCTTCTGAATCTGACCACAGACTTTCAGATAGCAGCGTACCTTGCAGGTAATACGCGTTGTTGCGGCGTACGCCTTTGGCAATATCTTTGCCGTCTCGCGTGAAAATGACGTCTCCATTCGATTTGAAGAGCACGTCAACACCTTGATCGTTACATTTCGCTACCGATACGAGATCTCGTCGTAATCCTGGCACATGCAGGACTCCGCCCAACTCGAGCGGATTCGGATAGTCGTTAACTTCTACTCGTACCGTACCTCGAACTGTAGAGGGTAGTGATGTTTTGTCAGGAAGCATAACAGCTCTGACATCACTGTACATGGTTGAGTGATCCAAGGTCGCTTTGTGAGGTGTCATGTGGTCCGTGGCACCAGAGTCGATGAGGGCTTCATACGGTTGTTCTTGGCGGACCCAGACGTGTAATGCTTCCACAGCATTTGTGCTAACAGCACCATCAGACGACTGCTTCGTCTTGTTCTTCTCCATCTCGGATTTGAACTTCTTTAACACTTTGCACTCCTGTGTCCGGTGTTTAGTGTCTCCACAGGCCCAACAACCCAACTTGTGTGATTGGCCTTTGTTTGATGGAGTGGATCCTTGTCCTTCTTGCCGTTCGTTGACTTCTCCCCGTGGGTCTTGCTACCCTTTTGTTTCTTAGAGGCGTCAGTGTGTGCGGCACCTGGTCGCGTATCCGTTGAGGTCCCGCTAGGTTTCTTAGCCATGTTGGCGGCGATCCTGGATGCAGCGGCCTGTAAACTGCTCAAATCCGTTATGTTTTCTTCATTAGCCTGAACCAAGGCCGCAAGGTCTGGTGTTAGCGCGTTGATGAAGTAATCCTGAAGGACGTAATCCGGTGTCTTCGGCAGAGAAAATGCCAGCATGTTGAACTGAGTGATGTACTCATCCATGCGGCCTTTGGAACGCAATTCCCGTAATTTCTGCAGCGAATCTCTTGTGTGGTTTTGTGGCGCAAAACGCGCCAGAAGGGTGGACCTAAGACCGGTGTTGGTTCTGCCTGAATCAACGTCTTCAAAGTCATGCCACGTCGTAATTTCGTTCCTTTTGCTTGGGGAGAGCGACTGCCACCAAGTGTATGCCCATCCTGTGAGTTTCGCAGCCACAAAATCTACGAGAAACTCGGGCGGAACCATTTCGTACTTCACAACTGTCTCAATCTTGTCGATGAACGTTTGAAGTTTGACCATATTGGATTCTTCATTGTAGGACCCAATATCTTTCAGCGTTCCATCCACAAAAGCCTTCGCACCTCAACTGTCGATGATTTTGGTTGTCACGCTGTGTATGCTCGATGTCGGTGATGTAGGGCGGCGTTCGAATGGAGAACGTTGGTATTCCTGTTGAGCTCCAATCTCCTGATTGTACTCTGTCCACGGTGCAGCGAACCCGTCGTTGCGAGTGGGTGATGGTGTGCGTACGTGCCGTTGCGCCGTACGTACCTGAGGGTTGATCGGGATGTTCATATCCTGATCCATGCGCCATTTCATTTGGAGCATTTCCGTTAGTTGGGCTAGAGAATTCTCAAGCCGATCTATCCTATCCATGTCCGCCCCACGCGGGCGTACATGCACGGTGTTCGCAGATTCCCCACTTGGGAATGCCGCTGGAGTACTGTAGTTGATCGTTCTGTGATCATCCGTACTGCTTGATAGGGGACGGGTATCGACCTTGCCATCGCGTCGGTCGATGTTTCGGGTACGCCCTTCCAATGCATCGTCGCCCTCGTTGGCATCAACACTCAAAGGCATTGGCTCTGCCAGTGTATCGTTTCTGGCAGAGTTCCCTCCATTGCTTGGTGATGTCTACTCACCAGGCACTTGTGCGCTTTTCTTGGCGGCACGTTCTACGGCTCGTTGTAGCGTATTGGACCCTGGGGTCCGTTGACCCGTTAGGCGTCTTAACATACTACGAGTGTACCGGGGGCTCGTTTCGTTGCCTACCGTTTCAGGGCTCATAACCTGTTGGTCTGAGAGTATCTGGGTAGATAGTTGAGGAAGCTTTCAGGGTAGTTGACTGAGCAGAACAACGAAGTAACTTAATCCCGCTCTATTCGAGAAAAAGAGAAAAGTCCCACCGATATATTAAGTATGTAAGGAAAACTACTTATATCGGAGTTGATCACGTGGGTTCACGTGATCACGTGATACGCCCTGCGATGGCGCAGTTGTGACTCGATGACAGAGTCTGTACGTGCTAACAGTCTTATCGGTAATATTTTGCTTGTCGAGCGTTCTAATCTACTTTTTCTCCGATCACATGATCACGCGTGATCCAATTCAGCTTTTAGCGTTACCGGTATCACGGCCACGCATTCTAGCCGGAGAATCCAAGTAAGGATCTAATGTAAGGACTAACGTTGAGTACGCAAGGCTCAACATTCCAATACACCCCCTGTCCGAGCAATCGATCCGTGGTGTAACGTCAAAGGAAGCTTTGATAGTTGGTAGTAATAAATAGTGTGTATTATCGTGTGTTGTAAGGTAACGAGCGGAGAAGGCGACCAGCGGCTGACAGCTTTATATAATGCGTGTCAGGGTGGCGCACACATAATTTATCCGCGAGGCGCTTTATTGCCTATGAGTCAGGAGTCATGTGTATCACCGATGAACGGGTGGCCAGCCCGAACAAAGGATCGCGTATAACGTAATCAGAAAGTCACGAAGAAGTATAAGAATATGAGGTTTCCCCGACACCTCCCTCAGACCCTGAGGAAGCATCGTAGATGAATGTGAAGGGGATGAATAGAAAGGGAGAGCTCATGTTCATTTTAGACTGTTGACGCAGTGCTCAGTTCTTGCGTTGGCGCGCGATGTTTGTGTATGCGACAGAGGCGTCCCTCGTGTCGAAGTGTTTGTATGTGTATGTAGGTCAGTTCTTGCGTCGCCGCGCATGTCATTGTGTTTAGGTCGGTTATTGCGTCGCCGCGCGTGATGTGTTTGTAGGTCGGTTATTGCGTCGCCGCGCGTAATGCGAAGAGAGACAAGGCGAAGCCAATCCGTCTTTGTTGAGTAGTGATGAAGTTTATCTTTTCTTCATACGCGGCTGAATTGCCAGAGAGTGAGGATGGGCTGTTCGCCATTGTTGATAGGCAGGTATTTGTCGGAGTTCAGACTCAGGTTCCCATGTAGGGTCGGCCCATCCTGCCCATTTGACCAAGAGGTTTCGCTTATGGCGCCGTTCATCAATGATGTCTTCGACAACCCATTCTTGTTCTCCTCGAACTTCGATTGGTTCGGGTGGTTGTTCGACTTCGCGTTGTGGATACTGGTCTATTGCGTGAGGGCGTGGGATATCAACGTGGAAGACAGGCCAAATGCCACTAATCTTTGAAGGCGAGAGGTCGAGTTTGTAGGTGTCAGGATGATCACCTTTGGCGATGACTTTGTAGGGTCCAATCCATATAGTAGAGAATCGAGGGCCTCTTCTTACGTTAACCTCAAGGTCTATACCCTTGCGATTGAGATCAACGAGATCTCCAATATTGTAAGCGATAGAAGTGCGGCCTTTGTCATAGTGTCGGGCGTATTCATCTTGTGCTCGACGTAGATTTTTGCGTACGATTCGGGCTATCTTTTCTTGTCCCTTATGATATCTTTCGAGCTCGGCCTTATCGACTCCGCGTAAATGAAGTTCTTGTCCTTCTAGGAGAGGATTCCATCCAGGTAAGATGACTGTACGGCCAAGGTCTACTTCGAATGGTGTCAGGCCTTCATATTCGCTTCTAGGGGCAGTGTTGAAGGCGAATTCCACAAGTGGGAGTAACTTCTTCCAATTGCTCTTATCGTAGTTGAGATACTGCTTAAAGATTCTCTTCAGTGTTTGAATGGCTCGTTCAACTTTCCCATCAGTTTGCTGGTGTCGAGCTGTGGCGAATTCGTGTTTAATGCCGAGTAAGATATCAAAAGCAAGGAAAAAATCTGAAAGTGCTCGAGGTTCGCGGTCCGTAACAAAGACTTTTGGAGTCCCGACATATTTCCATACTCGAACCAGAAAAACGACAGCAAGTTCTTTGCCGCCAATGTTCTTGTTGACTGCTGAAAGGATAGCACGTCCTGATAGATAATCGATACAGGCGAGACATGCTTCATCTCCGATATAGAAGATATCGAATCCAATGGTATGCCATCTTCCCAATGGCACAGGAAGTGGTCGTAGAAATCCGTAACGACGATGACCAGGTTTAAATTGTCGGCAGGATTTACATGTTCCGACATACTTCATGACGTCTTGTCTAACGTTGGGCCAATAGTAATCGACAAGGATTCGAGCGAGTGTTTTCTTAACGCCGAGGTGACCTCCAGTGGCTAAATCATCGTGAAATTGGCGTAAGACTTTTGGGCGTAGGCTTTCAGGTACGTAAAGACGTCCTTCATGGTGAGCGATTCCATCTTGGAAAGTATACCGTCGTTCTTTTGCGGTCTTTTTGTGATCAAGTTTCTTACAAATCTCTTCGAGATATTCCGAGTAGGGATCAATGGCTAAAGCTTGTTTCCATTCTTGGATAGAATACGTTGGTGTCGTGCAAAGATCAATTGTTGTTCCGGCTATAGGAGGAATGCCATCCATCATGTTGTTGACCTGAGTATGCATATCGATACGTCTTTGACATTCATCACAACGTGGAGCGTAAATAGCACTTCGGGAGAGAATGTCCGCAATATGATTCCACCTCCCTGGAATGTACTGAATCGTAAAATCGTATTCTTGTAGAATCTCGACCCATCGAGCTTGTCTTTGGCTAAGGTGAGGTTGTGTTTGGATAAATTCTAAGCCTTTGTGATCGCTGAAGCACCGAAACGGACGTCCAACCAGGTATGGTCTATTGGCTACAAGCATCTTGACTAATGTGAGTAGTTCTTGTTTGTGTGTCGGATACCGATTCTCAGCGCCCTTCATCTTGCGAGAATAGAAAACGACAGGTCGGAGGCGAGGTAATTGTTTCCATTCGCCGACGAGACGAGGAAGATTCGTTGGTATGGTCTCGTCATCATATGGTTGTCCGATCCATCCAGCAATAGCGTAGCCAGACGAATCTGTGTAGACGTAGATAGGTTTACTTTCATCGATAGTTGCTAGAGCTGGCGCGTTGATAAGTGCTTCCTTCAGTTTCTGGAATGCTTGCTCTTGATCGGCTTCCCATTGGAACTTGACTTTCGCTGATTGAATGTTGGATAATGGAAGAGCAATATTCGAATAATCTTTGACAAAGTCAAGGAAATAGTTGGCGAGGCCAAGGAATGATTGAACTCCTTTTGTCGTCGTAGGTCTAGGCCAGTCCTTAATCACTTGGATCTTCGAAGGGGCGATGCGAATTCCATTTCGACCCAAGACGTGTCCACACCATTCAACTTCAGGCACGGTCCAGACACATTTAGACGGTTTGACGTAAAGTTGATGTTCTTCGAGCTTCTTGAGGACTAGGTCTACATGTTTCTGATGTTCCTCCAATGTCTTTGAGAAGATGAGGATATTGTCGAGATATGAGTTAACGAAATCGTCGTAGTCTTTGTGAAAAATTTTGTTCATTAATCGTTGGAATGCGGCAGGAGCATTGGTTAAGCCGAAAGGCATGACGAGGTATTCGAAATGACCAAATCTTGTGCGTATGGCGGTCTTTTCCCGATCTTGTTTTCGAATGAGCAAACGATGATAGGCTTCCTTAATATCGATAAGACTGAAGTATTCGCATCCTTGAATTCGGTCACGCATTTCGCGGATATTCGGAAGAGGTGTTCGATCTTTCTTTGTGACGGAGTTGAGACCTCGATAGTCCCAACAAATACATAGTCCTCCATCTTTCTTCTTGGCGAAGACGACACTAGCTCCCCATGGGCTTGAGGAGTGCTGTATCCATCCTTTCTCAAGCATCAGTTGAATTTGCTTTTTCAGTTCGGCTAATTCTTCCTTATTCATGTGGCGGAGAGGATGCCAGACAGGTTCAGCGCCTTCGACGAGTTCGATTTGGAAATTATCTTCTCCCCAATCAGGTGGTAAGCCTTGCGGTTCCTTGAATAGGGTATCAACGTACTTTTCCAAAGAATCTTTCAAAAGTTCGGGGTTTCCCCTAAACCGTTCCGGATCCTCAGAAATTTCGTTGAGGGCCAATCGGCACACAGTATTGTCTTCAAATTTATTTCGTCACCAGGCTTTGTTGAATCGCTTAGATGTAACTTCGATCATTTGAATATTGCGATGAGCAGCGGCTTTGGTGAATGTAGATTGTTTCGTAGATGGAGTAGTGTCAAAATGAAAGAGACAATTCCAAGGGAGAAAGTCTAATGGTTGCCATTTTCGTGATGTTCGTTCGCATTTGATGGTAAAGGAAAGGGATGCGTTTGGTATCGGTGAATGATTAGTAAAACGGAGAATAGGTTGTTTTTCGTGTAAGTATTGTTCAGCATGAGTAAAAAGGTTCCAAAAAGGTGTTCCAATGATCGCATCGTATATAAGATCGCTGACGAGCCATGGGAGTTGTCCAATCATAAAAGGCGAACGAGATTCAATGTTCCGAAGTTCTAACGGTTCGGAGACAACGGTGTCTAGGAGAATTTGAGATTTTTTGTCAGCCAGAGTTATTTGTTGTGGTTCGGTAGGCCTAGTTTCGAATTTATGTTTTTTGACGAAGGTCTTGTCGAGAAACATTCCCGTTGCTCCGCTATCGAATAATACTCGGGCAAATTTCTTTCCAATACGGCCATGTGCAATCCATAATCCGGTGGCCAAAGGTTTCCGTGCATCTTGAACGGTAGGTAGATGTGGAGGCCAAACAGAGCTACCGTTGGGCTCTAACGACCGTTGAGAAACCCCACTTGTCGTTGTTGGGCATTAGCGACATCGACTGCACTTTGAATGGCCGCTTGCACTTGCGGCGTGACAATTTTATTTAACTGATTCTGCATCATGTTGTTGTTCGCCATTCCTTGTGCTTGGTTTTGGTTTTGATTGGATTGGCCTCGACCGCCTCGGCCGCGACCATTTCCATGGCCTCGTTGTCCAGAGCCACCGCGTTGGTTACCACGTTGTTGATTTCCGATATTGTACCAGCAGTCAGCGGACCAATGTCCCATTCGATTGCAAATTGGGCAAGGTGTTGTTGGTGCTTGACGTCGTTGACCGCGGCCTCTCGATTGATAACCTTGTCTAGGATAATTATACGGTGGCCTGTAGCTGATGAGGTTGCGACTAACGCCAGGTGGATATGGAATGAGGTTAAGATTGTTGAAGTCGTCCGTGAGGTTCTCAGTATCGTCTATTCCGGTTATTCGCGGACTGGAATAAGGAGTATATCGTTGTTGGCCGCCTCGACCGCCTCGGCCACGACCGCTTCCACGACCGCGACCGGATCCGCCGCGCCCACGAGAGGACGTATTGAGAGGATTATTGTCAAAAAATCCATGAACGACAAAAGCTTGTCGAGCAGCTTCTATGGCTTGCTGAATGGTAATGGGTGCAGCAGCTGCGGCGGCCAGGTTTTGATTGATTTCGAAAGTATTGATTGCATTGTAAAGATAGTGACCGATGATAGGGTTCTTAAGGAGATCTGCTTTAAAAATACGAATAATGTCAGCAGCAGGAATAGTAGCTTGTGTAGGATCGAGACGCAAAGCGGCATCAAGTTCATGACATTCATCTTGGAACTTTGTAACAAATTCTTCAAGTGAGTTCCCGAGGGCGAGATTGGTCAATCTAAGTTCGATTGTGTTGCGAAGATTGCGAGGGAAGAATTCGGTAATGAGGGCTGTTTGGAAGGCTACCCAAGTGGCAGGTGCTCCTGCGGCAGAAGTAGTGTTGTACCACTCAAGAGCAGTACCCTTGAGGTAGGATTGGAGGGTGCCAACGTAGTCAGCCATGGGCAATGGTACGGCAGGAACTGCGGGAACAGGAGGAGGACCGATAACCGCAGGAATGGCGGGGGTAGCGAGAGCCCAATAAAAGTTACTATGGAAAGTCAAAAACTCCTCTATCTTCTTGGCGGACTTGGTGCCATTGTATTCAGAGAGTTTAGCCTTTGTTGGTCTGAGAGTATCTGGGTAGATGGTTGAGGAAGCTTTAGGGTAGTTGACTGAGCAGAACAACAAAGTAACTTAATCCCGCTCTATTGGAGAAAAAGAGAAAAGTCCCACCGATATATTAAGTATGGAAGGAAAACTACTTATATCGGAGTTGATCACGTGGGTTCACGTGATCGTGTGATACGCCCTGCGATGGCGCAGTTGTGACTCGATGACAGAGTCTGTACGTGCTAACACCCCCACTCAGACCTGTCAGTCTGGCAGTGAGAGAGTTGCTCTATCTACTTTTACTACACAGCCCCGCGCACACCCCCAAACACCCCCATTTATTACATTTTGAAGAATACGAGGAATGGCTAGGGTACGTCTATGAGATCCGCGCAAATGAGGCGTAAGCTCTAACTATGTGCCGGTGTAGTTGTCAGGTTCGGGCAAAGCGAAGCAGACGGCGAGAAAGACGGGACCGCCGGCAACTGCTCCTGCGACGACCACAGCTCCTGCTGTGCCGTTGTCAGTGGTGCCCTCTGCGCCACAGGGAGGCGCACCCGCTGCGGGGTTGTCCCGAGCGGAGATTCGGACAATGTCGGCAGCGCATGCCCGACAGTTCCACCGCAAGGACCGTCAAGGGGTCCTTGAACGTCACATCGAGCAGGCGAAAGACCGGGTGAAGGACCGGGCAAGGTCTGGTACGCCTCTTGGTCGCGCACGGGCGACCGGGACGCTTGATGGACTGAGGTCCATACTAGAGGACCGGCGGAGCCGGAAGCTGGCGGTTGGGAAGGGCGAGGGTACAGCCCAGGCGAAGAAGAAGACTGCGGACAAGAAGTCTGCAGCGGAGGTGAAGAGGATGTGGGACATCCTGGAGCGGGAAGCTCCGTATAATGATGAGGAACAGGAGGAGGAGGAGGGGGCAGCCGAGGAGTTGGAGGGATCACCGATCTCTCCAAGCCGACGCTCACCCTCAAGCGATGAGGATGATGGAGGAGGGGCAGGCCCATCCTCCTTGGGGGGCATGGCTTCGGGTTCCGCCATTGCGGTGTAGATGCCAAGGTAAGCCCGTGTGAGTAATTCTCCTGACATTCAGCGAGTAACACTTGGGCTCGGTGTGCTTCCGTAGGCGCGCCCTCATTGCGTATTCTTTCATCAAATATATGAGTCCCATTCGTAATCCTCAGGACAGTGTCCTTATGTTTCACGGCTGGGAAAGGCTTCGTAAAGATGTCGGCCAATTGATCTTCCGTAATGGTGTCGATGATTTCGATAATCTGCTTCGCGAACGAATCGCGTATAGCGTGGTACCAAACGTCGATGTGTTTGGTGCGTTGGTTGATAGCCTTAGACTGAATCAAGGCCCCGGCGCTCTGATTATCGACATGGAGAGGGACCGGTCAAGATTTGTAATCCGGTTGAGGTCCCAAAACTTCCGCCAAGAGTTGGCGTAGCCATTTGGCTTCGTTGTGGCCGGTACTGGCAGCTATATACTCCGCTTCGGTCGTACTTTGGGCGGTGCACTTCTGCTTGCTGCTTTTCCACAGAACAGGAAACCCATTGTAAAGGGCCAAAATACCTGTAGTGGACATCCGGTCGGTGAGTTCTCCTGCATAGTCCGCATCCGTGTATACGCGTAGGCCACGCGGATCATTTCTTTCGGATGTAAGCTTGAGGGCATAATCGCGGGTACCCTTCAAATAGCGGAAAATGCGCTTAACATTGTTCCAGTCGGAGTTGGTAGGTGCGGCCACGCGGCGCGCAACGTAACCGACTGCAGTGGCGATATCCCATCGCCATGTGATGGAGGCCCAAGTGAGGACCCCCACTGCTTCCTGATACATTTTGAGATTCGTGAATGGGGTGGAATCCTCCGGTTGTTGGTTACGCGCTGACACGGCATACGGGGTGGAGACAGGATGGCAGTCGCTCATGCCGAATTGTGCAAGAGCGTCGTCGATGTACTTGACATTTGAGATTTTGAGGGTACGAACAGGAGAGTCGAAGTCATATTTGTAGACGAGACCAAGGTGACTGGTTACGCAACCTTGTTCCGTAAACTTAAACTTCGAATGTAGATCCATTTTGCTGTTCGCCAGTATCTCCGGATCCTTCGCTGCAATAAGCAGATTGTCGATGAAGACGAGAATAAGGACCAAGTTGTCGTTCGACGGAGGTGTACGGTCATCTGTCACGTACTTGAAAAAGATACACGGGCATACAGAAACCGCTTTGTAGCCGAGCTTTAACAGTGCAGTCTTCAAGGTCTCATACCAAAGAAGAGGTGATTGCTTCAGGCCGTAGAGAGCTTGCAGTAGCTTCAGGACCCAATCGCCTTTGGGGTGATCCGGATCTTCGAATCCCTCAAACTGCTCGATATAGATATCCTTATCAATATCACTGTTAAGGAAGGCGGTGACAGCGTCTATACTGTGGATGTCCAGCCCGTGCTGAACACAATACGCCAAGAAGAGGCGTAGCGCTGTGAATGGTAGCGTAGGTGAGTATGTGTCACCAAAGTCGCGACCGGGTTGTTGAGAGAAGCCTTGAGCCACTGCTCTGGCTTTGAACTTGTTAAAGGTGCCATCGGGATTGACCTTCGTTCGAAAGACCCATGTTGTTCCGATCACACGCTTGTGACGTGGACGCTTAGTGAGCTCCCATGTACCGTTGTCGACCAGGGATTGGTACTCAATGCGTGCAGCCTTGAGAAATCCCTCCTTCTGAGGGGTTTTCATCGCTTGCTTCCATGTCATGGCGTCTTCGTTGATCGTTGCTTGAGTCCGCGTGCGGGCGGCGTATGCAGCAATGGGGTCATTTCGTCGTGTGCCAACATCGTACGCGGCAACTCGATTCTCCCAGTCATCCAATGCGGTAGTATCGAGTAGTGAAAGTCGGGACTCCCAAGTAGGTTCTTGATATCCCTCCCACTTAACCAAGTACTCTTTTGTGTGCACCTTACTGCGGCGCTCGTCGATAATCGCCTCCACGGTGTATTCGACGTCATCCTCCTGACTCTCCTCATCTAGAAGGTCAAGATGTGCTGGATCCTGCTGATATTTGGGTTCGAGCCCCAAGTCTTCTTTGAAGATCACGTCTCGTGACACTTCGACCTTGTCAGTGATAGGATCCCAAACCAGATACCCCTTGGTACCTGAGGGTTGAGCATAGCCTACCAAGTAAGCCTTCTTTGCTCGATTCCCCATTTTATCGCGTCCTTTGCTCGTTAGGACAGAATACGCCACGCAACCGATACGCCGGAGATGGGCGACATCAGGACGCCGGCCAAACAGTATTTCATGCGGCGTCTTCTTGTTGATGCGGTTGTACGTAAGGGAATAGATGTATCCAGCCGCTACCAGTAAAGCAGGCCAGAATCTTCGAGGTAGTTTTGTATCCGCGAAGGTGGCGCGGACCCTGTCCAGCGCCGTGCGATGCCATCGTTCGGCAATCCCGTTTTGCTGACTCGAATAGGCCGCGGACTTTTGATGGGTGATACCATTTTTGAATAGGTACTCTAGAACCTCGCCAAAGTATTCGGTGCCTCGATCCGTACGTAGGATCTTGATTTGTCGGTCAGTCTGTTTCTCAATCCAAGCCTTGTAGATGAGAAACTTGTCGAGTATGACTGCTGAGTCCTTTGAAGGAATAGGGAAAACAGTCACGTATCTGGATGTGTGTTCAATGAACTCCAGCGAATAGCGTGATCCTTCGTAACCAGGGATGCGAAATGGTCCTTGTAGGTCTGAATGAATCAGCTCACAGATCTCCCTGGTTTCAACGTTACCAGGGGAGAATGGAAGACGAGCGGCTTTTCCTAACACGCAGGCTTCACAATCTTTGAAGTCACTTAGATCCCCCACTACGGACCAACCGTCCGTAACCGATGCCATCTTCTCCAGGACGTGTTTGCCAACGTGTCCAAGACGAGCATGAGCGAGTGTAGGAGAGACTTCGACAGTGCATGCTTCTGAATCTGAGCACAGACTTTCAGACAGCAGCGTACCTTGCAGGTAATACGCGTTGTTGTGGCGTACGCCTTTGGCGATTTCTTTGCCGTCTCGCGTGAAAATGACGGCTCCATTCGACTTGAAGAGCACGTCAACGCCTTGATCGT
>JAHLKG010000014.1:600000-795017 GCA_025526995.1 Powellomyces hirtus | reverse complement strand
CTAACCCTAACCCTAACCCTAACCCTAACCCTAACCCTAACCCTAACCCTAACCCTAACCCTAACCCTAACCCTAACCCTAACCCTAACCCTAACCCTAACCCTAACCCTAACCCTAACCCTAACCCTAACCCTAACCCTAACCCTAACCCTAACCCTAACCCTAACCCTAACCCTAACCCTAACCCTAACCCTAACCCTAACCCTAACCCTAACCCTAACCCTAACCCTAACCCTAACCCTAACCCTAACCCTAACCCTAACCCTAACCCTAACCCTAACCCTAACCCTAACCCTTCTCCGTCGGACGCAAGCGCCGGCAGCGGTTTTGACAAATGATTGCGCGCAAGCGTTATACCTTCGCCAATGCTCCGATCGCTCCGCAGAACGGTTTGCCCATCCCTGCGGAGATCTTCCGGGCAATTGAAATAGAGGGGGCGCATCCAATCGTGTCCGAAGTCTCCGCCATAGTCCTCGAAAGCGATAAAATCCCAGTGACGTGATCCTGATCCACGTGGGAGACAAGAATCCCCGTAAGCGCCGTCGGCAAACGTCTCAGGTACGGCCAACAACAGAGTTGCGACAAGAGACCGCCGTCAATCAAGAGGTTGAACTTCCCGACGGAGAGCAGCGAACAGTCTCCGCTGTTTGCTGGGAATACCAGGATTTGCGGGTCGGCGTACTCTTTTACATTCTTTGTACCGAGCGGGTGAGGCGGGAGCAGACAACCGCGCGCACCGCGAATGTTGCCATTGTCCACTGCGGCTTGCCAGAGACCACTTATCTCGATTGGCTGTACGGGTCCCGCTGGCAAACGAATCCGAGTCAATAAGTTGTGTCCTTCCTTCTGGTACAGATTCGTTTGAGACGAGAGGGATTCTTCCAACCATCTTGCGCCGTAGCAACAATTCAGTTCGATGTCGCCAGATTGCGAGTCTCTGGTCATCTGTGTGATTTGTGCGTTTCCGGCAACCATAGAGTCGCAAAGATCGTTGAGCGCGAAGTGATCATCACGCAGGATCCAGTCTCCTTCATCATCCCCGTGTCCAGCGTAAGCCAGATAAGGATTTCCCGTCATGCAGACGCTGAAGACACGCCGGATCTCCTTATCGACTTCTGGGCACGAAGGGTTGATCAACACCGTCACATAAATGTAGCCATTAGCCGGGTGGGGCAGTAGAAAATTATGACGTAAGGTGTTTTCCGCATCATAAGCGAAAATGTCGGAGTTGCGACAAATGATAGGGACACCTAGGTTAGTGAGGTAGTAGGAGATGTCGCCTAAGAAAATGGACTGCTCCTCCGTCTCCGGTGTGTAGCCTAAGACCAGAAGCGCACTGCGATGAGCCAAACAAATGTAGAGGTTTGTGACGACTTGCTGGGCGTTTCGGATAGCATAGCTGTGGATGATGTGGTCAATTTTACGGGTAAGGAACGACCCCTTCACTACCAGCATACCCTTGAGAAACGTCGCCGATCTCCACAACCATGAACGGCGCCGATAGCGGCGTTATGCCAAATTGCTTAACGACTTCCCCCAGTTTCTCTGCAGCCTTGGAGTCTGCGTCAACGGAGAAGAACCGGTATGATCCGCGAAGTATAGCCTGCTCCCTCAGCGCCTGGGAAAGATTGCGCTTTGCTTGAGAGTCGTCGCCTTGTAGAACAATCCAGCAGTCCTTTCTGATTCCCATGCGCAGGGATTCAAAGTGATCCACATCCCATACTTCCGTGAACATCGCAGAACGCGCGCTCTCTGCGCTGGAGAGGGTGGACGACGATGAGAATGCGTGAAATTATGCGAAACCTTGAGACTCGCTTACGGAGGCAAGACTGATAATGAGGTGCACAGCCACCTCCAAACGAAAACCTCGGCCGGTCAACACCTCGTCTTGCCCATGCAATCTTGACACACTTGAATAACTTGTTGAGACAAGCAGGCAGCGCCGGTGCAAAACCCTCATCCAAACGCACAGTCTGATTGTTTTAGATCTTAGGCGCAAACCCTGTAGCTCCAGCAATCGTTGGTCAAGTGCCAAAGTTTGTTGAGACAAGCGAGCGACGCCGCCTAGGAGGAAGCTCTCAGCCAGGCGCACGTTCTGATAATTTACATTTTAGGCGCAACCCTTACCTCCATGAATCATATGTTAATGCCAGGAAAAAAGGAAGGATTCTCCACAAATAGGTGGCTGTGCACCTCATATCAGTCATGCCTCCGTAAACTGAGTGTTCCCTCTCTACAACCCTCTTTCATGATGTATATAAATTTTGTGTGGCACTGACGCTGCGCCACTGTGGCTGGGATATTACGATAAGTCAAAGCTCATCAGGTATCCTGATCAGTCATTGCCAGTCAGTGGCAGTCACCACCAGGGCGAGTTTTTCTTTTGTGAAGGAATGGGCCGGGGAGCAGGGAGCGGTTGCATAGACTGCACTGACTTGGACTGAAGACCCTACAAGTAAGATATTCGAGAAAGAAAAGGAGGTTTGGTTTCTCTCCCATCTGTGTGGCATAAGCAATCATGGCTGCAGGTGTGCCAAAAACCAATGCGAATGGAGCCGTTTCTCGCAGCAGATCCCTCACACCCGATCTTGGATGTGGTCTGCTTGATGGCACAAGTCAACGCACCTCTGATCAGTCAAAGTCGCCTAACTTTCCGTCACCGGGAGAAGTCTTGCGACGCCGTTGTGCTGCTGCTCAAATGACCCGCTCGCACAGCGTAGCAGAGCTGTCACCAAAACGTACCACAATATTTGAGAACGGGACGAGGAAACAGAGCCAGGACGCTCTTTCCCGCATCCCGGTAGAGATCAGAGACCAACAGTCTGGCTTGGAATGGCAACTTCCGGTCGCCGCTGAAGAATCAACACATATCGCCTCGAACGGTAAGACAGAGCTGCACATGTTACTTGGCCAAGCTTAACGTCTCAAGCGGACGCACCTTACCATAGCCACAGAGATCGATACAGGATTTGGTCTTGACAGTGAAACCAAGTATCACACCTCGCGTGCGCGGACTGACGACAGACAACCGGCTGAAGCGCTGGAAAAGGGACACCCCCAGGCGTGCTTGTTTGTCGCCAGGTAAGCCATACAACGAGGAATTGCCTGCGTAAGCATGCTCATCCAGTGGACTGGTCCGCTATATATTCATTAGTCTCTCGTCCGCACGGTCGGACTTGGATTTGCAGCGGAGCGTAACTCTACATTTCCAACAGTGGGGAAAGCTCTTGCATGTGAAAGTTTTGAAAGATTGGTTGTCGCGCCCGTATGCATTTGTACAATTTAGGGTATGTTGCGCAAGTGCCATTTATCGCATTGGGATGCAATGCCAAGTGACTTGTTCCCCAGGATATAAGAGACGCCAAACGTGCTCTGACGGAGGCTCACAATACGCTCATCCACGGGAGGTACATTCGAGTTGAGCAAGCAAGGGTCAATCGAACTCTTTTCATCGCAAAGTTCGGCAAAACCATTGGAGAGCATGTGCGAGACGCAAATGATGTCAAACGGGTACCACCTATCGCTTAAACATCACAAAAAGATGTAAACTTACGTTCCCCTTTGCGCAGAATCTAATGGAAATTCTAGAGCGATACGGACCCGTGGAAGACTTCACGATTTTGCAGAATTATCAAACTGGACGAAGTAAAGGGTGCGGCTTTGTAAAGTTCTGCTTTCGCGAAGACGCCATTAAAGCATACCTGGTAACTCCCTATCGCTCATAACGGCAACCTTGTGAGCTCACCGTTGAATTCCAGTCACTTCGTTCCAATCTGAAATGGGTCGCGGAATGGTGAGCGTAGCTTGCCATCGGAGGCTTACGGCTTGTCAATTCACGAAATCTACTCTAGGGCTGCAAACCTCGACCGGGGCAACATTGATATTGATCACTCCAGCATTTTCGTGGGTCAGCTCAATCAAGCTGAGGTGACACGAGAGCTCCTGGAGGAAAAGTTCGCCAAATACGGCACTATACAGTCGATGCAATTGATCAACCGATATCCCAGCGGACCAAGTATGTTGAAGAATGTACATGCGCATGTCGTAGCCGTCGCTTACATCATTTCTATAAGACACCCGTCCTGCCTTTGCTTTTATCAAGTTCAGTGATGAGACATCCACGACGAGTGCAGTCCAAGAAGAGGTGACACCATTTCTCCATATTGATGTATCATGGCTTTCGTTCATGATATCTTCGGTAGAACGCACAGTCATGGCTCAATAGAACCATACGTGTCCAGTACCGGGAGACAGGAGATTTCAGACTTCAACGCGCTCCATATGGACATGAATACAACCCGGCAGTACAATACATCATGCCCTCGCCTCGCGGTTCGCAGAGTGCAGACCTGACTTCAGTCCGAACTCGGAAGTACGACGCGAGAAGTAACATACCGAACGTGGTGAGTATCACTTGAAGTACAGTCTCCAAAGCTACTACTAAGTTTCCTGGCTGCAGGCGGCCGGCCATGAATCGGTGATATGCCAAATGCCGTACCCGATATATCCGTTGGGATATGATGTACAGCCGGGTCAGTACCTCCACTATGCTGCTACTCCACGACTGGATCGGTTCAATGCACCTGCTGCGAACACACTATTCTTGGCGTCTAATTTGAATCAGCGGGGTAACGCATTGCCCGTCAAATTTTATCCTGGTCAACTTCATCCATCCACCACGACCGGCTGGAATGCGAACCCCAATTTGATGCAAGGTGGCCCTTTGGAAGGTCGGAGCAATCAGCCTATTGTCTATGAAGAAACATATGATGAGTCAATGGGAAAATGGGACAAAGGATCCCGGCAAGGAGCCCCTGGCAGTCGCATCTATTAGCTCCTCAGATATCTGAAAGTAGCGGGATTGTATCAGGACTATTACAAGCAGCTATTTGTGTAACACCTGTAACAATAAAACCCGTGTTTTGTGCACAACCGCCAATTCTTCCGACTTCAGGGACGTAATTTGATCAAGCGATTTTATTTGAGAGAAACAACAAGCTGGTTCTTGTCGTACTTTGCCGCAACAAAGGCGGTTGATGATCTGTCGCTACGACAGATGTGCGTGCAGAGAAGGGGTAGTATGTAGCATCTGAAGAGACACTATTTCCATCGAATATGCACTTGGATTGCCGCCTCGGTAGCAATGATAGATCTTCTCGAATGCAGTATTGGGTGTTCAGATGCAGTTTCATTCCATGCAGCCATGCGAATTCATCCTCCGACGTCAAGCATTTTTTCCGTAACGGCAGTCTCGGCGGACCTGTCCCGATCTGCTCATGTGAATGTGCCTGCAAGGATGAAAAGCGGTGCGACAAATGGCGACACGAACAAATTCATTATCATTATCAACATTCGACCTAAACTGACACTATAGACAAATTTTCGAGAAGAGCTGCCAGTGCTTCATAAATCTCATCATACGGGGAAGAGGGACCTCTAGGTTCGACTCCATGGAGATGTCTCCACGGTATCACTGAACGAATGCTGCCAATTTGGAGCCAGAATTCAAAATTGAGTTACAAACGTTGTCATCAACTCCAAATCCGCCAGCAGATCCCCGTTGATGGGTGTAGTAGGTTCCTCCCGTCTCGTTCCTGAACAGAACACCGCTCGGTTCAATGAACTTCAATGGAATAAATTGTCAATGCCGCGTTTGTAAAGTGCATCTACTAACCAGGCCTCACCCATGGAATCGCGAAACAATTCACTCTTGCAGGGCCACATCATGGCTGGCGGAATCCGGCATGTGACAGGAACATTGTTCGAGAAATAGCTTCAAGCGCCACAATACTGAATATTGCAGCATAGTCATTTCTTGAAGAAACCGCTTCTTGAGTTCGACTTCAGTATCCGTTGGCTGCAGCCCTGGCATTTCGAGCTCATGACGGGCAAAGATGGCTTTGCGCTCTTGAGCAGCACGCAAAAGATGCGTTAGAATCTTTTTCCGCTGTTGTTCATAGGCTTCAACGGACTTGATTATAGCATCTTTGACGTCTTGTGGCCACGCTGGATTGACTTGAAAATTGAACTGAGAGTGGTCGAAGTCGTCCAAGGAGATCGCTGGGGCAGGACTTGCGGTAGTAGTCTTCTGAAGTGAGGCCGTAAAGGCCTCCCACAGGGCTGGATCAATCGCTTCATCTTCAGGTCCGAGCTGCGTGAGAAAACCTTTCAGATACTGCAAAGGATCACCGTAGTCGGCAGACGCCATCGTCTCGATGACCTGGTTCAAGCGGAGAACTACGAATTTGACAGCTGGCTCTTGGTTTGCTTAGGCAAGAGTCGAACTTTTTTGCGTGGCGCAGAGGAGGTCAAGTTGATACTTTTGCGTTTTGCACTGTCAACCTGTCTGTAACCCATACTGGCCTTTTGCTAGAAAATTACACAACGACAATGTCCACTGCAAAGAACACTCCCAAGTTGCCCAGGAAGGCAAAATCCAAAAAGGCTACCGTTGCTCCTGCTCCTGCGCCCTCTCCCGCTCCCGCTCCAACCGCTCGTCTCGCTGCAATGGAAAAAAAGAAACCACGCAAGACACGAGGTTTGCGCACATACAGGCGTCAAACGGCTGCCGATGAACACCACTCTACTACCGCTTCAAATCAGCCAAATACCTCCTGGAAGCCTACCTCTGTCGTCGGAGGCTCAATCGGAACGAGCGCAGTCGTTTTCTCAAAGGATTCCACGTGCGTCATGCACTCCTGCAAAAAATAAAGAAGTGACCGGCAACGAAAGTGACTCACATTTGGCCTTTTGATTATATCCAACAGACTTTTTTTCTGCTTGGCCGGCTCTCGAATCAAAGTCCAAAGCGCCACAACCGGTCTCGTAGTCCGCACTCTGGTCGTCGGGGAGGGCTCTGCTTCGTTTACGACTGTGCAGGTGCATCCGGAAGATGCACAATTGGTACGCGGTGTCGCCGTGCTCTCAACATCCTCGGTCTTTGACTCAAATTGTTCTGATAAGGTTTACTCTTCATCGACGGACGGAGCTTTGCGATTATGGAATCACGAAAGTGGGAAGCTCGTGAAGGTGAAGACAGCGTCATCATTGCAATCATCAATCGCAGGGAACTGATTTGACGATCGATACAGACATGGGACATTGGAGAATCCATCACACATCTGCGCATCAGTCCGCACGAACCAAACTCTGCCTTCTTGGTAACACGTTGCATCACATCCACAAACGCTACTCAAAGGGCGCTCAAGCACAAGCTATGTCGTTTCGACTTGGGAAAAGCTGCCACCAAAAAAACACTTTTGAGGAGCAACGAACCCTTGCACAACTTGGAGATTGCTGCCGACGGCAGTTTTATTGCCGTCAACAGTGACAGCATGTGCGCATTGATCAAAATGGAGTCTGTGGAGGACATGCGAAGGTACTACCTCACACACACCTCACCCTCAGCGATTTTTCTGACATGCCTTTCTGAAAGATGCTACCCGGAACACCGCATCACGTCTCTTGCTCTCCATCCCACTGGCCTGTATGTCGCAATTGGAGACCTTCGAGGAAGAATCACGTTGTGGTCAGTTCGCAAATCACGATGACTTGACGATCACTATCTCTCTCTGTTGACATATATATTCTCGGAATTCAGGCACTGTGGAAGTTTGTTTGCGAATGAGAATCCTACTACTTCGGTTCTGCATTGGCACCCTCATCAAGTCAACGGATTGGCGTTTTCAGCTGATGGTAAGTCATAATTCCGAACAGTTACCCATCGCTGTGGTCGAGAAACTAATTAGTATCCCAGGAGAATATCTTCTTTCCGGAGGAGATGAAACCGTTCTGGTGGTTTGGCAACTCACAACACGACGGAAGCAGTTCTTGCCGAGACTGAACGCGCCAATCCGCAACATAACTGTCAGTCCTGATCAAGCTCTGTATGCAATAACACATCAAGACAACGCGGTGCGCATGGTTGTGGCCGCAACAATGGTCACCAAATATCTGTTTGCGGGCCCCCCTCCAAGTAAGATAGTCAATTCATTGTTTGTAGTATTGAACGCATGCTTACGGCCCTGCTTAGATGACTTAGTAAGCGACCGATCGTGGAAGATGCTCAGAGAGCCTCGCAACAACAATGTTGTCCTATTTGGCGTTTGTGGAGACATTCAGTTCTATGATGTTTCAGCAGATGTACGGCTTCAGCAGGTTCGTCCAACGCGGTGGTCTTCACCGCAATATCCGCTAATTGTCAATGGTCACTCAGCTTGAAGTAACTGGCGCCACCAACTCAAGTAACATCAGGGGCGCCAACGTCCTCAACATGGCGGTTGTGACCCACGTTGTCTTCACCGCCGACAATTCTTGGATGATGACGGTAGATGATCGCCGTGAATCGGACAACAGTTCGCAGGAGAGTCGCGTCAAGTTCTGGAAATACAACCCGGATACCTCAAAATATGTTGTGAGCACTCGCATAGATAGGCCACACGATGGGCAAATCACCGGGGCTGCTATGAGCGCCAAACTGTTGACGCCATTGCGCGCAGCCACAACAGGAGCCGATCGCGTGTTCAGAGTGTGGCAGCTGCCCTCTGACTCATCTACCACCGAAGGTATGACTTTTCCTAGCCGCCTATCTTTTGATGGCTGGCTGCAAAAGCTGATCATACCATTCATCACAGCAGCGTGGCATTGTCAGTTCTCCGGCTCATACCGCAACATGATCCCTCAGGACACGTCTTTTGCTTCCGATGACTCTCTTGTTGCGGTGTCCTATCAACAGGTTGTAACCTTGTGGGACAGCGCCGGAAGCTTGCTGCAATCGGTCATGACTGCCCCGTCCGTCATCCGCAACGTGGGTTTCTTGGGAGGTTCTGGTTACATCATATCGTATTCTGAGCAACACATACACGTGTGGAATCTCCTCAGCGGTGCTTGTAAGTTGGCGGTCTCACGTACATTACATGCTAGTAAACCTGAGCTTGTGCTAATCGGGCCATTGATCCTTCTGCGCAGTATGGTGGAGTCTCCGCATGGATGTGCAAGACCTAGCCATCGATTCCAACAGTTCCCACTTCGCAGTCATATCATGTGAAGCACGTCCAGCCCAAATGGACATGTCCGAATTGTCCTCAGAGCGCTGGACATCCAAAATCTACGTGTTCGAGGCGGACTCCCCAACGCCCGTCGCAGCCTTCGCCAGACCGGGGCGATGCACCTCTGTCACCTTTCTTACCAAATCTTCAGGCTGTGAGCTGGTTGTGCTGAACCAAGACGGAGAACTCGAAGTGTTCTCCCAGCAGACCCGGCAATCCCTTGTCGTAGCTCAGGTATGTTTGCTTGCACGTCCTTGGCCATTGCTGCTGGATCACGTGTACTAATGCTTTACTGTGCATAGCAGGTTGAAACGGAAGCTGTTCAAAGCGCTTGGTCTTCCTTGTATAGCAGCACGCTTGCACGCACAAAACCCACCGTGGAGTCTAAGCGATTGGCGCAAAAGCCCACCACCTTGCAAGTCCCATCCCACTTGCACCCTCCTCCGACGCGGTTCTTCATGGCCACCATGGCACCGCTGCTCACGTTGCGTCAAAGTGAAGCTGACGTTGCCATGGACGTGGAGGACGTATCAGAAGAGCAAGATCACTCGGAAGATGGCGCTCTCGTGAATCAAATCAAGCACGAGGGCATTTTGCTGGACGAGACTGTGCTCAGTGAAACATTTAAGCGGATGCTCTCCGTCAACTAAGCAAGGAGGCTTCTCGAAAAACCAGATGCATCGGATGAATCCCACGTTGTTGCAAATATTCATATAAGGTTTTAGCGTGAAAGGGGAGGGCTCGCTACGAACTATATTTAGCCAGAGCCTCTACTTGTATCTATGTATGTGCGCGCTGCACCAGATGATTGCACAGATAGCAGAAAGCTTCCGATGCAGTTTGGTGCATATGTAGATGGTACGATAGTGTAGCGTCCTGCTGGATAGAACATGATACACATCAATAAGGTACATTACAACAGCTGATTTCTGCAACTTTTGTTGATCCTCGACACCCACCTTCCAAGACGTCGCACTTCAGATAACAGAATCCTTTTCTATAATCTCCGCTGCTATGCATTACAGTATCATCACTGCCTCCAAGCAATTTAACGTTCACAGCGAACTGCTTGGGCGCTTCGAGCAGTACCACAATGCTCCCCGGTTCGGACATGTCCATGATATACTGCGGGTTCTGACCGAAAGAGGGGTAATTCATTGATCCGCCGCTGGTAAATTCTGTCCACCGCCCTGAGAACTTTGGGATGGAGTGAGCATTTTACCTAGATGACTGTTCTGCTACTAACCTGTTGTATGTGTGGACAAAGTTCCGGGACTTTCTGAACGTGGAATGGCGACATGGCGTACACCGTGAACGTGTACTGGAGTGCTCGAACTGACTTCTCATGTTGAGAAAGCTTAATGTCATACTAGTAAGAATGCAATATAGGGTGCGAAATGGGCAGATTAGACCATGGGCTTACCACAATGGTGTACTTGTTGCAACCCACAGGAGAGCTGAACTTGATCTGCGACAGATGCGACGCACTGAGAACGGTATTTAGTTGATAGTTCATAAAAAAGGCGGAACTCACCAAGATATGAGGATTGTTGATGTAAACTCCTCGTACGAATGGTGTGTCAGGATAGTACACCTTCTCCCCATTTGTGCCGCTGTAAACGTGCAGTGTAATGTAATCCGTGTTTTCTTCCTGAGACCGCAAAGGTGAGAATTTGGTCTACGGTGGGTCGCAAGGCGCTCAATTGATCACGTACCGTCATGGTTACGTGCTTGGTGAGCAAAATCCAAACAGCTGCAAGGCGTTCATGATCAACGTCTACTTCAAGTGAATACTGAGGATTATTTCCGAGGTTGAATACATCTTTTGTGGGACCTAGAGGAGGCCATGAACTGGGATTTGATGGAAAGTCAGCGGACTGAGAGCAGATCCAGAATGGGGACAGGTACGCAACGCACGCGTGCAATGTGTATCGGTGCGTCCACATGCGGGGATCCCAGTTCACGTGTGCAGTCTCGAAATTTTGGCAAACATCCGCAAAAGGGACGGAAAATACGCCTACAAACAGTAAGATGTCAGGTCCAACGAACTACAAGATAAGGTACTACCTTCTCACCATTGGATTTGCCTTTGAGAAGTTGCGAATGGGATCGAGTCATCTGCGCATTCGAAACGAGCTGCGCATTTGGGGTGCCGGCTTGTCGCCACGGATTGCGAACTATAACAGTTGGCACTAGCTTCCGTCCTAGCCCGACTACTTCGCATGCGTCCAACACCGAGTATGCATGACCGCCCACCAAGCCTAACTGTGCGACGCTGTCGTCCAAAACACTCGGGGTACCCAAGGTAATCAACGCATTGCCCGCGTGAAGCCCATTCTGGAGCCGCCGGAAGCAGTGCGCTTGATTCAGTTTCGGATCTTTGAAGAATATATTTTCCGGAATCCATCCGGTCATTGCATGCAAGTCGATCCCGGAGTTCGATCCAGGGAAGCCGTAGCCACCCCACACTTTCAGGTAAGCCTTCTCTAGAATACTAGGCCACAGAGATCCGTCTTCGGAGAAGGCGCACAGCGGATTGGACTTTTTGTCAACGGGTAGAAAGTCATCCACGACGACCTATCAAAATTCTATGCGTAAGGCGCACCAATCCCGGATCTCAAGAACGCGCTCTTACAACGCGCATACCTGTCTCGCAACTCCATTGAGAATGAGTTTCACAACATATTTCCCGTCCGGATTGTAGGTTGGAACGGCAGCCGCGTTCTGGGGAAAGATGCAACTCGTGACGAGCTGAGTGGCAAAGACGATGTTAGCAGGCGATGCGATGCCTGACATGGCAAAGAAAATGCACCTGCTTCGCGAAATTCCTCTCGTACGCAGCGCTCACGCTTAAGGATGCGACCACAGAGCAGTCTGTCACAACATCCTGAGAATTTTCAGTATATTACGTCCAAGAGTCTTCTACCTTCCTATATGTGTACCTGGACAATGCTAGTCGAGTGTTCCGGCAACATCATGACAGTCCCAAGGATATCTCCAGCTCTCATCCATTGACTAAACTGAAGCCTCTGTTGGGGGGACAGAGCGAGCCTTCCGTCGTCATCTCTGTGCCATTTCAGCGTATGAGATACGACCAGACAAGGAACTTGCTCCGCGATTTCTTACGTGTATATACCTCTGCACATGAGAGCTTCTTTTCCATCGCGTTCGGACCAGGGCAGATATATCTTGCCATTGATATATGATGACTGTTTCAAGACTTGAACCTCGCTAGCGCTCAGTGTCGATGAGTGATGAGAGCTGGGACTGGAACTATCTAAATATCGAGAGAGCATGAGGTACCAATCAGCGCTACATTCTAGCTTGCAGAACGTACCTGGGGGTGTGTTCTGCTCCCTCCGCATCCCTTTTTATGCGCCGTCAGCGACAAAATTTACGTTCAACAATCCCAAAGCTCAGTACCTTGGGCCGTGGCGCTAGCTGTATCTTCGCTTTCGACGTCATCTTGATGATTCTGGATCATCCTTGATCAGTCAACTGCTTGCAAACTGCGAAAAATTCTTACACATACAAGCAACGCCAGCTCTGCAGCTCTGTCCAGATATTCCTGCCGCTTTTGGAGCAGCACGTTCAGTTTCCGATCGTCTGTTTCCACTACGAAAACTCTTTGGTCAAAGTCAGGCCGCTAACTGAAATGCAAGACTGCGAAGGACATACAGTGCAGCACATGCATCACAGACTGGGTCAAGAGCGTAAGTCAGCAACCCGACGATTCATGAAGCGTTATATTGTTCGACCAAGAAAACCTCAGCAGCTCTTTCGTAAAGCCGTTTTGCCTCAATCCAATTGTCTTTCTCGTCTTCTTTAACCGCTTGATCGGCCAATCGGAAGGCCTCCTTATAAGAGGCTTTGAGAGTTGCCTTTTCTTGTATTCCTTCCATAACGCGCAAGTTTAGACTACTTCTAGAGCACGTCGATTCAGCCAGAGCCGAGCATCGCGGCCTGATACCAGGAATCAGCGAACGGGTTGGTTTGCCAGCAAGAAGGCGCTGAAATAAGAGATTGTCAAGATGTCCAGGGCCCAACAGGGAATGGAATGCCAGAGTCATACAGTTTAGCAGGAAAGGCGCTAGTCTCGCGACGCGTTCGGGGCTTGACGGACCTCCGATCTGCTCGTTGGGTTTCCCACGTCCGCATTCCTGGGTTCAGCATTTGACCTGTGACCAGGAGAAGAAGCAGGGTGCATTCACTCTGCAGGCGAGCAACTACAGCAGGATCACTATGACAAGCGGTGGTAGAAAAAACGATACGCATGAGGTATGGCCTGTTCTTCGTATTGTACCGCGTTGCCCAAACTCCGCCTGACCAGTGTCAGAACCTCCCATTCTTAGATAGCACCTTTGACCGTTGAAAACCTCGCCTTAATTGTGCCTAGCAAAGAAGAGAAAGAGATCTTCATACAGGAATATGTGAGGCAACAAAGAGAGTGCATTCGCGTCGAGAAGACTCCTCCGCCGAAGCCTTGCGTTGCCTCGAGCGCCAGCAGTGAGAAAAGTGCAGCCCGAACAAAATCCAAGAAAGTGCTCAACATGAAGTCTAAAGACGGCTCGGTTCTTTCCAAATTGCTCGAGAAAAGGTTTGGCATCGCCAAAAACTTCTCAGCGATACTTTGCGGTAGGCTTACTGTAACGCTCCATGTGCTTCTCGAAGCGGCAAGCGCAAACTTCTCGTTTCACCTGCGTCGGCGCATTCCTTACGCATCTCCCCGGTGCGATTGAGGAAGAGACCAAAGATACCATCGTCCGTAAGTGTGACATCACCGGGACCCACCTGATGGGATATACTAAAGCTGCGTCCTTGGCTCTTTTTAGGAGCTCGCTGCGCCTTCTCACACGGCCGTGGAATCCTCATCAAAGCTAGAGGTACATGATCCTCTGCCAGAACGAAGAGAGCATCAGACGAAAGGACGCGAAGCGAGAAGCGATCGCAGCCCACTCGAAGAAGCGTCGCGTCAAGAAGTGGACCCAATAGACTCCGATACCGCAAGCTCATCTTCGATGCGCAAACAACACACGAGGAGTCGAAAACATTGCTCAGAGAAAGCTCTAAAGAAGCAGAAATGTGGCAAAGTTCGTGATATACCCGCCAGTGAGGCAAAGAAGGTTGCAAAAAGTGAGATTCTTCGAAAGGGACGGAAAGGAAAGCTGGCATCAAAAGTCATGGAGGTTTGTACGACACATATGCAAGAACTGTGGTCACGCCACTGCTCAACTTCACTATCAAGTCGTTCAAGTCGAAAAACGTCGCTTCTGGGCGCATAACGGTGCGAGCCATCCCGCCTTTACATTACACAGCTGGTGATGACGGCTAACACCTGCTTTCGGTGCAGATGAACGGAAATCATAGGTTAGGTCTCTTCAGCAAGGGCATGGAGTCCAAGACAATGATTGTCAAGAAAGGTTCGACTGCGACCGTCCAACGGTGTGGGACATCTCTAAACGTCTTTGAACAGGTGAAGAAAGTGGACATGAGGAGCGTTCTCGTCAAAGAGTCCCCCTTTCGAACACGAAGAATCATACCCGAGAGCAACTCACCCGAAACGCGGACATATCGAGCTACTTCCAAGCCAAAACTTCCGCTGCTTTTTCGCTAGAAGAAGAAGCTGAGATGTCCCATGACGATTTCACTAACGAAGATCGTTCAAGTTTAGAAGACGTGGACGACCAACGCCGGCGGCAATCTCCGCGCATCAAGTGCACCTTAAATAGGGATTGTATCTCAAAGGGCTTCGGCTCGCCTGTGGTATGGTCTTTCGCGTGATTCTTCTCTGCCCTCTTGCTAATCCGTGGGAAACAGCGCCGGAAGAACACAGGTGGGTTCCAGACGAGCACCTACTTTTGAATCACTTTACAAACTCTTTGCTCAATCCATTAGGGAACCGAGTGGAGGTTGTGATTCGGAGTACCGAGAAGACGAGGGTATGTGCGCCGGAACCGGCAAAAGTGTCACTAAACATTCAGAGATCTTACTCCAATGCCATACAGCAAACAGCAAAAGAACTCTGCAACACGCGCGGCATCGACAACAGTAGCGCCATAACAAATTCGGTCTCGCCTGAACACCCGATTCCCCATGTGGGTCAACTTTGCTTCTCCGATGAAGTTCCTCCACTGGGTACTGGGCTTGATATCTTTCCAGCATTTGACTTGCAATGTTTGTGTCCGCCTAAAACCTTTGTTGTAGAGAATCAGGAGCAAGATAATACCGATCCCACAGAGCTGCTCCTTCTTGAACCTTCCGTTGTTGACAAGGCTGGAGACCAGAAAAGTTGCATGTCAGACCAGGTCCTATGTGCAATTGCCAAACTTCCCAGTCAAAGCGGTGTTGACCGGACGGTGTCCAGGGCGTCGTCGTCGTTGTTTGCACACAGACGACGCACTGCGATATCGCAAGAAAGTCTCCGCCCTACTGTGATGGAAGCCCTCTGGACTGGGCCCGGAAGTGAGTAGACACTAGCAATGCTACCCTGAATGTTGCCGGTCGTTGCCTATCCAAAATTAACTACAAGCACTCACACATGAGCTAATCTGTGGCGACATTCCTTCCCGGTAGCAGTTGGCCATGCAACAATGGACGAATCTCCCCTGTGTCTTGGACAGGTCGAAATGGATACTCGTGCAAATTACTCGCATGCTTCCACCGCATATCAAATGCTAAAACGTCCGCAACCGTATCACGACAGTGATTTCATGGCACACGGCGAATGCGGCAATACGGTTGACATGGCAGACTTCCAAAACCAGCTCACGGACCCGTGGATCCCCTTCCAGCATTTGGACGAATCGATGCGCACCGCTCAACCTTTCATTCGACCTACTTCACCTATCGAAGATCAGTACACGGATCTGAATCCTATGATGACCGGTTTTTCCGCTCCACCCAATGCAGAGGACTCCAGGACATGCTGGGCGTCTTCTCTACCGCACGATTCGTTCGAACCACAAAGCAATGAGGAGGACGCCGATGGGTTCTATATTGGTAGCTGTGAACTCTTTCCTGAGCAGCAGACGGGCTTGCTGTCAGGCGCCGAGGGATATTGCGACAAGGGTTTTATGTACCCAAAGCATCGCCTTCATTAAAAGTTCCTATTACGGTCATGAAACTTCCTGCAGTGCGTAGGTTGGCAATAGTCGCAGAAATTCATTTCATATAATATAGTATTCGATATTCTGTTTACACTTGTGAAAGATGCAAAACACAACTCCTTTTTCGTCGCCGGCTCTCCACAGGCAGGCAATCTGTCTGTTTGCCGACAGAGATCGCTCAAGTGATCCGCGAACCACGTTGTCAACGCATGGGTAAGGCCTTTTTTTTTCAAAACTATGGGTGGCCGTCAGCGTCACTCTGCGTGGGTCCATATCAAACGCGCGGTTCTCATTTTCATTCTGCTAGGCATCGCATTTGCACTCTCTTTGTTGATGTTGTCCGGGGGGCGACAGGTTGTCGAGATTGCGAGATAAGACGCAAGGCGCTGTATGGGCCTGAACCCCGCATGGGGCCTCGCGATACGACGAGATCCCCAATTTTCATTTCGGGGAGAGCGGGATTCTGCGTACAGGCGTGTGAGGGCGGGGAGCCAGACCGTGTGCAAGCTGCCAACGGTTACTCTGATCGTTGAGCCGATTCTGTATCTGGCCGGTGCTCTAGTGCGCACGCATCGGTGGGGCGTGATGCCACACACATTCAAGAACCATAGAACGTGACCGTGTCCTTTACGAGCTCGCCATTGACCATATCGGAAGTCGTAATGATAGCCGCCTGGACATCTCTCTGCAGCGCCATAAAGTCATTGGATTCCGCATCGGGGTCAACGGCGGCGGCACCGTGCAGAGCGTGGGTGGTGCGGAGCGCTCTGCGTTGCTGCAGGGCGCCTCTGAATGCAATTCTGCAAAAGCGCTCGGCCCAGGGCTCGTCGAAGCGGTAGTTGAGCCACGCATAGCCCACCAGCCGAATGTCCGCTTGGTGCGCAAAGCGCGCGTCCCCGAGTTCCTGGTTGGTCACAGCATGGAAGTAGTGCCTGACTGAAGCGAGACGGGTGGGGGCGGTGGTGATAATGTGCGCGCGGAGGGACCAAGGGAGGGCGACATCCCACATGGTTTCCGATATGGAAGATGTCGAGTTTGGTATGGCTTTTGCGATGCTGGGGTCCCGCTTAAAGTACGTTGCCAGATCCAGCGGAACTTGACCCAGAGTTGCTGCGGCGCGGTAGCATGAAGCCGTACTCCGTAGGAAGGATTTGTCGGGTGCTGACGACGAAGCCGTTGCATCTTCCCATTCGCCAGTTGCGGGAAAGTGGGCAGTGTACCACGCATGTCTGAACAAGGGCGTCCACAGAACAGCACGGAATGTGTGGGTCGTGTGGACGAGTGACAGCAGGTCGTCGACAGAATGCACCCGGAGTGCGATTTGGACAAGCAGCTCGGTTGGGAGAGTTGTCAGCGTTGCACTGGGCGAATCGGTTGGTCTTGACATGCTCGGTGTTTTGCTTCTGTTGTCTTGGAATTAGATCAAAGAGTTACAGTATTCTTGGCAATTTCGGAACAAGTGTTCCAACGCGCTTCCACGCGCTCATCTCAAGGTACAGTAATCCCCAATCCACCTGCGACCCTATGTGCATGAGGTTCCACACATAACAAGTGCCGCAGACAATCACCGCGCCAAGTACGGGGGGTGCAGAGATGCGGCATTCCAGACATGGTGTTCCCCAAATTCACCCCCGCTTCCAAATTAAGTAGAAAGCTTGCGGCAAATGTATATATCAGAACAGTGCAGGTTGAATAAAGTGGTCTATTAAACGTGCATGTGGAATACGAGGACAGACTGGCCCTGGTCGTCTACCAACACGGTATCTTCGGTGGTGGCGCGCCCGCTTGCCGCAGCAGCGAACATTGCTACGTCCTCAGGGGCCTCTGGCCGGATTACATAGACGAGGTTCGCAGTGGTCGCACGCGCTGTGGACGCAACAAACAGACGGAAACACTTGGTTAGGGCTCCAACTAGACGGTTTGCTGACCGCAATGTGCTCGACAAAAGCAATAACCACCCACCTCGAGGCAATCCTTGTTCAGTGCGTATTGGCAAAAGATCATAAGAAGAAGGCGCCCCGGACTTTGGCATCAAGTTTGCCGGCGCGGGCCAGAACAGACGTGGTGGGTATACATTCGAGGTCAACTGGTAGCAGATGTTCGAACAGGGTCAGTGAGAAGTCGGATCCCGCACGAACGCCTTTTTTTGGCAAGCTATACCTGAATAGCAACGTTGGACAATACTAGTGGATTGCAGATTCGACCGGCAACAAAGAGCGGAGACGCTTTGTTCGGCGGCAAGGGTGTGCCGTCTGGGGTGGTGTAGTGCAGAACAGCTGTTGTAGAGAGGAGGATTGGAGGAGCTGACAAGGTCGGGAATGTGAATGACTGTGATGACAAAGGGCGATGGGTTGGGGTTGAGACTTTTAGTGAGCAGTCAACTTGACTGGTAACATGTAACACTACAAAGACAAACCTGAATAAGCATCATCAGGTATCCAACGGCGGAAACCGAGCTGGTCGATGACACAGTAGAAGCCAGGGACTGTGCAATGTCCGTCAAATCTATTCCATCAGCCGGTTCTCGAACTTTTAATCTGAATAGCAGTTGTGTTACGCATGTCGTAATGAATAAACATACACATGATAGGACTGTACCTTCCTAGAACCTCGATTCGGGAAATCAGATTCCGAATCATGCCATCGTTTCTGTACGAGCAGGGTCAATCGACGTTGGTTTCCCAAAGAACAGATGGAACAGAACATACATCGTGTCCTGAGTGATAACCCACACAAGATTCGCAAAGAACCTCACTAGCGCCAAACGGTACCGCATCCCCTTTGTGAGGCCGACATACAAGGACGCCATGCGGTATGCTGTTCGCGCAAGCATGGCCGCATTCAACCTGGTTTTAACGCGGTGATGCGGGTAGCGAATGTGGTGTTCGATGTTATGGAAGAGTTCGCTACATTGTAGATAGTCGGAAAGGAACTGGGGACGAGCATTGTGATCTGATTTGAGGTATTCCATTCGTCGTAGATCTCTGGTCGCATTTGAAGAATGTATGTGAATGTCTCGTGTACACGTCATAAGCAATAAATGGCAGGAAATACCTTCTGACATTGGGAGCTGTTGATAAATCTTTCAAAGAGCGATTGCTGCTGAAGGATGTGGACAGGTCGTTGGCAGTTGTCGTCCCTTATGTCTCGTCAGTCTCTCATCAATTGGGTATGAGCGCATACCATGATGATTTTGACTCACATTGGGAAGCAGCTTCAGAGCGACAGTCAGGGATATCGGAATCCAGATTCTAAGCAGTCTGGTTAGCCAATGACGTTGAACCATCGAGTGGTCCACTAGCTTGCCACGCGGCTCACCGATTCCTCACGAATGAGAGATGGGAACTTTGCCTGCACATAGAGCGCATGCTGCTCCACAAAACGTGGAAACGTCAACTTCCTTTTTGTGCTTGCACTCAATAGACAAACAAGTCTATGTATATCTAGAGGCGTCATCAGAACGTGGAGAACGATCCGCTGGCACGTCGGCTGCAACTTACAATCCAGATCTCCGAGATCTTGTTCTCTCGGTAGATACCTCTTATCCAGATGAAATACTTTTGGTAGCAGTGGGTCTACCAGGACAGCAAGCTTAGTGTGTCTTTGGAGTTGCGGGTATCTTAAATGGCGAACTGCTTACCAATGATATCGGCATTTGTCTTTCCTATGTTTCGCAAACATTCGTATGCCGAGGCATTGTCGGTCGGAAATCGTCGGATACCTTGCAACAGAATGTCCAGCATCTGCATGAGACCGGCGGCATTCAATGCTCTGACCACTCTGAAGGAGGCAAGAAAGCGAAAGGTCAGCCTGCAAATCCCCTCGCGATGTTGGAAAGCTGGAAGCGTACCCCAGGAACCGATGGGCTGCCAAACGGACTTCTTGAGACGAATCTTGCAGGACCATGCTCATCATTTTAATCTGCTCCTCATTCAAGGTGACAACTTGCACATGAGCGAGTTGGTGAAAGCTAACGATAGAGTTCAGCCGGACGCTCTCTGCTTCGTCATTGAACATGTCTGGATAAAGTCCACGAATGGATTTAGCCACCAGCGACAATTTCAGAAGCATCTGGCATGCGAACTTTGGATCAATGTGAAGTCATACCGACAAAAAACGACAGCGCTGCTGTAGTGAAAGAGCTGCTGTTCATGCTCAAACTGGTCAACGAATCTGCGTCGTCCTTTGTCAGTTGCAAGGAACAAGGTAGAGAAAATCAAGTTCATTTTTGAAGCGCAATGGACCCACCTACGGCAGCATTGCGGACGATTTCGAACTCATCCTCGACTCCATGTACGAAAGCACCAAACACTTGGGGATCGACTGTAGATGACTGCTGAGTATTTTGCTTGGATTTCTGTTTCTGAGTCGAGACGTTATGGCATTGATCCATTGCGGCTCTGGGAATGGAGTTTATAAGCTACCTGACTGCTGGATATGGCGTTCTTTTGCAAGGACTGTGCTAGAGGGCGACTCGTCACTCGATCAAATGTCCCGAGGTAGACGCATGCCTATCAAGCGACAAATGAGCCCCAACCCTACGAGGTTACGGCATTTACTCAACATGCCACGGACCTTGGCGCGGATAGCATACGCGGGATCGCCCAGCATCCCGCATATTGCAATGAACATCGAGTCGATCTTCTGGGTGTGAGACCTGATGGTCATGTCCATGGTTTTGTTAAGCAACATGTACAACTGCCTGGCAGAATGTGAGGCCGTTAGACTGATGAGCATTCGACCAGATATGTGACATTAATGCGTACCAGAAGGAGTGCATTGCAAGCATACGGACGCCTTCCGAGTCATCTTTCATTAGATCGAGCAGCAGCTCTTGGAATTGTTGATGCGGCGCCAAGGTTGTGATGTGCGCCTGGAAATGATGTAAAGCCATCTGGACACGACCAACGAATCAGTCAGGGTTTCAAGTTGGAGGAGAGCTGTTACGCAACGATGGGCACAATACCATCCGAGCAGCCGGTGTGCCGTTCTTTGCAAGCCATCGCAGTGTAGAAAACATGCTCGAGGAGGGCCATGTGTTTGGCTGTTTCCCACTGGCCGCAGCAGGCGGTGGTTTGCCTGGATGAACGAGTGATTGCATGGATTCGGCAGTAGCCAACGCAGCACTGGCACAGCGAGTCCTGCTATCCGAGCGCAGTATTTTGGCGGAAAGCTTTTCCGAGGACACTGGAGACTGTTCATCATGCAGGCCTTTTACTAGATGATGCTGTGAAATGCAACAGGGTGGATAAGCGCATGGTGAGACTGTGGTGCATGTACAACAGTCTTTCGTAAAAGGGTGCCCAGACCTCTAGCAGCGTCAAGAGAGAGTGTGGGAGTAGCATAATCGTCGGTCCATTTTCCTTTTGTTTTCAATGGTTTGTTCAGAGGCCAGGGTGAGAGGTGGGGCTGGCAGGGAGGTTTTCAATGCAAGGGGACGTGAGCAACATACAGCGAGCTGAGCCAGGAAGGCGGCGTGGACGAGAGGGTTTAGGGAGGAGGAGCGCAGAGCGCAGACGGACAAGGCGGCCAGCGACTCTGCAGTAACGAGAGGGTTGGCCATTCCCAAAACAGACGCCGCCGCAGAGTCAACAGAACAGAGTCAACAGAACAGGGAAAGGGCAAGGAGAGAAAGAGAGAGAGAGAGAATGCGCGCGTCAGTCACTTCTCAATTCACACTATTTCTAGGACATACTATATCAAGGGGCTATTCCAGACTCAGCATGCCCCTTCCTCCCTAGATACAGCATGCGCGCACGCCCTGCCTACATTCAGCATCAGCCATGCCCATATCTAGTACGAGTGACGAACTGACTGAGAGAGAAGAGATGCATTGGAATGAAATATCGACATGACGGGGGCGACACTCGCTTGCCTTGTTTGCTTGCTTGTTTGCTTGTTTGGTGGGTTGGCTGGTTGGCTGGTTGGCTGGTGTGTTGGCTCGAGTGAGAGATTGGATGCATTGGATTGGAATGGAATTGGATTGGGGCGCCTTTCTCTCTCTCTCTCTTCGCATAGCAACACGCCGTTGCCATCGTCCATCCAATTAGTCGCTCTCTCTCTCTCTCTCCCCCGTGCCTTCCCGTCTGTCTGCCCCGCCCCCCGCTTGTCTGCATCGGCCGTGCCGTCGCTCCAACCACATTCCTTTCCTGCAGGTTTCTCCCCCCCCCCCTCCATCCCTCACTCACACACCAGCCATCATGATGAAAAACGGCTCCCTCTTCGTGGCTCCCATTGCCCGTCTCGGCCTGGTACGTATCAACTCCCGCATCAATACCCGCCGCCTTCCCCCCTGCGCGCAATCTCCCACCGCCCATCCCCGTCGGGTCCACGATGAATCGTCGTGGAGAATCTCTTCTCCCCACGCCGGGCCCAAGATCCCGCCGCCACCACCACCCCGTACTCACATGAATCCTCTCTCCGCCGCTATAGGCTCGGTCTTTTGCCACCAGCACCCGTGTCCTGGCCGCCAAGCCTGGTACGTCCGTCCCTTGCGCTCGTGTGATTTCCAACCGGCCACCAACATTTCTCTCGTCTGTTTTTTCAGGAACTTCCGAAGTCTCCAGCATCCTTGAGGACCGTATCCTCGGAGCCAGCTCCTCCATCGATGTCCAGGAGACTGGTCGCGTCCTCTCTATCGGAGACGGTATTGCCCGTGTCTACGGTCTGAGGAACGTCCAGGCCGAGGAGATGGTGGAATTCTCTTCCGGTCTCAAAGTATGTCGCAGCAACCAATCCCTCCGCCCTTTTGCCACTACCTCGATAACGATAAGGCGACCTTTCGAATCCTGCAATCCATGCTGACCCAAAAAAAAACTTTTTTCCAACAGGGCCAAGCGCTTAACTTGGAAGCCGACAATGTCGGTGTTGTCGTTTTCGGTAACGATCGTCTCATCAAGGAGGGTGACATTGTCAAGCGTACCGGTGCCATTGTCGACGTCGCCGTCGGTCGTGGATTGTTGGGACGTGTCGTGGATGCCCTCGGTAATCCCATTGACGGAAAGGGTCCCCTTACCGACGTGAAGCGTCAGCGTGTCCAGGTCAAGGCTCCCGGTATTATCCCCCGTGAGTCCGTCAAGCAGCCCATGCAGACCGGTATCAAGTGTATCGACTCTATGGTACCCATCGGTCGTGGTCAGCGTGAGCTGATTATCGGCGATCGTCAAACCGGAAAGACTGCTGTCGCTCTCGACACCATCCTCAACCAGAAGCGATGGAACTCTGGCTCTGACGAGTCCAAGAAGCTCTACTGCGTTTACGTTGCCGTCGGTCAGAAGCGTTCTACCGTCGCCCAGTTTGTCCAGACCCTTGAGGAGAACGGTGAGTTCAATGTCATGTTTGTGTCCAAAATCCACTTCCCAAATTCTCATGTGTCATGGTTTTTGTCGAACAAGACGCCCTCAAGTACTCTATCGTCGTTGCCGCCACTGCCTCCGACGCCGCTCCCCTGCAGTTCTTGGCTCCTTACTCTGGTGCCGCCATGGGAGAGTACTTCCGTGACAACGGCATGCACTCTTTGATCATCTACGACGATTTGTCCAAGCAGGCCGTCGCTTACCGTCAAATGTCTCTGCTGCTGCGTCGTCCTCCCGGTCGTGAGGCCTACCCGTAAGTTTGGTGTGCTTGGTAATTTTGCCAGTAATCTCACCGCCTGACCACTTTTGCCATCTTGCAGCGGTGACGTTTTCTACTTGCACTCTCGTCTCCTCGAGCGTGCCGCCAAGATGAACAAGACCCAGGGTGGAGGTTCCATGACGGCTCTCCCCGTCATCGAGACCCAGGGTGGAGATGTGTCTGCCTACATTCCCACCAACGTCATTTCCATCACTGACGGACAGATCTTCTTGGAGGCTGAGCTGTTCTTCAAGGGTGTCCGTCCCGCTATCAACGTCGGTCTCTCCGTGTCTCGAGTCGGTTCCGCCGCTCAGGTCAAGGCCATGAAGCAGGTTGCTGGATCCCTCAAGTTGTTCTTGGCCCAGTACCGTGAAGTCGCTGCTTTCGCCCAGTTCGGTTCCGATCTCGACGCCTCTACCCAGTTCTTGTTGAACCGTGGTGCCCGTCTCACTGAGCTGCTCAAGCAGAAGCAGTACACTCCCCTGTCCGTTGAGCACATGGTTGTCATTATCTACGCTGGTAAGATTTTGAGCAAAACTTTCCCATCCTTTAAATGGCTTGCAGTTTGCTGATATAGATGCTACTTGTTAGGTGTCAACGGTTTCCTGGACAAGATCCCAGTGAACAAGGTCACTCAGTTTGAGGCTGCCGTCATTCCTTACGTGCAGGCCAACGCTCCCGAAATCTTTGAGAGCATCAAGAAGGAGAACGCTATCACCCCCGCCACGGACGCCAAGATCAAGGAAGTTCTCGGTGCCTTCGCCAAGGACTTCTAAGCATGGGTGGTGTATTGCACGCAACCATTAGAGCGGCACACAATCCGATAACGTTATTGTATACGCTTTCCACTCCGCCCCGTCTCTCAATGAGTCATCATTCGTAAAATATACCTCTCCATTAGACCTCTTCTTTGTTAGAGCTTTCACGAGGTTTTTTCATATGCAAAAAATACATGCTTTTGCTCCCATCTGAGGTTGGGAGTGCTCTAATAAACCCGTGCCGTGCGATGATGGTGCATTGTTCAGGACTTTTTCCCTGTCGGACGGATATGCTAAGGGAAAGGTCACGTGTTTAGAGCCCTCCTCGCCTCGCGCTTTGCTTTGGAAATTCTGAACTTTTTTGAAATCGCAAACCAAGATCCTGCCGATGCCTTGCTCTACTATCAGACTTCCTTCCACAGTAGCCCTTGCATCTTGACGCTCAATTCATTCTCGTTTTCTTGCTGGTGCTCGTGGCGTCATGTCAGGCTCCTTTGCTCAAAACTTTGTCGCTCAACAAGTGTCCCGGACGCTACTGCAAGCCGGATTCGATCGGTCGCAGTCGAGCGCTTCCAGTGTGCTGACGGAGCTGTTTATACGACTTTTGACGACGTGTGCCACGCGGGCGGCCGGCTCGGCGGAACTTCAGGGCAGGCGCATCTCCAATCTGGAGGATGTGGCGCGCGCGCTAGAGGAAGTCGGGGTTGAGCCGGATGCACTGGCAGACTTTTGCCGAACCTGGATGGCCCCGCGACCGAGAGAACTTTCGGTGGGTGGTGGTGATGGTGGTGGTGCTGCTGCTGGCGCTGGGGCGGGGCGGGGCTCCTTTTGGACGGTCGGTGGAGGTGGTGGAGGAGGAGGAACCGTTAATGACCGTCATCACCACCACCACCACCACCACCACCATCACCACCTCCACCACCATTCGCAAAAGGCGGAGGAACTGGAGTGGGAGCCTGCCGCTTTCCCCATCAGTGAGTTTCGCGCCGTGATCCCGGTCCCAGTCCGCCAGTAGCTGTTTGGAGGAAGGCCAGCCCTCCGCACGTGGGCGCGAGATGCTAATTGATAATCTCTCTATTTTGGGTTTTTTTCTTTTCTATTCAAATAACAGACGTCGACGAACTGATACGTCACAGTGCTCCCCCGTCACAATCACAAGACAGTTCTTACAATCACCTCACCTCCGATCAGACTTCCGGAGCCAGGGCGGCCGATTCAAACCCAAATCCACCGTCCCCGTCATCTTCCCGCAATACAAACGAGCCTGCCACAGTCCGATTCTTGTCCCAGCCACCCTACCCAAAGTCACCACATAGATCAACCTCAGCCTCTATACATGCAGGGAATTCCCATTCCCAACCGGCTGTGCCGTCCAGAAAGAGAAAGCGGCCAGAATACGGTCATCTGATCCCATTCGAGCAGTCTGCGGTGGCTCAAACCATTGACAAAAATGATTGGCCAATTGCGAAACCGACGGGGACATCCGAATCTCGGTCATCAACTTCCACACAACCAACCACGACATCGACGACAACACGCAAACCGATAATACCGGAGCTCGAACCGCGGAACAGCACACAAAGCATCAAATCTGCGATAGCGGCTGTCAACGCTCAAAAATCTCAGCATCAAACAGGAAACAAGAAGGCCGCGGACCAGACATCCCGCACTCTCTCGAAGGCCCTATTACCTTTGCTGCAACAACGGGACAAACTGCTACAGGCGACCCCAGATGGCTTGTGTCGGACGGATAAGGGAATCTTGGACGATATTCTAGGCATTGCTTTACCCTTCTTGCCGGGCCTTCTGGAGGGACAAAACCCCGTGAGGGAAACTGTCGTCGCAGCCAGCGGGAAGCGCAAGAAGGCCCTCCATGCGCCACCAGGTGGAGAGACAGTGGTGGGCAGCAAACAGCAGTCTATTCCGCGAAGTGGCCCAATGTCAACATCGGTTCCCGATCAGCCAAAGATCAAGCTAAAATTCAATTTACATGGGAGTCCGCAACAGCCTTCTGATCCATCTCAAACGTCTAGCACCCCATCATTATCAGCCAGCGCCACCACAGTGTCACTCGGGGGTAGCCCTCGTCCTTCCACTTCCCAAACCTTACACCATCCACCCTACACCCACGACGAATCGGTCAACTGCATCTGCTCGAACCCACATGCCGACTACGGAGCGTTCATGATCGCGTGTGATCGTTGCGGCTTCTGGTTTCATGGCAAATGCGTCGGCGTGCCTTCAGAGCACGCACAGATACCTGGACAGGATTGGTTCTGCGACGCTTGCAGGGCCGTCGGAGGTGCGAATACGCCCAGTGGAACTTGAGACAATTCGCTTGGCACATTTCCAATACATTCGTGTCTCGTGTGCATTCTTGTTTTCTCTTTGATGTCCATACCACCTTGAATGCATAGGGCGTTTTCTATGACCAAGAGCGTGTCGTCTGCATATCTGGCATTTGAACAGACACATCCCGTCAATGAACCACTATCACTATCTGATTGTGTCCTACCAGCATGAAGCACAAGATCGAAAGGCTGCGTCCAGAGTTGCGAAGAAAGGCTATATCTAAAAAAAATCACACTTTCTCTCTGTGTCGCTGCATATCTCTCTGGTTTGTTTCTCTCCGTCTCCTACATGCAGGGAGGGTGGGTTTTCTAGCATATGGCAGCCTGCTGGCCACCGCGCAGACGCTTCTTGAGAGCAATCTGCTGGTCCCATTGGTGCTCGAGCGCGCGGCGGGTTTCATGTTTTTGGCGGGCCATCGTGCGGAGATCGTATGACAATCTGGCGGAGATGGAGATGAGAGGGACGATAAGAATGATGAGGTTGGCCAAAATGAGGGAATTGATTGTGGCAATACATACTCTTGCGCCGACACTTCCAAATTCCTCACAGCGGCGACCCTTTCCATCTCGGCCAACTTTTGCTGATGTTCCTGTTTCTGCCTCACAATCGCCAACTGCTCGGCATACAATTGCTTGGCTTTCTGTTTCTGATACAGCAGCATGAGATTCTCGGAGCGCGTAAACGGATTGGGCTGGAGCGGTGGATTTGGGTTGCTGCCGTTGGTGTTGTTGTTGGGATGGTTGTTGATGTTGTGCGGGTCCTCGGGTGCGGCGGCGGCGGCGGCTTTGTGCAGCCGGATTTGTTCGGAAAGCATCGTGGTCTGGAGAGTCCGTTTGCGGAGTTTTTCGATGTGGGATTCGAGTTCGGCTTTCTTTAGACTATGTAGAGTGAAATTCGAGGAATCAGTTGTCAGAAAAACAACAAAATGTAGGGCGAATTCTCTGCCGAAACGAACTCTTCAGTCAGCCGCTGGCTCATGACACTGTTCTCGTATTTTGTCTGCAGGCGTTCTTGTGCTTTGCGGATCTGCCGTGCAGCAATCTGGGAACAATCAAGTATTTGCGATATGCGATGAGAATCAAACCCCGGTTGTTGTTTTTTTTTCGTCTTCTTGGTTTTTTACTTTTGGCATAGATGGTTTTACCTGTTCCTGCAGTCCCCGCGCCAATTCCTGGCCCGCTATCACGGGATCAGGACCTGGTTCGCGGTCGTCAAACATGTTGCCGACGGGAGCGACGGCTGGTTTCCGACGTAGCACTTCCTGGGGAACCGATGAGAATAGACAGTCGTCAGCGGGTAATCGAACACAACGACGCTCCCTAGCGGATGCGTACATTATCGGCCGCTTTCGCGCGGTTGTATTCCGCGTCGTTCATCGCAATGGCCATTTTTTGTCTCTCCTTTGTCTTGGCATCCAAGAAAAGAAATATCAGCGCGCGTTTCAAATGCCGTGCGAAACAGCCGTGCATGCGTGTGTATCTATCTACCTTTGCGCGCAGGAGGTACTCCTGATCGAGGTCTAGCGACAGTTGCAGCAGCAAGCGATCCTGCTCCTTTTCTTTCCGAGCGCGGTGATGTCGTAGCTCGAGGGCCGGCATCTTGGCGTTCCGGCAGATGGGACATTGAAGGTCGTTCCATTGTCGGTCGCCAGAGTGGGTATGCGAGTGTGTTCCCACTGGTCATGAAGGGAAAGGTCAAAAAAAAAAAAAAAATAAATAAAAATAAATAAAAATAAAAAAATCATCAAATGAAGAAGATGATGGAAACTACGAAAACTGGGTGTGGCGTCATTTGTTTGCTTTTTCATACCTGTACCGATGGTGAACTCGAGCGAGTACGGGTCCTGTTTGCCGATATACAGCAACTTGCTGCCCGGCCCCAGCGGGAATGTGTCGTTGCTGTTAAGCGCGGTCGGCACGCGGGACGCGCCAGGAGAGGGTGCCGATAAGGGTCGCTGCTGTGGCCTTTCCTGTGTCGGAGGAGCGGCGGCGGGTTCCTGCGAGGTGCCGTTGGGACCCGAAACTGCAGCAGCAGAATCTTCTTTAGTCTCGGCAGGAGTCTGATCTTGACATCCCTTCGGTTCTGCGTTTGCGGCGGGTTGGAGTGGTGTTCCGTCGGTTGCAGTTGGTTTGTCGTCGGATTTCGCGGCGTCGGCTTTTGTCGGATCCGCTTTAGGCTGCTGCTGCTGCGGAACTGCTTTTTCGGCATGTGGCGGTTCGATTGTTAGCGGTGTCTCGGGCGTGAACGGTTTACTGCATTTCAGAAAAGAAAAAAGGGAGTTTGAAACATCAAATCATGTACGAAAGCGCAAAGGGAAACCCTGCATCAGATGTAAAACAATCACCTGATGCTCCCTCCAGTTACTGACGACTGGGCGTTCTTTTCCGTTCCTGGCTTCTCCTTGTCCACCATATGTGCTGAGGAATGCGCGTCGTTCTTGGCATTGAGCTTTCCCAGGAACTCGGCCGAAAACCTGAATTACCAAAAGTTAACTCGCCAGGCTCGCCTCAATGTGCCACATGCCGCAGAGAATCAGGAACTCACGCAAACGCAATGCTCCCATTAGCAAACTTCAGCCGTCCGACCCCATGTAACGGCAGAACCACCGTCGCGCCTCTCTTCACCACTCTCAGCACTGCATGTGTCAGATCCTTCAGGCCCAGCTCCACCGTCTCTCTACTGCATCCGCTCTGACACGCAACGGCGGAAAAGTTGAACGGATCGGATGGCATTGCCCCTATTTGAGCAATGTGTGAGGGCATGTCATCAAGATAGAGAAAAGTGGATGACAGGGGGCGTACCATCCAGGACGCACGGAACCGGCTTGTTGGCGTATCCGGGGACTTTGCCCCACCCACGGGATGGCACAAAGTAGGGTGTATACGGTGGTGAGTCGTCGCGTTTCGATGTTTTGCGGACATAGAACGTTCCGAATCCAGGAAGCAATAAAGACTGAGCAGAAACAATATGGCATGTGCCATGCAGATTGATCAGAATCAAGAAATCTTGGAGAACGTGCAAGGGGAAGCTTTCCTAACCTGATGCCGATTTCCCTTGCCGACCAGCGAAGTCTCCAGATAGCCGACGACGTCCTTCCATAGACACGTCAGCTCTGAATCATCAATGAGATGTAGAAAACAGTGTCGGCATTAATGTTTCGCAAACACACATGAGAGCTCGCATCTCGGGGCAGCCCAACATCGCAGCGCTAAGGCTCACCCAGATCCGACAGAGTTGTGAACCGTCGGGCCTTTGGAATGACCTCGCAGGCAACTCGAACGACGCTCTCGAGACCAAACCTGTCCATAGTTTTTCTTTTCAACAGCGATGAATAACAGCCTCTGGTAGTATGCTTCAATCTGAGTGGGTCAAAAACGAACTCGCCGACCTATCTACGCTATTTTGACTCGATCTACACTACGTTGGGTGGAAGACTGAGCACATAGAAGATACTTATACCGGTACCAGTCTCAAAGCTGGAGAATTAAGGAGTGTTTCTCACGTCAGCAGAATTTGCGGGTGAACCGGAGGACAGAGTCTTGGCAATTTGAGGGTCTCGCACACAATCACCCTCAAAAAGTATTTATAACCAGCGCCCAGCCTACCCTGGGTATTCATGAGAGCGCGAATATGGTGTAGATGTGGCATTGACGCTTCTTCCTGTCCCATTTCTACTTTGTTCTTTCCTTCTTCCTTTTCTTTCTTTTGATTGTCTACTGTCAGTGTCTATATTCTGGGAAGGGGAGGAGCGGAGCTAACGGATGTGTGGCTTACGAAGCGCAAGCCAATGCGCGTCCATCACGTGATCAGCATCACCTTTTGGGTTGGTGACTTTGTTTCCGCTTTGCGTTGCTTTGATAACGACGAACAAAGCTGCAAATATTCTGCTTTTTTTTCCATCATCGCATCTGATCTGTTGAAAAAAGACTCGGGAGAACCAACGCAAAAAGAGATCGACAGCGAAAAGAGAGATATAGCCAGGCGCAGATATAAGTAGACAGACCTCGAACCGCTTGGGATCCTCCATAAGAAACAGCGAGAGTGAACACCCCTTGTCCTCAGATCTAAGGCGTAGAACATTCCAACGCCCGACGGTGGTGTTTTCCAAGGCCCTGCCACCATGCCCGCCAACAATTCCCACCAGGAACACCAAGATCGCTGGTCAAACAACCAATCCTACAACAGCAATCAGAATATGAACCCGAATCCTGGCGGCGACCGCCAGCAGACTAGCCATATGCATACTCAGCAGCAACAGCAGCACCAGCAGCCCCACATGCAACAGCAACAGCAACCGCATCTGCAGCAGCAGTTTCCTCCAGCTGTAAACTCTTTGCAAGCCATGCTGCAACAGTTGCAGCAGCAACAACAGCAACAACAGCTCTCACAGCGACAGACGCCTCTAGGAGGCGGTCCCGCCCAGCAAAGTGCTTTTGCTCAGCAAAGCCAGACGCCCCTCGGCACAGGCGTCAATTCTCTTCCGTTTGCACAAAACTTGCAGCAGCCCAATCCGCTCTTGAATCAAGCATTGCCTTTTGGAGGAAGCTCTATTCCCACTGCCATGCCCGGTCTCCAGCCCGCACAAGGCGCTGCTGTCGCGCCTGCTTTCAATATGCAAAGTCTGACTCCTCTCCAGCAAGCACAGCTGCAGCAGCTTCAACAGCTTCAGCAACAGCAGCAACAGCAGCAGCTTGCTCGTATTCTTGCTGCTTTGATGCCCAATGCCATGACAGGGGTTACCGCTTTGAATCCTTTGGCCACTCCAGCTGGAGGACTGTTGGGGGTAGGTCTCCCCACCCCCTCCCAGTTGCATGTGCCTTCCGGACCCGTGCCATCGGACCCTCGTGCCAATGCACGCGAAAGTTCTGCGGCTCAAGACACAAGATCTGGTCGTGGCGATTCAAGAATTGACGATTATCGTGACCGCAGAAGAGACTATAGCACTGACAGTCGGGATCGTAAGGGACGACGGGACAGGAGTCGTAGTCCAGACCGTCATGGAAGCAGGCGATCTGATCGTCGAAGAAGTTACCGCAGTGACAGTGATTCCGAGGATGATTATCGGCGCAATGGTAGTGGTAGCGGCCGTCGCGGCAGTCGAGATAGGGGTGGGCGCGAAGCTTCTCCCCAGTACAGGCGATCAGCCGGTGGGCAGTATCAGTCTGCGGAAACCATTCCAGACGGACCTCTCAAGACGCGTCACCTGTGGATCGGTGATATGCCTCCTGATGCTACAGAACATGACATCAGACACGTTTTCAGTCGACATGGTCCCATTTCAGAGATCAAGATGCTGCCCCTCAAGAAGGGAAAGACGTCAGCCTTCTTGGCGTATAGCACAAAGGCCAACGCAACAAAGTGCAAAAACTCTGAGAACATTGTCTGTGGCGTGAACGCTGTCATTCGTTTGAATAGTAGATACATCGGTGTGCCGGACCCTGATGAGCCAGAGGGAAGGCCAGACGGAAGATACGGCAGTCAAGGTTTGTTTGCACTATCTCTCTTTATTTTGAATGCGTGGCCAAATGTGTTCGATGATGGGCCCTTTGTCGTGGCAGAGCCTTGGTTAAACTGTTTGACAAGATACATGAGCAAGATGATGGTTTCGTTCCACGTGTCACTTGTCAGTGCAGCTGCTCAAGAAGCAGAACTGCACATCGAAGGGCTTTTCATTGAAATCACGAGGCATCATACTTCCCAGGAAACGCAAGCAACTCACCATCTTGTTCTCTTTTCTTCCATGAACCGTTGTGCTCCATCTGCGTCCAATCAATTGACTTGCCGCCCTGACCAACTATGCCGACGAATTTGCTTATTTGAATTTGCCTTTGCCTTGATTTCCATCCACCGACTTGATTCACAATAGGCGGATATCACCGCGAGCACCATGGGTCCCGCGGATTTGTGCAAGTAAAGGGTCTGCGGTATGGCGTATCCCGAGACGACCTCGTGCATGAATTTCAAAAGTTTGGTCGTGTCTTGGATGTGCGCAAGAAAGTGGATTCTGACCAGGCCGTCGTTGAGTTTGAATCGTCTATTGATGCTGGCAAGGCCGCAAACACCATAAGGGTAGGTGTCGGGCAAACATCTGGTGTCCTGGATTGGCGTGAATTTCCAATGGATCAATTGGCATGCGTCTAATGGTGATGTTCCGCCATACTCATGCAAGTTCTCCGTTGAAGTGCTTTGCTTTTTAAGCGGACAAAAGCACTGTCTGAGCGTACCGTCTTGAGATCACTCTTACCTTGATATTCATCCAACATTGGTAATTGTAGGGCACAGACATATGGGGCCCAGGAGTCACTATTCAAGTTTCCAATTTCGCAGGAGGTGATTCATCTAGTAGGAGTACCGTGCAGATTGTTGAGCGCTCTAGCCCTGTGCCCACAACGTATGGGCAACCATCACGCGGTGGCCCCCCGCACGACTCCCGAGCTCCTGTATCTCGCGGTCCACCGTTCCCCCGCCGCGGACAAAACGAGACAGCATCGTTGTATCTGCCGATGGTCCCTTCCACTCTTAATCAGGACGAATTGGAGCGCGTATGTGCTCCATTTGGCGCGATCGAAACCGTTCGCATCATCCCCGGGAAATATTCTCAACATTCCATGGCGTTTGTCAATTATCGCGAAGTAGACGCCGCCAAGCGCGCATATTCGGAACTCAGCGGCAAATACCTTTTTGGCTCGCCGGAGCCTCTCAAAGTGGAGTTTGCGCAGAGCAGCGGAACCCGCCGCAGGGAGACTCCGCTATCAGCGCCACCCACCATGGGCGTTTCTACCTCGGGTGGCACATTCTCACACAGGACTCTGGTGCTGAACAACTCTCGACAGAGCAGCGACGGCGCCCCTGCCACCACCAAACAACCGACACCTGCTCCAGGCTCCCCAGCTGTAGTGATTAAGAATTTCAGTCACAGGCTCAGTGGTCGTGAGATTGCGGAAAATCTTCACAAGCTGCTCGCTCCCAAGTTTAGCAAGAGCGAGATTAACCTGTTCAACGTACAATCTCTGGAAGACTGCTTTGCTGCGGTGACGGGCCTGGCGGGGTGGGAAGCTGATGCCATTGTCCGCGACTTGGAGAATTTGGAGTTTTTTGGATCGCCGCTTACCGTTGCTGTATCCACATATGAGCAGGCAGTCACAAAGGCTCCCGAATTACCCAATGCGGTGACCCCGCGAAACGTGTCCACCGACGCTTTGCTTGATGTCATTCCCGAAATTGCCTACAAGACACTTCCTGACGTTGCTGCATGGGATGCCGAACCGTACCCAGTGATTGCAGTGCAGAATCTACAGTCAAATATCAAGGAGCAAGATGTGGTCGCTGAAGTTTCCGACCTCCCAGGAGGCCCTGCAGTGGCCGCGACGATCACTACTGACGAATCGTCCTCGACATCCGCATTCCTGCTCTATCCGACCAAAGTAGATGCTCGCAAAGCATTTATGAATGGCGCCATCGCCTTTGGTGGTTCTAAACCGGTACCTACTATGCCAGCCACTTTCACTTCAACGCTCATCCGCATTGCCACTGCCACCTCACAATCAACCGATCGCATCCCTCCTAATGAACTGACACGCGTGTTTTCCCGATATGGAAGCATTGCCGATCAATTGCACACACAGGAACAATCAAGCAGCGTCCAGGACATCCAGAACATCCAGAACGGAGACCGGAACGGTTACAGAGACATGGTCGACATTGCCTACATTCGCTATGATACTCTTGACCATGCCGTCCGTGCAGTGGGCGCCATGAACGGCGAAGTTGTTGGTGGATTCCGGGACGAGCTCCAAGTGACCTTCTTTGACCCTCGTGTCCTCAAACCTGTTCAGCGCAACGGTCATCATGAGGACGAAAGTGAGGAGGACGAGGACGAGATGGAGATTCTGGAAGAGTTTGTTGTGCCGCAGTCAACAGCTGCTCGACAAGATCCCGCCCAAAAAGCTCCTGATGCGGCTGCGGCAGTCAAGCCCGTGGAGCCGTCCAAGATTGAGGAACCTGTTACCTTCAATGAGCCGAAGGTTGAAGAACATGTTACTCTTAACGAACCCGAGGTCGAGAAACCTGTCACGTTTGAAGAGGTAGTTAAGGTCGGCGAACCCATGAAGGTGGACACGGATCTGAAGGTTGACCCACCGCAGCAATCGGAGGGAACTGACATGGAAGGTGTCGAAACCTATGGTGTGGAGGAACACGTGGAGGAGAAAGATGATCGTTGGCCGGACCATCCGTACCGTCATCCTAGTCCCAAACAGGAGGAAGCAATGCAGATTGACTATCCAGTTTGCGACAAGTCGGTCACCTTTACGACGCTGATGGCTCTAAAAAGCAAGCTCACGCAGATCTCGATCCAGCCGCTAGCTGGAACAACCAGCCTCTTTGACGCCTATTTCCCAGAATCGCTGTCGCAGCCGCTCAAACTCTCGCAAAGGTTCCAGACGACGCCTGACTCTCTGCGGGAGCTGGCGCAAAAGTGTCAACCTTCCACCACCAACTGGGTCCTTGCGCTCTGCACACCCATCGACCCTGCGTCTCCCGACCATCCAACAGTCGCCAAGGCGGCCCCAAAGAGCATCGAGCAGTTTATGGCCATCGACCGCTACTTCCGTGACCGTGCCGCCGCCGGCATGGCAGTCATCCAGTCTCGCGCTTTCCTGCGAGGCGAAACCACTGACGCTTCTCCGGCCAGTGTCAGCATCGTGCCCCTCAGTGACGCCACTCGGGCGCCCTTTGCCCAGTTTGTGGACGTTGATGCCCAAGGCTTGTTGATGGTCGTCATTTCCCCAATGTCGCCACACGCATGATCGCGCGTTATCTGTTTTATGTATGCACTCCCTGGTTTGCTCCTCTTTTTTATGTGAATAAATTGCCATCAATCGTGGAATCCTATAGCACACCATGCTCCCGCAACACCGTGGTGGAGTAGACAAGGACAAACTACTGCAGCTGCGAGACCTTTAGTTGAGCCATAATGTCAGCCTTACCGATGTAGTATAAGCCATAGAATGGCGGACGCGTCGCCATTCCATCTTTTTTTTAACCTTCTCCTAATCTTTTTTCTCACATTGTGTATGGTATATATTTGCCCACGGGTTCAAATTTCGCGCCCGCTATTTCACAAGATAGGATTAATATAGAACATGACCACCGGAGAATAGTCCTTGTCGCCAATCAGCATGGCGAGGTTTTCCTCCATCTGCGCGTCCTCAGCAGACACTGACGACGAGCCTCCCGCGACTCCAGCAAGGCGGGCGTAGTGGCGGTTGAGGACGTCGCGCACCTTGCGTTCTTGTTTTGGCTTGGCCTGATATATCGCGAGAGGAAGTAAAAGGAGCCAGGTTGAGGAAGGCGGCCCATATCATCCGAGTATTTTGGAAATGGAGCTGCAGCGGCAAGCCATACCTTGATGACCATTGGTTGGAAGTTGGGTGGCAGACCATATCGTAGAATGGATTCTACAAATACGCGTAGCGATTTGATGTGGACGTGGCAAGCATACGCCTCTCCGAAATTCGCTTTGCATAGACGCAAAAGTGTTGTCTGTGGTCATTTGGCCGGATAAATTGTTGAATCAGAAGCAACTCGGACGTTCTCAATCAAGCAGTCCCAATGGTGTTTGCTGATTCCTTACCCATTGTTCTCGCTCAGTGGCACCCATCTCTGCCAGTTGCTTCCTTTCGGCTTGCATCGCTTGCACGTCCCATTTGAACTCACGCACTTGGAATCTGCAATGTAGGGAATGAGTTGCGTAATTCAGAGACTGAGTCCTTCAACGGGGAGAGACATACTTGTTTTCCCGTGCTTTGTGCGTGAACTCGTCCACAACTCTTTGGAACAGGGTGACTGTGAACAGCGCGTACTCATCATCCTCTGCTATTTTCCTGCAGAGGACGGTTAGGTTCATGGCAACCTTGATCGCTGAGTAGATAGCACCTACTGTGAGGATCGTGGGACGACCATTTGTGTTAATGTTTCGTATTTGTTGATCCAGTCGTTAGACGCACTCCTGAAAAACGTCCTGCTATGAGCAAGAATAGCGGTATCGTAGGTGATCAATGATTCAGAGAACGCACTTGGGCACCGCGACAATCAGCGTCGTCATGTATTCCGAGTCATGGATGATGTGATCCTTCTTCACAATGTCGTTCAAACTCCGGACCGCGAGGTTGCCACTGAAAAACGATTTATAGTTGCAACAATCAGGGACTGGTACGAGATAGAGAGATACGACACACAGTCATTGGTCATTTGGGAACTCGTACGTTTGCTTTCTTTGTATTCCCTGTAACGCAGACTTGACGGTGGTGTATGCAGTCATCTTTTGTTTCATGAGAGAATCAATTTGGTTTACTTCCTATACGTCAGAGGTCTCATCAATATGATGCCTAGTGCGAGCAACGATGCATAGCCTTCGTACCTGCACGATAAGGTCAGACAACTCCCTCAGACCCTTGTCCGTGCGGTATTTCATACTGTTCCACTGGAAACCGCGCAGATAGGCATCAATGCTCTCTGAAAGGAAGCGACAAGTGACAAAGAAGACGTAAGCGAACTGCGTAGCCGACGATAGCTTCAGATGACGGAGCCTAAGAACCCACTTTCGTTGACGGACAGGTTGGTTTTCCACTGGTCCAGGTCGTTGTTGAGCAGCGTACGCATGTTATCCGCAATCTTGGTCGCAATTGCCTCCGTAGTCACGTCCGTCTTTGACAAGTCGTCCGACAGCACCACCAGCTGGTCAAGGGTTCCAACCTGCAAAAGAAATGGGAACACTTGCGTTCAAAACTCGGATGGCTCTTCTCGTGGTATACAGGCCAGCTCCGTCCCGACAACAAGACAAGACATACTTTGAATTCGGGCAAAGTAAACGGGAACACTTCGGCGTAGTCGTTGCTCTTTGATGCCAGTTTGTCTTTGAGCTTGTTCACCGTGTCCTGCTTTGTGGGATCCGCGGGCGCCGATATGAACATGTAGGGAGTTGGGGCGGACATGGTGGTGAGGACAGGTTTGCTGCTTGCGGCAAGTTAATTGATTCTGTTGGCACGTTTCGTCGATTGATGCGATAAAACAACTGTGGGGGTGAGCAGAGTCGTTCGAAGAGGAGCATGTGAGGTCATCGTGGTGATGGGCGACACGACCACGCATCCAGCACCAGCTAAGAGACAGACAAGTCCGAGATATATAATACCTTCTCGGGAATCCTCCTTGGGAACGAATGTCCTTTTGAAACGTGTGGCAGTCTGCGAAGGAGGTGGGAATAATGAAGCTGACGGCGTAAAACGACGACGACGACGACGACGACGAACGAACGAACGAACGACGGTGGGGCCGTGTGTGTCACATCGCCGATTAGTCATGGCTTACTGCGCCACTCATCGGCCTAACACGTGGTGGCCTGGATATAGGTAACGATTACAAAGCAGATAAATGGAGTCACATGTTTATCATCATCCTACAGTAACTCAACTATAGTTAAATCTACAGTTCGGATCTCCAGAGTTCAATTTTTGTAAATCTGATAAAGGAAAAACGAAACATGAAAAAATAACAGATATGTATCCTAAAGTGTACATCTTTTTGTGAAAATTTCAATTGTACAGAGTATTTTGAAAAAACAAACGCATAAAAGAATATTAGAAACAACGTTTTTTGTGGTCATCGTCAGGTTTTCCGTGTCCCACAAAAGAAGGAAGTCACATCTTCTGCGTATTTTGGACTCAATCTGCGCCATAACTGAGATATCAGAGCAGCACTGATATCAGAATGACAGCTTTTGAACGGCAATAATAGTTGTACCGAAGACGAGCGCACTAAGTGTACCAATAGTAGAAGTAGCAGCATGGGCAATAATTTCAACTGGAATAGTTACCAAAGCTCAATTTGTTTCTCTCCGAATGAGTTCCCGGGCCTGCGGAGAATGCGGGTTACTTGATGATTGTGATTGCGCCCAATCTCCGAATGCATGATACCACATTGATCCGAATGTTGACAACTTGGTTAAGACTCAACACTCTCTTGACTCCTTGAAGGTAACCCGTGAAACTGGAGAGCCTCAGATTTTCCTGTGAGCAATATGTCCCTGCGGACATCGACAGAAGCTTGCGCGGCGCGGATTTCTGTAATGTGCTCTGTCAACTCGATCTTGTCATAGTGAGGCTCCAAACGCTGGGATCTTTGACCCACTTTGCGTCGATGGCAATGGAAGACGGATTCGCAATTGAGCCATGGCGGTAAAGAGTAGCAAACAGGTGAATCTGGACGATCCAATGAGAAAGGCAAAGGGAGTCCTGCGAAACTTCAAAGCAATGGCGTAACTAACCTTGGGGCAGCCTCCGTGTAGACGGAGTAATGTGGGACGGGCTCTTGGTCCTTTCCAAGGTGCTTATATTCAGCTTTCACAACCGCTCTCCCCGTCGGTCGGTTGTATATGGCCTGCAGGAATCGAATGTACGGATTTGACGGACCAACGAACCCGAACCACAGAGAGCTGGCGATATCGGATCAGAATCCATAGGGTAGCTTCCCTCTCGGCGCCACCGAAGCTGGGCCAAGGCCGAGCCGCTTCCACAGCGATTTCGGCATGCATTTTGGAGACTCAAAGTATATAGAAACGGTGAAGCACGGATGAGGCTGTTATATCCATCTCTCATTCTTTCGTTCCTTCTGGGAGGAAGTACGTGATTGTTGAGGGAGCGTAAAACAAAGGTAGGGCCAGACAAAAAGTTTGGGCATAGTACCGGTGGCCAGACAAGGTGCATATTCCAACTATAGGGTTTAGGGAGCTATATGGTCCTAGACTACTGACGAAGAGTATTTCCTTTCAATCATAGCGTTGGCCGGTTCCTGCTCCGCATGGCATACGGTGCATGTACAAGGTTCTTAGCGTCTGTTTGCAGTGCCTAAGAACGAGCTTAACAAGTGTGTGATTTCAAAATGCGCATGACGCAACTCAGAAGCAAGCTGGCAGGACAGAGGTCTGGGAAGTTCTGCTGAAACTTACTGATCCTAGGATTCATCGTCATCCTGGTGAAGTTCCACGTAGTGTGGACAAATTTCAGGCTGAAGTTGCGCGGAATTTGGTCTGAACAGTACACGGAAATCGTTACATGGGCTAGTAGAAACGGTTTCAACAACTACATAATCGACAATTCGGAGCCTGGGAGAGTGGTCTTGCGAAAGGCTTTCAAACTCCCTCAATATTGGTTTACTTGTTGTCAATAATGAGATGTCAGATAACATGCCTTCTATTGAGATGCATTTCGACGATGTATGCTCTGTTACAACATTCTTCAGAGCTTGCAAACATGACTATTCTGTATAAAGTAATCAAAGGACTGTATATTCCAAGCCATTAACGAATTCATTATGTTGACAAGGCCTTAGTGTCGTCAGATCCTCAGCCATGCGAGCTTTTCGGAGTTTAGTTGGCGTTAAATATAGTAACAAATTGGCATGCGGCGGTCACCGCCGCGGCTATTCCCCAACCGCCGACGAATGTTCCGGCGGCTTATAGCTCAAACGTCACAAGCTTGAATCCATGGGGAGCGTGGTATGGCAACCATTTCAAAATTTCGCGTAGAAGTGGAAGCTGGTGGGGATGTACTGTAATGAGGTATTCGTGGGTTACTGGAAGGTTGTACGAATATCATGGCAGATTTTCTCTTTGGTCGAGTGGACATTCAACTTACTTCCTGACTGACGGAGGTCTCCCGTTCCTCAACGCTGATATCATGATGAGAGGTGGCGCGGGCGATCCGATGGAGGTAATGACCGGGGTAGATCTGGGAGATGGACCGAGCTGATGGAGGTGGGGAGCGGGGTAGAGCTTTAGAGCTGGTAGATGAACGGGAGCCGATGGGGGGATGATCCGATAGATGGACGGGAGCCGATGGAGGTGGGGAGCGGGGTAGAGCTGGTAGATGGACGGGAGCCGATGGGGGCATGTTCTGATAGATGGACGGGAGCCGGTGGAGATGGTGGCCGGGGTAGAACTGGTAGATGGACGGGAGCCGATGGAGGTGGGGAGCGGGGTAGAGCTGGTAAATGGACGGGAGCCGATGGGGGCATGATCTGATAGATGGACGGGAGCCGATGGAGATGTGGCCGGGGTAGAACTGGTAAATGGACGGGAGCCGATGGAGGTGGGGAGCGGGGTAGAGCTGGTAGATGGACGGGAGCCGATGGAGGTGGGGAGCGGGGTAGAGCTGGTAGATGGACGGGAGCCGATGGGGGGGATGATCTGATAGATGTGAAGCATCGAGACCACATTGGAACATGGTATTATTTTTGTTCACTGCGTCGAAAGAGCGTTTCGCCGTCAGTAATGCAGACACAGAGTGAAGACCGACGAATCTTACAGGTAGAGTACGGGCTCTGTCTTTGCAGGGATCAGCCCCAACTGCAAACGTGCAGCTGGGCACTTTCTCCGTTAAGCTCGAGCTGCATCCCGATGCTATGGGGATCCTTCTGTCGGACTACAAGTATGAGGTGTTTAAGGTTCATTTGTGTGGGCTGGCGTACTAACGTTGTTGTCTACCTGTCTTCCAGGAAGTGAACACAGAGTTCTCGCATCTGGCATGGATCCAGCAGGTGCCGAAGCAGGGAAATCTGGGCGAGAAGAAGGATCCCGGTCTTGCAGAACGCGTGGAGGCCTGAGGCGCCTGGGAGACCGAGTTCGAGAAAGACACGCAGGTCTGAGTGATGACTTGATTACGTTGTGGAAAAGACCGGTGCTGATGTTGCACTCTGGGACGGGGGAATATTGCAACACGGCAAATGAGACGTGATGTCACTGTTGCTGTCTCCTGGCATCGAAATGGGGCCAGGCCTGTCAGGTCGCAACGAGTTCGAGCCTTGTGACCCGCGTGCAGAGAGACGAAGGCGGCGTACAGGGGCATCTCTTCATCTCCTCGACGAGTCATAATCCGACCACGCGTGGGAAATATGAGGGGCCAACGAACGTCGACGTCGACGGCGGAGTTTGAAAGAGTACACATGGGAAAAAAGAAGGAATCGACAGAAGGGTCTTGGAGCGCGCGCGATGACTCGACACGCGTTTCGTTCTTTCTTTGGACCCAGAGTTTGCTGACACAGCAGAGCGGAAGCTTCCTTCTACGCGTCGCGCGCCAGAATGACCATACGTGAACGGTGTAGAAGGTTTCACTCTGCTGCACGTTGCTTGATGGGTTTGTAGGAATCAGCGGGGGAGGCGACCGGGGACGAGTCCAAACTGAAACTCTATATAAACTCGTGCCCGGTCGCCTCCCCCGCTGATTCCTACAAACCCACCCACACACACCTCCCCCCGACACACACACATACACACACTTACACTCACACACATACGCACATACATACATACACACAATGGTCGCCTCAATGATGTCCGGGCCTGCAAGTGTCCATTTGGACACTTGTGTTCGGTGCAAAGTGGCCCTCTCACTTTTGCGCTTCGATGAGAGAGAGCGCCGAAAGGTGGCTAAGCGAGTTTGCATGGTGTGCAAAGAGGAATCGGTAAGGCAGCATGTGTGTTGTTGCTTATTCTGGCATGTGTGTTGTTGCTTATTCTTGGTTCTCATCTTCTTTTGTTTTCCAACAGCGGCAGCGCCGCCGGCAGCAGCAGCAGCAACAGCAACAGCGGCAGCAGCAGCAGCAGCAGTTGCAGTTGCAGCAGCAGCAGCAGCAGCAGCAGTTGCAGTTGCAGCAGCAGCAGCAGCAGCAGCAGCAGCAGCAGCAGGCGCTCCTGTCTGGTATTGCGGGACTTTGGAGTTTCGGTTCTTGGCACCTCTACCTTTCCAGCCTACCGGCACTGGCCATCTCCTTTCACTCGACAATTCGTGGGGGAGGGGATTTCATCACGGAAGCGAGAGAAACCGTTGTGCAGCAGCAGCAACAACAGCCCACCCCCACCTGCCCGCCCAGCCTCCCCGTCCCCCTCCCAACCCCCACCTGCCCGCCCAGCCTCCCCGTCCCCCTCCCCATCCCCAACAAGCGGAAGGCCGACGACGAGTCGCACGCGTCGGACGCCGAGTCCGACTCGTCGAAGAGGAGGAGAATGTAGGGTTAGGGTTAAGTTATGCACAAGTATATGCACAAGTATATTTAATATGAACTTTACAAAGAAGAAGAATCGAAAAAGTTATCTATGTGCGCTTCAAGTGTTCTGGGCGTGTATCTGACATATTTTTCGGGATGTTTCGTGAACTCCAACTCGATGTGCCTGTCGTAAAACATCTTGTAAAAAGGACAAACAATTGCTTTGATGTCCTTTATGAGCGTCGCGCGGAGGTCCGGGTCCGGCACGCTGTACGTTTTCTGTGTCCGTGTGGTTTCGTCAAGCTCGTCATTGAATTTCTGATGGGGAATCAAAGGTGAGGTTCGAATGATGTGGAACGGGTCATTCATGGCATGCGCGGCCTTACTTTGAACTGATCCTTGATGGATGCCCGTTGCGAGTTGGTAAGGTTCTTTGTCCCAGGCGGAATCGCGGCGCCCTTGTCGCCTACAGATTCGATGACGGGTGTCCAGCTGTTTATGCTCTGTTAAGCGCACACAGGAGACTCGTATTTGTCTGAATTTTTCGCGAACGTCTGCGCTTACCTGTCTCTGTAACCCTGTCGCCCTTTTGCAGCAGCCCTCTCCAACCGAGCGACCTCGGACTGTCCGACAATCTCCGCGAGCCCGCTTGCGCGCACGTGTTTGAGAATGTACGAGAAGTTGTTGAGCGTAAAGATCGCACTCAGTGTCGACTTTTTGTACGTCTTGGCCTTGGCTTCGAGCGAGAGCGACAGCGACGTCAGAATGTCGGTTGCGACCGTGGCGAAGGCCGTCGCGCCCATGGGGTTCTGAGATCAGGATAGCATCAGTCAAATACACCTGTGGGCAGTATTCCTCGTACTTTTGGTATACGCATGTGTGTGTGGATACATACCGCGCCGTCGGAAATGATCCGGTCGATCGCTGATCGATATTCCACTAGCCGACGGAGGGTGTTTAAGGTCTATATAGATGCGAAGTGTTCAGAAAATCGCCACTATTCAGTGGGAAGCGAGACCAAGCCCGTCTTACTTACTGTGCTGGTAAGCTCGTGTACTGTGCCATCCATGGACAGTGCGCCACTCTTTCCAATATCGTTCTGGGGATTGAGATTCGGTTAGCGTTTACATGGCCGGAAGGAAGCGGCAATATTTCCCACCTTGATATCCTCGTAGAACTGTCCAAAAGCCTGAACGACGACGGCCTTGCAATTTGAAGCAATTTCATTGATCTCGGCCCCTTTCGAGCCAGCGAACTGCAAGTGTCAGCCCAGAAAGCGAGAAAAAGTAAGTTCCTGTCTGCGATCCAAAGGGCGAGGTGCTCGTCACAGCGTCCAGCCTCACATACCGCAATCGTGCCATCATACTCCTTGATGCCGTCCGTGAGACTCTCAACTACGTCGATAAGCATGAATACATCACCGTATTCCCGTTTGGACACATTCTTCTTTACACGCGTGCACATGAATTCACCCAGCTGCACAAACACATCCACTGCCGGAGTGATGGTTGCTTGAAACGAGGTCAGGCCATTGGCTTTCGGGAGGAGTTTGCCAGTCAGCCCGCGTTCTGCCTGCAACCCGATGCATTCAAGCCATGATGTGAGAAGCTACAGCACATTGAACCATTCAACAAACTTGCAGCAAGCCAAACCTTGAGAAGTCGAAGGAGCCATTGCGCATACGCAACCATCGGACTCGAGTCTTTGACGTACGCGGTCCTGCCCTGCAGCCCCTTCTGCTCCTGGTCACGCGTAGCGGCTGCCAAAGCAGCCAGCGACTTGACCAGGTAGGTCGACCGAACTTCCTCGTACACCTTCAGATACACGGGCGGGAAACTAAGGTCACCAATGCTAGATGTTTGGAGCTCCAGTGACAGTCTTTGCAAGTTGGAAAATGGTTTGTCCGTAATGTGAGGGATGTCTGCCGAGTAGATGATGAGACCGCTACCTGAGAGGACGGGAGCGCCAGGCACTTGTGTTGCATACACACCAGTGTTGCCCGAGGACGTATCTATCGGCACGCTGGCAGCAGTGAGCCACTTCCGGAAGAGGTTGTTGAGCTGGCCTAGAGCCTTGGTGAGAGTGTATTTCTGTGGAGCGGCAGTGTGTACCAATAGTCAGACATGGTTAGGCTGAGGCCGCCTGGAGCGTCGTTCACTAAATTACCAACGTGTTGATGGCCCGCTCAGATGCTTTGTACTTGGTTCGCTGCAAGTACACCAGCGCCTCTTTGAGAGACTCCACGGATTTGAGGAAAGGCGTCAGATCTGGTTCTTGAGGTCTGTCGGGTGAAGCAACATGAAACATGAGATGTATCAGCAATCGCGACACCAGACGGTCGCCGACACCCGCTTCACTCACCCTTTGGCAAGAAACGCTTCCTCTTTCATGGCAATGTCAAAGTAGTCAATAACAGTTTGCACTTGTTCCAGCGAGCCATCGATGTCTGTTCCACGAGAAGGTGTAGCGTCAGGGATACGGAAGAGACAAGAGTCGGTGTTCTGGCATGTGCGATGCAGACATACATACGATCGTACAGCTTGGTCAGCTTCTGCGTCGACCGATGAATTGGCAAAATGGATGTTTCGAGCTTGCCCAAGCGGAAATCGAATGAACTGAGCATTGATTCCTGTCCAGAAGTCCCGATGTCACTGTGTGCGGCGCATCGTAAACGAGCAGCACATCCCATGCTTGTGTCAGCTTACAATTTTTTGTGTCAACACGTTGGTTTTGGCGAGACTGTCCTCAAGCATTTCAAGATCTTCCGTGTCCTAATGCAAGCCACGGGAGATCAGTAAGGGCAAATCTGATACACTTGAGGAGAAAGACTATATCTCACCTGACGCAGTTTGCGCTCAAGCTCACGTCTCCTGTCGAGCTGCGCATCGACGTAATGTGGACTGATCATGGTGAAGCGAGCCTATGGTGAATGCTGAATGTGTCACAGTGACTTTGAGCCGTTATATCGTTTGTCTGGTCTTTTGACTGGGAATTCCCACTATGTTCTTTTTGAACTTTCTATGATAGGGATCGCGCATGTGAGCGGAACGACGGCTTGATGGCTTATGAGGCGCGTCACAACCTGTCAATAATAAACTCGCCTCAGAATTACTCAGACTTGCTGCATTCATCTAAATGCCGCACAAAGCCAACCACTTTGAATATGTAGAGACTGTCAATCAGAATCTACTCTGTTGTATCTGTTATTGTCCATTTGTTGACCCAGGTACGGGGGGCTCCCAAGCTTGTCTCTGGCGCCAAGTTCCCAACTCACTTACCGACTTGTTCCGCATTTCTCCGGAAACAGTGTCCTCCCCATGTGGACACACCTTTTGCCGCTCCTGCGTAACCACCGCACTTTCATCATCGGCATCCTGCCCAGTGGACCGTACTCCCCTTTCCCTGTCGCAACTGCACCCCGCCGCTAAAGTCATCCTGAGCATGGTTGACGAGCTGACAGTGGCTTGTGCCCACAAGGCGGAAGGGTGCACTTGGACTGGGCTGCGGCATACTCTAGGAGCTCACGTTGACTGCCACTGTCTGTACGAACCTGTGGTCTGCTCTCTACCCGGATGTGTGGAAACCGTGCCCCGCGGACGCCTCGAATGCCACGTGCGCGAATGCGGCCACGGGCTGTCAGCATGCGAAGTTTGTGAAACCTCTGTCAAAAATAAGGATATTGAGGTATGATTGAAACCATGGTCCAACAACAACTGCGGTTGAAGGCGTTTTATAACATATATGGTTTGACAGGCCCACGCCTCGGAATGCCCAGGGAGCACAACGCTTTGCCCAGACTGCCATGATGCGATCTTGCGAGTCACCGTCTCAGAACACTCGACCACGTGTCCCGAAACTGCCGTCTCATGTACACACCTGCGGTACGGGTGTCCATGGGAGGGCAAGAGGCGTGACTATCAAGCCAAGCACACAGCGGTCTGTCCATTTGAAGCGATCAAAGGCTTCTTCGTGCTCAATGATCAGCGCATGGAGGCTGTTGCGCAAGAGAACAGAGAACTGCGGAATCAGCTAGCCGTACTCAGTGCCGAGATCGCCGCCCTCCGTGAATGCCCGCCCCTTCCGCTCGAACCGGTGTTCGTGCCGCCCATCGTCGAGGAAACAGCGGACCGCATTGGCCAGCTGCTGGTGGACACTGATCATTTACGCAGTGAGCTCACGCACATCAATGCCGGCTTCCTCGCCCTCGAGATGAGGCAAGACATGGCCCTGCTCAGCGAGACCGCCCGGCTTCGCGAAGAAATGTACTCTGTCCGTGCCCTATGCCAGGCTGTGCAATCACAGCTTCTCAGCTTTGCGCTGGATAGGCGGAAAGAATCCTCATCTGCACCATCCACTACCACTTCCGTGTTGAGTTCCGCATTCAACGCATTGGCCGGGGGAACGACCAGCAGCGCTCCAGCGGATTCCGCTAATCCATCTAGTAAGAAAGATACCACAGGGAAACCCGGAGTCATCCGGGCGGATAGCAATAGTACCACCAAACTGTAGGCTAGCTACGTGAAATCCATTTTAGGTTGTCTGTTGCATATGATCTTCATCAGCTAGTATTTACACTACCGTAAGCGATGCATTGCACCTGCAGTGGCTATGGTTACGATACTCATACATACTCCTTTCATTTAAATCCCTAGATAGTGCCCAATTGCATGCTAATCGTGCAAATACAGGCAGAGACAGTGATATGTGTAACTTCAAGCTCTTTACAGTTGTTTGCGAAATCGGCTAAGAGGACTATGATTTAATAGAAGGAACTACTACGGCTGCGTAAACTAGTCAATGGAGATTGGTCGGGCAGAGACAATGAACGCAAGTAGGTGTCCACTTCTACAGGAGTCATGTCGCTGAACGATCCCACTCTCCTCCCACTGGCGACGATGTTCTCAACTGCTTCCAGGGCCGCCGCTCGCAAACGCAAATCCCATTTTCCCGCCACCTTTGTCAGATCCTTTCCAGCTGACAGCCATCGATCGACTGTAGGAGACACTTTCAAAATGTTCAAGTGCAACAAGACCACTATTAGCACCTCATCGCTAAAGGCGGTGAGTCCGTCTACATCCACAAAGTTGAAGCGTTGCGGATCCGCATCTCTGAATTGCTGATGGAGGCTTGCAACCATCATCTGAGCGCGACGGAAGATGTAGGTATCTACACGATGACTGTGAGCTCCCACAGATTGAGGATGATCGATTAAGATGACAGCGTTCAGAGCTTACCTATTCCACCCCATCTGTCCATATCTCGCGCGGACGGGAAGGTGTTGAGAACCGCGTCCAATAATCGCTCAACTGTTGGCCCTGTCGTGGGTCCGCTATTCGTCGCATCCAACAGAAAGTGTCCCAGATTCCGGAATCCTTTCACCTTCAAGGCCTTTCCAATCTCGTTCAGCACGTCTGTCAGCATTTGCACCAGTTGGCGGAGAGGGTGTGGTTCCGTCATTGTCATGGGGAGCGTCGCATGAGCGACTTCTTTGGTTATCGGGATGTCAAAGAATGCTGACACCTAGGAAGGGGAGCAATCGTATTGGCCGCGCGCCTAGTGCACACATTCGGGTGGATTGCAAGGCCTCACCTCTGCTAGTGTCAGAGCGCTCAAAAATGTCGCGTTGATCTCTACGGAAGAGATGTGCATCGACATGATGCCTATGGGAGATCAACGCGTCAGCACAGTAATAATTTTCTCGGAGAATCAATTATTTGCACCAAGTTTACCAAACCGGACGGTGTCAGCGTGGTCGCGGTCGAGTTCAGTCCGCAACTCTTCACGATAGCCACTCCCAAAGCTCAAAAAGGCGATCAAGGCCATCAGGTTGAGTTCCTGCTCGAGCGTGTCGAATTTGAGTGGCATGCGCACGGGTGATGCTGTTTTCGCGGCAGTCCATGTCTGAGGATCGATGGCTTCCACAAAGGTGTTTATAGCTTCCTGATCAATCTGGATTGTAGGCAGAAGGGGAGAAATGGAGGGTAGTTATTCCCCTTTGCTACTTCAACGTGCATCAACAAACCTGGATGTCGGGAGTAGACAAGGCGGAGAGTTGGCTGCAAGAGTCTCTGACAGCAGATAGATACTGAGCGTTCTTGGGCAGGGCGATGTGAACATCAGAAGACGCCGAAGAAGAAGGAGGGAGTGAAAGCATGGCGGCGCTAATGGAGAAAGGCTAGTAGGAAAAGAAGAAGATGGAGAGAGAGAGAGAGATGGCACATGCGCTAGAATGGGATGGAATTGCTCTCGTAAGCGATCGCGTTGCTTGCGTAAGACACAAACCCCGCCCATTCCTTTTGTTTGTTTTGCCCTGCTTATCTGGCTGTACAAACAGTCACTCAATTCAAGGCCATAGAACAAACTGATCTCAAAACGCAGACCACTTAACTACATATCCCTCCGCCCTCCGCCCACACCACGCGATCCACATCTGACTGGCCTCTCTTCTCCCCTTGCTCACCCACCCACCTCCTACCGATCGGTAGCATAGCATACTCAGTTTTGGAAGTCACAATTTTGATACAAACACCCCCAAACATATCACAACTGGATCTGCACACACACACGCACACACACGATACACAGCACATAGTTTAGCAACTACCCAACCAACAATGTTGGACGTCATAGCTAGTGTCGACGATCATCACCCAGGCGTCATTCCCCAACACCCGCTCCTCGCCGAACCACGGCTGTTTGACTACTACAAGAAGACTCAATTCTCACATGCATTGCACCACCCGTTGGTCCATGATATCCTGAACGAGCGTTTGGCCGCCACCGATGAGGACCCTGGCGGCGTGGACGCGGCCGCTGACGTCGAACCGGCTTGGTGGATCGGTGACAAAGAGTGGGTGCAGCGCGCCTACGATACCCTCAAGTGTGCTGGCGCCAACCTCCCACAGCCCATCAAGATGGAGTCGCTCTCGACATTCGGCTTGTCTGCTTCCACCGCAAACTCGGCCGCTACCTCCACGAACGCCATTCCCACCGTGGCATTGGCCGCTGATGACGGCGAGGTCCCAATGGATCGTCCTGAACGCAAAGCACCCGCCCGCAGACGCAAGTCCATCCAAGTACTCTTGGAAAAGGCTTCCAGCATGAAAGACCTGAAGGCTCTCATGCGAAAGGCCTTCACAGGGAGTGGTCCCACCCCCGACCCAGCCGCCACAGCCACATCCAACTCCAACCCTAAAGCCATCTCGGCTTGAAGCGGATGTGAAAGTATATATCCATATATATCTATATCAATTTGTGCCTGCATAGGTACGATACCGGGCACGTTCCGTTCCTGCCCCTTGGCAGTAACGGCGAACTCCCGCATTATTTCATCTCTGGGCATGTCATGTAACACTTTGTTGTAGTGATCAAGAGGAAAAAACGAAATCATATGCGTATTACAATGTGAAGAAAGTTGTCTGGGTAGGAACAGTTCTGACTTAGCCAGACAAGAGGAACCCCAAGAGGAGCCTCTATGCCATGGAGCAAAGCAACCGCGTCCGGCGCTCGTTTCATGCTGTCTGCCGAACCTCTTCGTGATGCGTCCCCGTCTGCCCGCGGTTTGAAGTACTGTGGAAGAACGCTAGCCAGAACATGTCTGAGAGTGTATGGCTGATCTGAAATGTCATTGGCATATGCATGAGATATCCGGTTTCTGTTGCGCTTTGATACAACGCTATGTCATGGAAATAGCACATACCCGTTTCTTCATCAATCGATGGGATGGGTTCTTGTATTACCGGTAGCCCAGGGACATATATCCTCAATGGAACATATCTCGGCCAGGTGTTCTCGCTTACGATCAGCTGTGAGTTGACGTGCCAGAACTCTTCGAAGCTGTGGCTGACGAGCGAATCCCAAAGTTGGGTCTGATCTTGTTTTGACAGACCCATGACCTTTTTAATGGTTCCGTTCCTCATAAAGTCAGCCTAATCCAAACATGTTGTAAAACTGATGGTGAATAAGTCTGCTTTTCGTAGTCAGTTCGGTTTGTCGCTTGGGAGTTCTGTACCTCTTTGACCATAGACATGAAAGCGTCGCGTATTGACGGAATGGACGAATCCGGACTGACGCGAATAAGCTTATCAGCGGGGAAGTTGAGAAAATGCACGGTGATGTGCCACGGCAGCGGGCCAGCAGAATGATCGATATCTGCCATCTGATAGTCGCACAATAACCCGACAGGATAGTGCCTGTACGAGCCCCTTGCTTGAGCAACCGGACGCAGCGAATGCAGCAAAACCTTTTGCATCGTTACCATTTCAACGGAATTCCCTGGCATTCGAACCATACTTCCGCATCGCTTCCACTGAAACCCAAGTTGGTGTTTTCGACAAAGAAGCGGCGGACTTCACTTGCGATGAGAGGCAGATAGCTGAAACGATGCACGGAGAGCTTCAGAGAAGTGGCATATGTCAGGCCAGTTGAGCAGCACTCGCATCCAACTCAATCCTGCGACTCTTTGCCAGCTTTCGCCTGTCAACCAAGCGAGAAGATGGGAGGGGGGGGGGGGGGGGGGAAGCGTGCACTCACGTATTGGGAGAAGCAGGAATAATTGCTTGCGTTCAAGGCGGAAGCGTCTTGCGGATGTAGAGATATGCGCAGCGGCACCTGGCCGTCCCACAGCTTTTGGGCGACGGGCGAGTCTATGTGCTGCATATATAGGGATCTTCTTTGTCGAGCCAAAGGGAATGGGAACGTTGCAACGGATGACTGTTCGGGCGCAGTCATCGCGCCTGTCGCTTTTTGTAGTTTTGACACTGCCGTCGCTGCTCGAGCCGTACGTTCTCCAAGCGTCCCATATATGCTAGAGACAGATAGTACCAGTTATTCGACGTCTCCGTTCTTCACCAATATATGTCTGATCGGCTCCGGATGTCAAAGCGTCGGGATTCAAACGACATGTCTTACGGAAAGCATGTCTCTCTCCCTCACCACACGTTACACCCTAGGAAAGGATTGCGCATGCCGAGGGGCTTTGGCTTGTTGGGAAAGCTTCTCATTGGCCTGCTAATACTACTGGTCGGCGCATACTGGATGCTGCAAGGTAGGTAAGGTAACCCTTCCCGGTGACTCTAGTCTATCACGCTGAACGGGTTGGTTCCGGTTTGGCATTGTTTTACTGGGTCGGTGACTCAGAACCAGAACGATTGAAGACACCTGGTCGCGTTGTTGAATCAGCTCTGAATAGTGTGAATAGTGCACTGGGGGGCAATTCATGCCCGAATCCGCATCCAGACAGGCCGGCGCTCCAGTATGGGTTGATGATCGACGCCGGATCGACGGGGTCGCGTATCCACATTTACCGTTTCAACCATTGTCATGGACCGTCGCCGAGTCTGGAAGATGAAGTGTTCGAGCAGCTGAAACCGGGACTCAGTTCGCCCACCTACATTACGCCAGAAGAAGCTGCAGACTCTCTGGACCCTTTGCTGCGGATTGCTTTGAAGCACGTCCCAGAGGACTCGAGGAAGTGTACGCCGGTCTCCGTCAAAGCAACCGCGGGATTGCGGATGCTGAAGGACGGAAAGGGCGACAAGATCCTCGAGGCGGTCCGTCGCAAACTGCAAACCCAATATCCGTTCGCAATGGTGGAGCCGAACGGTGTGGAGATCATGCCAGGAAAAGACGAGGGTGAGCGCGCAATGCATCCCGCACCACAGCCGCTTTGCTCAGTAGGTGATGTTAACGTTCCTTTCTTCAGGTGTGTACGCGTGGATCACCGTCAACTACCTGCTGAAGCGGATTGGACAGGAGCCGCGCTTGCCAACAGCCGCAATCATGGATCTCGGTGGAGGATCCACTCAGATTGTATTCGAGCCACACTCGTCCGAACCCATGGAACCAGGAGACCACAAGTACGAGCTCAGGTTTGGGAAACACAAATACGTTCTTTATCAACACTCGTATGACGGCTATGGCCTCATGCAGGGCCGAAAGCGCATCAAAAAGGCTGGGGTTGCTGATAACAAGTTTCCATGTTACGCGGTGGGGCACACCGATACCTATACCGATGACGACGACCAGGTTTACCACATGGAAGGCACTGGCAGCGGGCACGAAGAGTGCCACGCGTTCATTCAGAAGAATCTCTTTGACAAGGCCATGTGTCTGGCTCCCACGGCGGGCAAGAGTAAATCGTGCTCGTTCGATGGACAATATCAGCCATCCCTGTCCGCCAGCTTTGCCGACAACGATATTTACGCGTTCTCGTACTTTTACGACAAATTCGCTGAGCCGTTCGGACTCGTCGCTTCTGAGAAGGGATTTACGGTGGGCGAGCTGCGAGGCGCTGCGGAAAAAGTGTGCTCTGGAAAAATCACAGAAAAAGAACTTGCCACTACGGCGGGCGCCGAAGCGGCGGGACTGTTCAAGGACCCAGAGTGGTGTACAGATCTAGGCTTCATGTACGGTCTGTTGAGCATCGGCTACGACATTCCCGATGATCGGATTCTAAAGACCGCCAAGAAGATTGCTGGCATGGAGACGGGATGGAGTTTGGGCGCTGCACTCAATGTCGTTGACGGATGGGGCCAGGAGGGCAAGGGAATGTGCTTGAAGGAAGTTCCCCCAACGACTTAGCGGACAGTGAAGGTCTTGGATGTTACAGTCATATTTATTGTGCCAGTTTCGTGCCCTCGAGTCTGTCGCGGGCGGGAGATAGAACCTCGTAATATAAATATACATTTTCTACGTCGCTTGTTCTATATATGTCTACTTCGTGCCGGGCTTTACGGCCTTCACAACAGACGATAGAGAGTTTGTGCAAACCGTTCCAACGAGCTCAGAGAACGCTTTCAAAAAAAGTTTGCGCGCAAAAAGACACCTGGTGAACCAATGTATTGCCTTGGGCTGCATGTTGCAACGCTCTCGCAGCCTCTGTTGCAACGCTTTCAAGCCTCTGAAACCGTAGCTCTCAGAACGAACGATTTCAGGCTTCTGGACAAAGTGTCGGACACGGTCACCAGTAGGTCTCCTTGTGTCGCAAATCTCTAGATCATTCCCATGCTTGCGGACAACACCACAGACGAAAGCGAGGACTCTGAATCATCCAGTGATGACGACCTGCTTCTGCTTGCCTTGCATGAGTGCAAAAACCCACGGTTTTTTCGACAACCAGCAACACCTGACCGCCGCGTCGATCTCAGAGCCATTCCCGACGCTACCTTTCGCAGCTTGTTCCGCTTTGAGACATACGCAGAGCTGCAGCTAGTGCAGGAAGAGTTGCGCATGTCAGCCATAGTGATCACCACCCAGCGCTGGGCATGGCCGGCCGATGAGGCCGCTGCGTCGACTGTCGTATCCAAACCGCTTTGAGGATCAAGTTGACACGTTTCACCGCCCGATCCATCAGCTGTGTGCCATCACAAGCGCTACAACACTACTGCTTTATGAGCGCCACAAACGCATACTGGATGGGGCCAGCAGCTGGCTCTCAGAACAACGCTTTACAACCTACGCCAATGCAATTTTTGAAAAGTGCGGATTCATTGACGGAACCGTGCGAGGCTGTCATACGCCCCACGTCCAGTAACCGCTTTCGTAAGCGATAAGGGCTGAAGAAGCCTTAATCTATCTGCCTCCTACAATTAGGATAAGGTGTGTCTTTGTACCCAGCCGGCCCAGCCGCTGTATCCGCAATGAAAAGAAAAGCGGCTCGATAGTTGTTGCAATAAGTAGAATAGGCGCAAAGTATAAATAGTAGAGTACTTCCCGCTCCCTTCAATGATAAGACACTAGACTCCCAACCGTGTATTCTGTTTGAAGTCCGCCGGTATTTCAGTCAACCATATTACAAAGGCCTTTCCACCATCAATGTCAAGCATACAATGGCAACAAGCGGAAGCATGCCCTCAAGTTTCAGTCTGTTATTGCGCCTGACGGCCTGATTATGCATTTGGCTGGTCCGTTTCCTGGCCGTCATCACGACTCTTGAATCCTTTGCGAAAGTGGAATCAAGAGGTTCATGCAAAGCTGCGCAACCTTTTCTGATCAACAATTCGTGGTCTATGGTGATCCTGCATATCCGCTCAAACCGTGGTTGCGCATTAAGTGCAAGATCATCAAAATAGAAAAATCTGGTTTTAAAGGCGCGCAACTGACGCCACCAGAAGCAGAATACAACCGTCGGATGAGTGCCATGCGTGTCTTGGTGGAATGGGGCTTTGGCAAGATCATGCAGCTATGGGCATTTGTAGACTTTGCGAAAAATCTGAAGCTCTGGCTCTCGCCGGTAGGGTGCTACTATGCTTTAGCAGTCTTGTTGATAAACTTTCATACGTGTTGGTCTGAGAGTATCTGGGTAGATGGTTGAGGAAGCTTTTAGGGTAGTTGACTGAGCAAAACAACGAAGTAACTTAATCCCGCTCTATTAAAGAAAAAGAGAAAAGTCCCACCGATATATTAAGTATGTAAGGAAAACTACTTATATCAGAGATGATCACGTGGGTTCACATGATCGCGTGATACGCCCTGCGATGGCGCAGTCGTGACTCGATCACAGAGTCTGTACACGCTAACACCCCCACTCAGACCTGTCAGTCTGGCAGTGCGAGAGTTGCTCTATCTACTTTTAACTACACATCCCCGCGCACACCCCCAAACACCCCCATTTATTACATTTTAAGAATACGAGGAATGGCTAGAGTACGTCTAGGAGATCCGTGCAAATGAGGCGTAAGCTCTAACTATAGGCCGGTGTAGTTGTCAGGTTCGGGCAAGGCGAAGCAAACGGCGAGAAAGACGGGACCGCCGGCAGCTGCTCCTGCGACGACCACAGCTCCGGCTGTGCCGTCGGCAGTGGTGCCCTCTGCGCCAGTGGAAGGCGCACCCACTGCGGGGTTGTCCCGAGCGGAGATTCAAACAATGTCGGTGGCGTATGCCTGACAGTTCCACCGCAAGGACCGTCAAGGGGTCCTTGAACGTCACATTGAGCAGGCCAAAGACCGGGTGAAGGACCGGGTGAGGTCTGGTACGCCTCTTGGTCGTGCACGGGCAACTGGGATGCTTGATGGACTGAGGTCCATACTAGAGGACCAGCGGAGCCGGAAGCTGGCGGTTGGGAAGGGCAAGGGTACAGCCCAGGCGAAGAAGAAGACTGCGGACAAGAAGTCTGCAGCGGAGGTGAAGAGGATGTGGGACATTCTGCAGCGGGAAGCTCCATATAATGATGAGGAAGAGGAGGAGGAGGGGGAAGCCGAGGAGTTGGAGGGACCACCGAGTTCTCCAAGCCGACGCTCACCCTCAAGCGATGAGGATGATGGAGGAGGGGCAGGCCCATCCTCCTTGGGGGGCATGGCTTCGGGTTCCACAATTGCGGTGTAGGTGTCGAGGTAAGCCAGTGTTGTGAGTAATTCTCCTGATATTCAGCGAGTAACACTTGAGCTCGATGTGCTTCCGTAGGCGCGCCCTCATTGCGTATGCGTTCATCAAATATATGAGTCCCATTCGTAATCTTCAGGACAGTGTCCTTATGTTTGATAGCTGGGAAAGGCTTCGTGAAGATGTCCGCCAGTTGATCGTCCGTATTGGTGTCGATGATTTTGATAATTTGCTTTGCAAACAAATCGCGTATAGCGTGGTACCGAACGTCAATGTGTTTGGTGCGTTGGTTGATAGCCTTAGACTGAATCAAGGCTCCTGTGCTCTGATTATTGACATGTAAAGGGACCGGTCGAGATTTGTAATCCGGTTGAGGTCCCAAAACTTCCGCCAAGAGTTGGCGTAGCCATTTGGCTTCGTTGTGGCCGGTACTGGCAGCTATATACTGCGCTTCGGTCGTACTTTGGGCGGTGCACTTCTGCTTGCTGCTTTTCCACAGAACAGGAAACCCATTGTAAAGGGCCAAAATGCCTGTAGTGGACGTCCGGTCGGTGAGTTCTCCTGCATAATCCGCATCCGTGAATACGCATAAGCCACGCGGATCATTTCGTTCGGATGTAAACTTGAGGGCATAATCGAGGGTACCCTTCAAATAGCGGAAAATGCGCTTAACATTGTTCCAGTCGGAGTTGGTAGGTGCGGCGACGCAGCGCGCAACGTGACCAACTGCAGTGGCCATATCCCATCGCCATGTGATGGAGGCCCAAGTGAGGACCCCCACTGCTTCCTGATACGTTTTTAAATTCGTGAATGGTGTCGAATCCTCCGGTTGTTGGTTACGCACTGACACGGCGTACGGAGTGGAGACAGGATGGCAATCGCTCATGCCGAATTGTTCGAGAGCGTCGTCGATGTACTTGACATTTGAGATTTCGAGGGTACGAACAGGAGAATCGAAGTCATATTTGTAGACGAGACCAAGGTGACTAGTGACGCGACCTTGTTCCGTAAACTTGAACTTCGAATGTAGCTCCATTTTGCTGTTCGCCAGAATCTTCGGATCCTTCGCTGCAATAAGCAGGTCGTTGACGAAGACCAGAATAAGGACCAAGTTGTTGTTCGACGGAGGTGTACGGTCGTCTGTCGCGTACTTGAAAAAGATACACGGGCATACAGAAACCGCTTCGTAGCCGAGCTTTAACAGTGCAGTCTTCAAGGTCTCATACCAAAGAAGAGGTGATTGCTTCAGGCCGTAGAGAGCTTTCAGTAGCTTCAGGACCCAATCGCCTTTGGGGTGATCCGGATCTTCGAATCCCTCAAACTGCTCGATATAGATATCCTTATCAATATTGCTGTTAAGGAAGGCGGTGACAGCGTCCATACTGTGGATGTCCAGCCCGTGCTGGACACAATACGCCAAGAAGAGGCGTAGCGCTGTGAATGGTAGCGTAGGTGAGTATGTATCACCAAAGTCGCGACCAGGTTGTTGAGAGAAGCCTTGAGCCACTGTTCTGGCTTTGAACTTGTTAAAGGTGCCATCGGGATTGACCTTCGTTCAAAAGACCCATGTTGTTCCGATCACGCGCTTGTTATGTGGACGCTTGGTGAGCTCCCATGTACCGTTGTCTACCAGGGATTGGTACTCAATGCGTGCAGCTTTGAGAAATTCCTCCTTCTGAGGGGTTTTCATCGCTTGCTTCCATGTCATGGCGTCTTCGTTGATCGTTGCTTGAGTCCGCGTGCGGGCGGCGTATGCAGCGATGGGGTCATTTCGTCGTGTGCCGACATCGTACGCGGCTACTCGATTCTCCCAGTCATCCAATGCTGTCGTATCGAGTAGTGAAAGTCGAGACTCCCACGTAGGTTCTTGTTATCCCTCCCACCTAACCAAGTACTCTTTTGTGTGCGCCTTACTGCGGCGCTCGTCAATGATCGCCTCCACGGCATATTTGACATCATCCTCCTGACTCTCCTCATCTAGAAGGTCAAGATGTGCTGGATCCTGCTGATATTTGGGTTCAAGTCCCAAGTCTTCTTTGAAGATCACGTCTCGTGACACTTCGACCTTGTCAGTGACAGGATCCCATACCAGATACCCCTTGGTACCTGTGGGTTGAGCATAGCCTACCAAGTAAGCCTTCTTCGCTCGATTCCCCATTTTATCGCGTCCTTTGCTTGTTAGAACGGAATACGCCACGCAACTGATACGCCAAAGATGGGCGACATCACGACGCCGGCAAACAGTATTTCATGCGGCGTCTTCTTGTTGATGCGGTTGTACGTAAGGGATAGATGTATCCAGCCGCTACCAGTAGAGCAGGCCAGAATCTTCGGGGTAGTTTTGTATCCGCAAAGGTGGCGCGGACCCTGTCCAGCATCGTGCGATGCCATCGTTCGGCAATCCAGTTTTGCTGACTCGAATAGGCCGCGGACTTTTGATGAGTGATACCATTTTTCAATAGGTACTCTAGAACCTCACCAAAGTATTCGGTGCCTCGATCCGTACGTAGAATCTTGATGTGTTGGTAAGTCTGTTTCTCAATCCAAGCCTTGTAGATGAGAAACTTTTCGAGTATGACTGCTGAGTCCTTTGAAGGAATAGGGAAAACAGTCACGTATCTGGATGTGTGTTCAATGAACTCCAGCGAATAGCGTGAAGGGATACAAAATGGTCCCTGTAGGTCTGAATGAATCAGCTCACAGATCTCCCTGGCTTCAACATTACCAAGGGAGAATGGAAGACGAGCGGATTTTTCTAGCACGCAGGCTTCACAATCTTCGAAGTCACTTAGATCTCCCACTACGGACCAATTGTCCGTAACCAATGCCATCTTCTCCAGGACGTCTTTGCCAACGTGTCCAAGACGAGCATGAGCGAGTGTAGGAGAGACTTCAACAGTGCATGCTTCTGAATCTGACCACAGACTTTCAGACAGCAGCGTACCTTGCAGGTAATACGCGTTGTTGCGGCGTACGCCTTTGGCGATATCTTTGCTGTCTCGTGTGAAAATGACGTCTCCATTCGACTTGAAGAGCACGTCAACGCCTTGATCGTTGCATTTTGCTACCGATACGAGATCTTGTCGTAATCCTGGCACATGCAGGACTCCGCCCAACTCAAGCAGATTCGGATAGTCGTTAACTTCTACTCGTACCGTACCTCGAACTGTAGAGGGTAGTGATGTTTTGTCAGCAAGCATAACAGCTCTGACATCACTGTACACGGTTGAGTGATCCAAGGTCGCTTTGTGAGGTGTCATGTGGTCCGTAGCGCCAGAGTCAATGAGGGCTCCATACGGTTGTTCTTGGCGGACCCAGATGTGTAATGCTTCCACAGCATTTGTGCTAACGGCACCATCAGACGACTGCTTCGTCTTGTTCTTCTCCATCTCGGATTTGAACTTCTTTAACACTTCGCACTCCTGTGTCTGGTGTTTAGGGTCTCCACAGGCCCAACAACCCGACTTGTGTTGTTGGCCTTTGTTTGATGGAGTGGATTCCTTGTCCTTCTTGCCGTTCGTTGACTTCTCCCCATGGGTCTTGCCACCCTTTTGTTTCTTAGAGGCGTCAGTGTGTGCGGCACCTGGTCGCGTATCCGTTGAGGTCCCGCTAGGTTTCTTAGCCATGTTGGCAGTGATCCTGGATGCAGCGGCCTGTAAACTGCTCAAATCAGTTATGTTTTCTTCATTAGCCTGAACCAAGGCTGCAAGGTCTGGTGTTAGCGAGTTGATGAAGTAATCCTGAAGGACGTAATCCGGTGTCTTTGGCAGAGAAAATGCCAGCATGTTGAACTGAGTGATGTACTCATCCATGCGGCCTTTGGGACGCAATTCCCGTAATTTCTGCAGCGAATCCCTAGTGTGGTTTCGTGGCGCAAACCGCGCCAGAAGGGCGGACCTAAGACCGGTCTGGGTTCTTCCTGAATCAACGTCTTCAAAGTCATGCCACGTCGTAATTTCGTTCCTTTTACTTGGTGAGAGCGACTGCCACCAAGTGTATGCCCATCCTGTGAGTTTCGTAGCCACAAAATCCACGAGAAACTCGGGCGGAACCATTTCGTACTTCACAACTGTCTCAATCTTGTCAATGAACGTTTGAAGTTTGACCATATTGGCTTCCCCGTTGTAAGATCCAATATCTTTCAGCGTTCCATCCACGAAAGCCTTCGCACCTCGACTGTCAACGATTTTGGTCGTCACGCTGTGTATGCTCGATGTCGGTGATGTAGGGCGGCGTTCGAATGGAGAACGTTGGTATTCCTGTTGAGCTCCAATCTCCTGATTGTACTCTGTCCACGGTGCAGCGAACCCGTCGTTGCGAGTGGGTGATGGTGTGCGTACGCGCCGTTGCGCCGTACGTACCTGAGGGTTGACCGGGATGTTCATATCCTGATCCATGCGCCATTTCATTTGGAGCATTTCCGTTAGTTGGGCTAGAGAATTCTCAAGCCGATCTATCCTATCCACGTCCGCCTCACGCGGGCGGACATGCACGGTGTTCTCTGATTCCCCACTTGGGAATGCCGCTGGAGTACTGTAATTGATCGTTCGGTGATCATCCGTACTGCTTGATAGGGGACGGGTATCGACCTTGCCATTGCGTCGGTCGATGTTTCCGGTACGCCCTTCCAATGCGTCATCGCCCTCGTTGGCGTCAACACTTAAAGGCGTTGGCTCTGCCAGTGTATCTTTACCGGCAGAGTTCCCTCCATTGCTTGGTGATGTCCATTCACCAGGCACTCGTGCGCTTTTCTTTGCAGCACGTTCTACGGCTCGTTGTAGCATATTGGACCCTGGGGTCTGTCGACCCGTTAGGCGTCTTAACATACTACGAGTGTACCGGGGCTCGTTTCGTTGCCTACCATTTCAGGGCTCACAACCTGTTGGTCTGAGAGTATCTGGGTAGATAGTTGAGGAAGCTTTCAGGGTAGTTGACTGAGCAGAACAACGAAGTAACTTAATCCCGCTCTTGTTGGAGAAAAAGAGAAAAGTCCCCCCACCGATATATTAAGTATGGAAGGAAAACTACTTATATTGGAGTTGATCACGTGGGTTCACGTGATCGCATGATACGCCCTGCGATGGCGCCGTTGTGACTCGATGACAGAGTCTGTACGTGCTAACAAGTTCTTTCATTCCTGACTTCCCTTTCTCTTTTCGACTTCCATCCCATTCAGTATCCCGACCATGACCGATCATTACTACCCACCATCCCGACTCTGAGCTTCGACAGCACGGCTCTGTATATGTAATGGTAATAAATATGAAAATGTTTTAACAATAAATTTTCTGAGTAGCCGTCTGTTTCTTAATCGATTTCATAGAATGATTGCTTGGCTTGTGACTGCCTTGGCGTGTTTTTTCCAAGGGCGTCTTAGTAGTGTTTGGCAGTTGTGGGGGTAGGGTCCTTGAGGGTAAGAAGAAAACGAGCATCAGACTGCTAAGTCAGATCACATGGGGTCCAGGAAAACGGGGTTACAATCTCAGAGGTAGAGGATGCTTGTACAAGGTAGTGTTGTACTGCACGGAGGACTGGTCGTAAACATCCATCTCTCTTGTAAAGGGATCACCAGACCACACCTACCCCTATATCAATGGCAAGTCTCATAGTTTTCCGTCCTCCTTCCAGGGTGGCGGTTGTTCCAGTGCAGACTGCTTTCCGTAAGATATCAGAGAGTTTGTGCAAACCGTTCAACGAGCTCAGAGAACGATTCGTGGTGGCGACATATGAGATGGTTCCAACACTGAGCTCATACTAGAAAGTGTTTGTGCCCACCGTTCTACCAGTCACCATAGCAACAGACCGTCGCTCTCGCTCTCTTCCATCTGACTTTGTGCAAGCGCTTCTGCTACACATTCAGACCGTCGCTCTCTCTCTCTTCCATCTGGCTTTGTGCAAGCGCTTCCGCTACACATTCAGAGTCTCAGTCTCTTGGTTTCAATGCGCATCCGCTGAGAAACTGAGCAATCTGCATTCAGTCATTGCCATTGCAACTGCATCTTCACCACATCCTGCGCACTGTCCCATCACGCATTGCAGCCATGGAATCTCCTGTCCCTGCACCCACACCCCCAAACAAAACCAAAGAGAAGCTAGCACATCTACGTCCAGCGCACGATGTAGTTTTACTGTGCGAGACCGTCAACATCCACCCAGACAGTCTACCACGCAACAAACGCAACGCTGCCTGGACGACCATTGTTGCAAACACTAACCGCTGCTTCCCAGGACCGCCTGTGGTAGATGTGCGTAGAGCTCGTGACTGCATGACTCTGTTGCTCGCCAAGTTCCATGCTGAACAGATGGAGTCGATCCGGGCATCAGGAACTGTTGGTCTGAGAGTATCTGGGTAGATAGTTGAGGAAGCTTTAGGGTAGTTGACTGAGCAGAACAACGAAGTAACTTAATCCCGCTCTATTGGAGAAAAAGAGAAAAGTCCCACCGATATATTAAGTATGGAAGGAAAACTACTTATATCGGAGTTGATCACGTGGGTTCACGTGATCGCGTAATACGCCTTGCGATGGCGCAGTTGTGACTCAATGACAGAGTCTGTACGTGCTAACACCCCCACTCAGACCTGTCAGTCTGGCAGTGAGAGAGTTGCTCTATCTACTTTTACTACACAGCCCCGCGCACGCCCCCAAACACCCCCATTTATTACATTTTTAAGAATACGAGGAATGGCTAGGGTACGTCTATGAGATCCGCGCAAATGAGGCGTAAGCTCTAACTATGTGCCGGTGTAGTTGTCAGGTTCGGGCAAAGCGAAGCAGACGGCGAGAAAGACGGGACCGCCGGTAACTGCTCCTGCGACGACCACAGCTCCTGCTGTGCCGTCGTCAGTGGTGCCCTCTGCGCCACAGGGAGGCGCACCCGCTGCGGGGTTGTCCCGAGCAGAGATTCGAACGATGTCGGCAGCGCATGCCCGACAGTTCCACCGCAAGGACCGTCAAGGGGTCCTTGAACGTCACATCGAGCAGGCAAAAGACCGGGTAAAGGACCGGGCGAGGTCTGGTACGCCTCTTGGTCGCGCACGGGCGACCGGGACCCTTGATGGACTGAGGTCCATACTAGAGGACCGGCGGAGCCGGAAGCTGGCGGTTGGGAAGGGCAAGGGTACAGCCCAGGCGAAGAAGAAGACTGCGGACAAGAAGTCTGCAGCAGAGGTGAAGAGGATGTGGGACATCCTGGAGCGGGAGGCTCCATATAATGATGAGGAAGAGGAGGAGGAGGGGGCAGCCGAGGAGTTGGAGGGACCATCGGGTTCTCCAAGCCGATGCTCACCCTCAAGCGATGAGGATGATGGAGGAGGGGCAGGCCCATCTTCCTTGGGGGGCATTGCTTCGGGTTCCGCAATTGTGGTGTAGATGCCGAGGTAAGCCAGTGTTGTGAGTAATTCTCCTGACATTCAGCAAGTAACACTTGAGCTTGGTGTGCTTCCGTAGGCGCGCCCTCATTGCGTATGCGTTCATCAAATATAGGAGTCCCGTTCGTAATCCTCAGGACAGTGTCCTTATGTTTCACAGTGGGAAAAGGCTTCGTAAAGATGTCCGCCAGTTGATCGTCCGTATTGGTGTCGATGATTTCGATAATTTGCTTCGCGAACGAATTGCGTATAGCGTGGTACCGAACGTCGATGTGTTTGGTGCGTTGGTTGATAGCCTTAGACTGAATCAAGGCCCCGGCGCTCTGATTATCGACATGGAGAGGGACCGGTCGAGATTTGTAATCCGGTTGAGGTCCCAAAACTTCCGCCAAGAGTTGGCGTAGCCATTTGGCTTCGTTGTGGCCAGTACTGGCAGCTATATACTCCGCTTCGGTCGTACTTTGGGCGGTGCACTTCTGCTTGCTGCTTTTCCACAGAACAGGAAACCCATTGTAAAGGGCCAAAATGCCTGTAGTGGACGTCCGGTCGGTGAGTTCTCCTGCATAATCCGCATCCGTGAATACGCGTAAGCCACGCGGATCATTTCGTTCGGATGTAAACTTGAGGGCATAATCGAGGGTACCCTTCAAATAGCGGAAAATGCGCTTAACATTGTTCCAGTCGGAGTTGGTAGGTGCGGCGACGCAGCGCGCAACGTGACCAACTGCAGTGGCCATATCCCATCGCCATGTGATGGAGGCCCAAGTGAGGACCCCCACTGCTTCCTGATACGTTTTTAAATTCGTGAATGGTGTCGAATCCTCCGGTTGTTGGTTACGCACTGACACGGCGTACGGAGTGGAGACAGGATGGCAATCGCTCATGCCGAATTGTTCGAGAGCGTCGTCGATGTACTTGACATTTGAGATTTCGAGGGTACGAACAGGAGAATCGAAGTCATATTTGTAGACGAGACCAAGGTGACTAGTGACGCGACCTTGTTCCGTAAACTTGAACTTGGAGTGTAGCTCCGTTTTGCTGTTCGCCAGAATCTCCGGATCCTTCGCTGCAATCAGCAGGTCGTCGACGAAGACGAGAATAAGGACCAAATTGTTGTTCGACGGAGGTGTACGGTCCTCTGTCGCGTACTTGAAAAAGATACACGGGCATACAGAAACCGCTTCATAGCCGAGCTTTAACAGTGCAGTCTTCAAGGTCTCATACCAAAGAAGAGGTGATTGCTTCAGGCCGTAGAGAGCTTTCGGTAGCTTCAGGACCCAATCGCCTTTGGGGTGATCCGGATCTTCGAATCCCTCAAACTGCTCGATATAGATATCCTTATCAATATCTCTGTTCAGGAAGGCGGTGACAGCGTCCATACTGTGGATGTCCAGCCCGTGCTGGACACAATACGCCAAGAAGAGGCGTAGCGCTGTGAATGGTAGCGTCGGTGAGTATGTATCACCAAAGTCGTGACCGGGTTGTTGAGAGAAGCCTTGAGCCACTGCTCTGGCTTTGAACTTGTTAAAGGTGCCATTGGGATTGACCTTCGTTCGAAAGACCCATGTTGTTCCAATCACGCGCTTGTTGCGTGGACGCTTGGTGAGCTCCCATGTACCGTTGTCGACCAGGGATTGGTACTCAATGCGTGCAGCTTTGAGAAATTCCTCCTTCTGGGGTGTTTTCATCGCTTGCTTCCATGTCATGGCGTCTTCGTTGATCGTTGCTTGAGTCCGCGCGCGGGCGGCGTATGCAGCGATGGGGTCATTTTGTCGTGTGCCGACATCGTACGCGGCTACTCGATTCTCCCAGTCATCCAATGCTGTAGTATCGAGTAGTGAAAGTCGGGACTCCCAGGTAGATTCTTGATATCCCTCCCACTTAACCAAGTACTCTTTCGTGTGCACCTTACTGCGGCGCTTGTCGATAATCGCCTCCACGGTGTATTTGACGTCATCCTCCTGACTCTCCTCATCTAGAAGGTCAAGATGTGCTGGATCCTGCTGATATTTGGGTTCGAGTCCCAAGTCTTCTTTGAAGATCACGTCTCGTGACACTTCGACCTTGTCAGTAACAGGATCCCAAACCAGATACCCCTTGGTACCTGAGGGTTGAGCATAGCCTACCAAGTAAGCCTTCTTTGCTCGATTCCCCATTTTATCGCGTCCTTTGCTCGTTAGAACGGAATACGCCACGCAACCGATACGCCGAAGATGGGCGACATCAGGACGCCGGCCAAACAGTATTTCATGCGGCGTCTTCTTGTTGATGCGGTTGTACGTAAGGGAATAGATGTATCCAGCCGCTATCAGTAGAGCAGGCCAGAATCTTTGGGGTAGTTTCGTATCCGAGAAGGTGGCGCGGACCCTGTCCAGCGCCGTGCGATGCCATCGTTCAGCAATCCCGTTTTGCTGACTCGAATAGGCCGCGGACTTTTGATGAGTGATACCATTTTCCAATAGGTACTCTAGAACCTCGCCAAAGTATTTGGTGCCTCGATCCGTGCGTAGAATCTTGATGTGTCGGTCAGTCTGTTTCTCAATCCAAGCCTTGTAAATGAGAAACTTGTCGAGTATGACTGCTGAGTCCTTTGAAGGAATAGGGAAAACAGTCACGTATCTGGATGTGTGTTCAATGAACTCCAGCGAATAGCGTGATCCTTCGTAACCAGGGATGCGAAATGGTCCTTGTAGGTCTGAATGAATCAGCTCACAGATCTCCCTGGTTTCAACGTTACCAAGGGAGAATGGAAGACAAGCGGCTTTTCCTAACACGCAGGCTTCACAATCTTTGAAGTCGCTTAGATCCCCCACTACGGACCAACCGTCCGTAACCGATGCCATCTTCTCCAGGACGTGTTTGCCAACGTGTCCAAGACGAGCATGAGCAAGTGTAGGAGAGACTTCGACAGTGCATGCTTCTGAATCTGTCCACAGACTTTCAGACAGCAGCGTACCTTGCAGGTAATACGCATTGTTGCGGCGTACGCCTTTGGCGATATCTTTGCCGTCTCGCGTGAAAATGACGTCTCCATTCGACTTGAAGAGCACGTCAACGCCTTGATTGTTGCATTTCGCTACCGATACGAGATCTCGTCGTAATCCTGGCACATGCAGGACTCCGCCCAACTCGAGCGGATTCGGATAGTCGTTAACTTCTACTCGTACCGTACCTCGAACTGTAGAGGGTAGTGATGTTTTGTCAGCAAGCATAACAGCTCTGACATCACTGTACACGGTTGAGTGATCCAAGGTCGCTTTGTGAGGTGTCATGTGGTCCGTAGCGCCAGAGTCAATGAGGGCTCCATACGGTTGTTCTTGGCGGACCCAGACGTGTAATGCTTCCACAGCATTTGTGCTAACGGCACCATCAGACGACTGCTTCGTCTTGTTCTTCTCCATCTCGGATTTGAACTTCTTTAACACTTCGCACTCCTGTGTCTGGTGTTTAGGGTCTCCACAGGCCCAACAACCCGACTTGTGTTGTTGGCCTTTGTTTGATGGAGTGGATTCCTTGTCCTTCTTGCCGTTCGTTGACTTCTCCCCGTGGGTCTTGCCACCCTTTTGTTTCTTAGAGGCGTCAGTGTGTGCGGCACCTGGTCGCGTATCCGTTGAGGTCCCGCTAGGTTTCTTAGCCATGTTGGCAGCGATCCTGGATGCAGCGGCCTGTAAACTGCTCAAATCAGTTATGTTTTCTTCATTAGCCTGAACCAAGGCCGCAAGGTCTGGTGTTAGCGAGTTGATGAAGTAATCCTGAAGGACGTAATCCGGTGTCTTTGGCAGAGAAAATGCCAGCATGTTGAACTGAGTGATGTACTCATCCATGCGGCCTTTGGGACGCAATTCCCGTAATTTCTGCAGCGAATCCCTAGTGTGGTTTCGTGGCGCGAACCGCGCCAGAAGGGCGGACCTAAGACCGGTCTGGGTTCTTCCTGAATCAACGTCTTCAAAGTCATGCCACGTCGTAAATTCGTTCCTTTTACTTGGTGAGAGCGACTGCCACCAAGTGTATGCCCATCCTGTGAGTTTCGTAGCCACAAAATCCACGAGAAACTCGGGCGGAACCATTTCGTACTTCACAACTGTCTCAATCTTGTCGATGAACGTTTGAAGTTTGACCATATTGGCTTCCCCGTTGTAAGATCCAATATCTTTCAGCGTTCCATCCACGAAAGCCTTCGCACCTCGACTGTCAACGATTTTGGTCGTCACGCTGTGTATGCTCGATGTCGGTGATGTAGGGTGGCGTTCGAATGGAGAACGTTGGTATTCCTGTTGAGCTCCAATCTCCTGATTGTACTCTGTCCACGGTGCAGCAAACTCGTCGTTGCGAGTGGGTGATGGTGTGCGTACGCGCCGTTGCGCCGTATGTACCTGAGGGTTGACTGGGATATTCACATCCTGATCCATGTGCCATTTCATTTGGAGCATTTCCGTTAGTTGGGCTAGAGAATTCTCAAGCCGATCTATCCTATCCACGTCCGCCTCACGCGGGCGGACATGCACGGTGTTCTCTGATTCCCCACTTGGGAATGCCGCTGGAGTACTGTAATTGATCGTTCGGTGATCATCCGTACTGCTTGATAGGGGACGGGTATCGACCTTGCCATTGCGTCGGTCGATGTTTCGGGTACGCCCTTCCAATGCGTCATCGCCCTCGTTGGCGTCAACACTTAAAGGCGTTGGCTCTGCCAGTGTATCTTTACCGGCAGAGTTCCCTCCATTGCTTGGTGATGTCCATTCACCAGGCACTCGTGCGCTTTTCTTTGCAGCACGTTCTACGGCTCGTTGTAGCATATTGGACCCTGGGGTCTGTCGACCCGTTAGGCGTCTTAACATACTACGAGTGTACTGGGGGCTCGTTTCGTTGCCTACCATTTCAGGGCTCATAACCTGTTGGTCTGAGAGTATCTGGGTAGATGGTTGAGGAAGCTTTTAGGGTAGTTGACTGAGCAAAACAACGAAGTAACTTAATCCCGCTCTATTAGAGAAAAAGAGAAAAGTCCCACCGATATATTAAGTATGTAAGGAAAACTACTTATATTGGAGATGATCACGTGGGTTCACGTGATCGCGTGATACGCCCTGCGATGGTGCAGTCGTGAGTCGATGACAGAGTCTGTACACGCTAACAATACGTGCCTATACGGAAGCGTAACCACAAGTGTTTTTAATGTAGAACCTCCCATGTTACATGATTATCTACATACAGATAATTAGAGCGCTTTTTGTATAAGCAAATCTAAGAGCTTCTGCATAGTTTTCCTATCTTTGCAACACTCTGCAAGTTCCGCCTCAAAGCGTTGAGTTTCAAATGTCAAACGATCAGCCTCTAACTGCAGCTTTTGATCCCGTCACGGTGCCTCTTTGCGCACGGCCTTTGATTCAATGATCATATCCAGCGCATCGCTCGGCAGCTTCCACGTCGTCGTCCCAGATCCCCATAGATTTCAAAGCTGCGGCTTGAATCAGTTTGCCTATCTGCTCATCTGCCTCCTTCTTCTACTCCTCATCAGTTCCTGTTAGCACGTACAGACTCTGTCATCGAGTCACAACTGCGCCATCGCAAGGCGTATTACGCGATCACGTGAACCCACGTGATCAACTCCGATATAAGTAGTTTTCCTTCCATACTTAATATATCGGTGGGACTTTTCTCTTTTTCTCCAATAGAGCGGGATTAAGTTACTTCGTTGTTCTGCTCAGTCAACTACCCTAAAGCTTCCTCAACTATCTACCCAGATACTCTCAGACCAACAGTTCCTGATGCCCGGATCGACTCCATCTGTTCAGCATGGAACTTGGCGAGCAACAGAGTCATGCAGTCACGAGCTCTACGCACATCTACCACAGGCGGTCCTGGGAAGCAGCGGTTAGTGTTTGCAACAATAGTCGTCCAGGCAGCGTTGCGTTTGTTGCGTGGTAGACTGTCTGGGTGGATGTTGACGGTCTCGCACAGTAAAACTACATCGTGCGCTGGACGTAGATGTGCTAGCTTCTCTTTGGTTTTGTTTGGGGGTGTGGGTGCAGGGACAGGAGATTCCATGGCTGCAATGCGTGATGGGACAGTGCGCAGGATGTGGTGAAGATGCAGTTGCAATGGCAATGACTGAATGCAGATTGCTCAGTTTCTCAGCGGATGCGCATTGAAACCAAGAGACTGAGACTCTGAATGTGTAGCGGAAGCGCTTGCACAAAGCCAGATGGAAGAGAGAGAGAGCGACGGTCTGAATGTGTAGCAGAAGCGCTTGCACAAAGTCAGATGGAAGAGAGCGAGAGCGACGGTCTGTTGCTATGGTGACTGGTAGAACGGTGGGCACAAACACTTTCTAGTATGAGCTCAGTGTTGGAACCATCTCATATGTCGCAACCACGAATCGTTCTCTGAGCTCGTTGAACGGTTTGCACAAACTCTCTGATATCTTACGGAAAGCAGTCTGCACTGGAACAACCGCCACCCTGGAAGGAGGATGGAAAACTATGAGACTTGCCATTGATATAGGGGTAGGTGTGGTCTGGTGATCCCTTTACAAGAGAGATGGATGTTTACGACCAGTCCTCCGTGCAGTACAACACTACCTTGTACAAGCATCCTCTACCTCTGAGATTGTAACCCCGTTTTCCTGGACCCCATGTGATCTGACTTAGCAGTCTGATGCTCGTTTTCTTCTTACCCTCAAGGACCCTACCCCCACAACTGCCAAACACTACTAAGACGCCCTTGGAAAAAACACGCCAAGGCAGTCACAAGCCAAGCAATCATTCTATGAAATCGATTAAGAAACAGACGGCTACTCAGAAAATTTATTGTTAAAACATTTTCATATTTATTACCATTACATATACAGAGCCGTGCTGTCGAAGCTCAGAGTCGGGATGGTGGGTAGTAATGATCGGTCATGGTCGGGATACTGAATGGGATGGAAGTCGAAAAGAGAAAGGGAAGTCAGGAATGAAAGAACTTGTTAGCACGTACAGACTCTGTCATCGAGTCACAACGGCGCCATCGCAGGGCATATCACGCGATCACGTGAACCCACGTGATCAACTCCAATATAAGTAGTTTTCCTTCCATACTTAATATATCGGTGGGGGGACTTTTCTCTTTTTCTCCAACAAGAGCGGGATTAAGTTACTTCGTTGTTCTGCTCAGTCAACTACCCTGAAAGCTTCCTCAACTATCTACCCAGATACTCTCAGACCAACAGGTTATGAGCCCTGAAATGGTAGGCAACGAAACGAGCCCCGGTACACTCGTAGTATGTTAAGACGCCTAACGGGTCGACAGACCCCAGGGTCCAATATGCTACAACGAGCCGTAGAACGTGCTGCAAAGAAAAGCGCACGAGTGCCTGGTGAATGGACATCACCAAGCAATGGAGGGAACTCTGCCGGTGAAGATACACTGGCAGAGCCAACGCCTTTAAGTGTTGACGCCAACAAGGGCGATGACGCATTGGAAGGGCGTACCCGAAACATCGACCGACGCAATGGCAAGGTCGATACCCGTCCCCTATCAAGCAGTACGGATGATCACCGAATGATCAATTACAGTACTCCAGCGGCATTCCCAAGTGGGGAATCAGAGAACACCGTGCATGTCCGCCCGCGTGAGGCGGACGTGGATAGGATAGATCGGCTTGAGAATTCTCTAGCCCAACTAACGGAAATGCTCCAAATGAAATGGTGCATGGATCAGGATATGAACATCCCGGTCAACCCTCAGGTACGTACGGCGCAACGGCGCGTACGCACACCATCACCCACTCGCAACGACGGGTTCGCTGCACCGTGGACAGAGTACAATCAGGAGATTGGAGCTCAACAGGAATACCAACGTTCTCCATTCGAACGCCGCCCTACATCACCGACATCGAGCATACACAGCGTGACGACCAAAATCGTTGACAGTCGAGGTGCGAAGGCTTTCGTGGATGGAACGCTGAAAGATATTGGATCTTACAACGGGGAAGCCAATATGGTCAAACTTCAAACGTTCATCGACAAGATTGAGACAGTTGTGAAGTACGAAATGGTTCCGCCCGAGTTTCTCGTGGATTTTGTGGCTACGAAACTCACAGGATGGGCATACACTTGGTGGCAGTCGCTCTCACCAAGTAAAAGGAACGAAATTACGACGTGGCATGACTTTGAAGACGTTGATTCAGGAAGAACCCAGACCGGTCTTAGGTCCGCCCTTCTGGCGCGGTTCGCGCCACGAAACCACACTAGGGATTCGCTGCAGAAATTACGGGAATTGCGTCCCAAAGGCCGCATGGATGAGTACATCACTCAGTTCAACATGCTGGCATTTTCTCTGCCAAAGACACCGGATTACGTCCTTCAGGATTACTTCATCAACTCGCTAACACCAGACCTTGCGGCCTTGGTTCAGGCTAATGAAGAAAACATAACTGATTTGAGCAGTTTACAGGCCGCTGCATCCAGGATCGCTGCCAACATGGCTAAGAAACCTAGCGGGACCTCAACGGATACGCGACCAGGTGCCGCACACACTGACGCCTCTAAGAAACAAAAGGGTGGCAAGACCCACGGGGAGAAGTCAACGAACGGCAAGAAGGACAAGGAATCCACTCCATCAAACAAAGGCCAACAACACAAGTCGGGTTGTTGGGCCTGTGGAGACCCTAAACACCAGACACAGGAGTGCGAAGTGTTAAAGAAGTTCAAATCCGAGATGGAGAAGAACAAGACGAAGCAGTCGTCTGATGGTGCCGTTAGCACAAATGCTGTGGAAGCATTACACGTCTGGGTCCGCCAAGAACAACCGTATGGAGCCCTCATTGACTCTGGCGCTACGGACCACATGACACCTCACAAAGCGACCTTGGATCACTCAACCGTGTACAGTGATGTCAGAGCTGTTATGCTTGCTGACAAAACATCACTACCCTCTACAGTTCGAGGTACGGTACGAGTAGAAGTTAACGACTATCCGAATCCGCTCGAGTTGGGCGGAGTCCTGCATGTGCCAGGATTACGACGAGATCTCGTATCGGTAGCGAAATGCAACAATCAAGGCGTTGACGTGCTCTTCAAGTCGAATGGAGACGTCATTTTCACGCGAGACGGCAAAGATATCGCCAAAGGCGTACGCCGCAACAATGCGTATTACCTGCAAGGTACGCTGCTGTCTGAAAGTCTGTGGACAGATTCAGAAGCATGCACTGTCGAAGTCTCTCCTACACTTGCTCATGCTCGTCTTGGACACGTTGGCAAACACGTCCTGGAGAAGATGGCATCGGTTACGGACGGTTGGTCCGTAGTGGGGGATCTAAGCGACTTCAAAGATTGTGAAGCCTGCGTGTTAGGAAAAGCCGCTTGTCTTCCATTCTCCCTTGGTAACGTTGAAACCAGGGAGATCTGTGAGCTGATTCATTCAGACCTACAAGGACCATTTCGCATCCCTGGTTACGAAGGATCACGCTATTCGCTGGAGTTCATTGAACACACATCCAGATACGTGACTGTTTTCCCTATTCCTTCAAAGGACTCAGCAGTCATACTCGACAAGTTTCTCATTTACAAGGCTTGGATTGAGAAACAGACTGACCGACACATCAAGATTCTACGCACGGATCGAGGCACCGAATACTTTGGCGAGGTTCTAGAGTACCTATTGGAAAATGGTATCACTCATCAAAAGTCCGCGGCCTATTCGAGTCAGCAAAACGGGATTGCTGAACAATGGCATCGCACGGCGCTGGACAGGGTCCGCGCCACCTTCGCGGATACGAAACTACCCCAAAGATTCTGGCCTGCTCTACTGATAGCGGCTGGATACATCTATTCCCTTACGTACAACCGCATCAACAAGAAGACGCCGCATGAAATACTGTTTGGCCGGCGTCCTGATGTCGCCCATCTTCGGCGTATCGGTTGCGTGGCGTATTCCGTTCTAACGAGCAAAGGACGCGATAAAATGGGGAATCGAGCAAAGAAGGCTTACTTGGTAGGCTATGCTCAACCCTCAGGTACCAAGGGGTATCTGGTTTGGGATCCTGTTACTGACAAGGTCGAAGTGTCACGAGACGTGATCTTCAAAGAAGACTTGGGACTCGAACCCAAATATCAGCAGGATCCAGCACATCTTGACCTTCTAGATGAGGAGAGTCAGGAGGATGACGTCAAATACACCGTGGAGGCGATTATCGACGAGCGCCGCAGTAAGGCGCACACGAAAGAGTACTTGGTTAAGTGGGAGGGATATCAAGAATCTACCTGGGAGTCCCGACTTTCACTACTCGATACTACAGCATTGGATGACTGGGAGAATCGAGTAGCCGCGTACGATGTCGGCACACGACAAAATGACCCCATCGCTGCATACGCCGCCCGCGCGCGGACTCAAGCAACGATCAACAAAGACGCCATGACATGGAAGCAAGCGATGAAAACACCCCAGAAGGAGGAATTTCTCAAAGCTGCACGTATTGAGTACCAATCCCTGGTCGACAACGGTACATGGGAGCTCACCAAGCGTCCACGCAACAAGCGCGTGATCGGAACAACATGGGTCTTTCAAACGAAGGTCAATCCCGATGGCACCTTTAACAAGTTCAAAGCCAGAGCAGTGGCTCAAGGCTTCTCTCAACAACCCGGTCGCGACTTTGGTGATACATACTCACCGATGCTACCATTCACAGCGCTACGCCTCTTCTTGGCGTATTGTGTCCAGCACGGGCTGGACATCCACAGTATGGACGCTGTCACCGCCTTCCTTAACAGAGATATTGATAAGGACATCTATATCGAGCAGTTTGAGGGATTCGAAGATCCGGATCACCCCAAAGGCGATTGGGTCCTGAAGCTACTGAAAGCTCTCTACGGCCTGAAGCAATCACCTCTTCTTTGGTATGAGACCTTGAAGGCTGCACTGTTAAAGCTCGGCTATGAAGAGGTTTCTGTATGCCCGTGTATCTTTTTCAAGTACGCGACAGAGGACCGTACACCTCCGTCGAACGACAATTTGGTCCTTATTCTCGTCTTCGTCGACGACCTGCTGATTGCAGCGAAGGATCCGGAGATTCTAGCGAACAGCAAAACGGAGCTACACACCAAGTTCAAGTTTACGGAACAAGGTCGCGTAACCAGTCACCTTGGTCTCGTCTACAAATATGACTTCGACTCTCCTGTTCGTACCCTCGAAATCTCAAATGTCAAGTACATCGACAACGCTCTCGAACAATTCGGCATGAGCGACTGCCATCCTGTCTCCACTCCGTACGCCGTGTCAGCGCGTAACCAACAACCGGAGGATTCGACACCATTCACAAATCTAAAGATGTATCAGGAAGCAGTGGGGGTCCTCACTTGGGCCTCCATCACATGGCGATGGGATATCGCCACTGCAGTCGGTTACGTTGCGCGCCGCGTCGCCGCACCTACCAACTCCGACTGGAACATTGTTAAGCGCATTTTCCACTATTTGAAGGGTACCCTCGATTATGCCCTCAAGTTTACATCCGAACGAAATGATCCGCGTGGCTTACGCGTATTCACGGATGCGGATTATGCAGGAGAACTCACCGACCGGACGTCCACTACAGGCATTTTGGCCCTTTACAATGGGTTTCCTGTTCTGTGGAAAAGCAGCAAGCAGAAGTGCACCGCCCAAAGTACGACCGAAGCGGAGTATATAGCTGCCAGTACTGGCCACAACGAAGCCAAATGGCTACGCCAACTCTTGGCGGAAGTTTTGGGACCTCAACCGGATTACAAATCTCGACCGGTCCCTCTCCATGTCGATAATCAGAGCGCCGGGGCCTTGATTCAGTCTAAGGCTATCAACCAACGCACCAAACACATCAACGTTCGGTACCACGCTATACGCAATTCGTTCGCGAAGCAAATTATCGAAATCATCGACACCAATACGGACGATCAACTGGCGGACATCTTTACAAAGCCTTTTCCCACTGTGAAACATAAGGACACTGTCCTGAGGATTACGAACGGGACTCTTATATTTGATGAACGCATACGCAATGAGGGCGCGCCTACGGAAGCACACCGAGCTCAAGTGTTACTTGCTGAATGTCAGGAGAATTACTCACAACACTGGCTTACCTCGGCATCTACACCGCAATTGCGGAACCCGAAGCAATGCCCCCCAAGGAAGATGGGCCTGCCCCTCCTCCATCATCCTCATCGCTTGAGGGTGAGCGTCGGCTTGGAGAACCCGATGGTCCCTCCAACTCCTCGGCTGCCCCCTCCTCCTCCTCTTCCTCATCATTATATGGAGCCTCCCGCTCCAGGATGTCCCACATCCTCTTCACCTCTGCTGCAGACTTCTTGTCCGCAGTCTTCTTCTTCGCCTGGGCTGTACCCTTGCCCTTCCCAACCGCCAGCTTCCGGCTCCGCCGGTCCTCTAGTATGGACCTCAGTCCATCAAGGGTCCCGGTCGCCCGTGCGCGACCAAGAGGCGTACCAGACCTCGCCCGGTCCTTTACCCGGTCTTTTGCCTGCTCGATGTGACGTTCCAGGACCGCTTGACGGTCCTTGCGGTGGAACTGTTGGGCATACGCTGCCGACATCGTTTGAATCTCCGCTCGGGACAACCCCGCAGCGGGTGCGCCTCCCACTGGCGCTGAGGGCACCACTGACGACGGCACAGCCGGAGCTGTAGTCGCCGCAGGAGTAGTTGCCGGCGGTCCCGTCTTTCTCACCGTCTGCTTCGCCTTGCCCGAACCTGACAACTACACCGGCACATAGTTAGAGCTTACGCCTCATTTGCGCGGATCTCATAGACATACCTTGGCCATTCCTCGTCTTCTTACAACGTAATAAATGGGGGTTTGGGGGTGTGCGCCGGGGTGTGTAGTAAAAGTAGATAGAGCAACTCTCTCACAGACAGACTGACAGGTCTGAGTGGGGGTGTTAGCACGTACAGGCTCTGTCATCGAGTCACAACTGCGCCATCGCAGGGCGTATCATGCGATCACGTGAACCCACGTGATCAACTCCAATATAAGTAGTTTTCCTTCCATACTTAATATATCGGTGGGGGGACTTTTCTCTTTTTCTCCAACAAGAGCGGGATTAAGTTACTTCGTTGTTCTGCTCAGTCAACTACCCTGAAAGCTTCCTCAACTATCTACCCAGATACTCTCAGACCAACAGAACTAGAATAAACTTTGACGGACGGGTACATCGTCTATGGAAGATTGATGGCGGTGATCGACATGGTCGTTGCAGTGAGGATGGTTGTCATAGTGATGGTTGTCGTCAGGATCCTGAATGGCACAGAAGTTGGAAAAAGGAAGGGAAGTCAGAAACAAAAGAAAGGACAAAACTGGATGAATGGGACATATGTACATGGAAGGAAGATTCATGGTAATGATCGACATGGTCGTCGCAGTGAGAATGGTCATTGTAGTGATGGTCGTCGTCCGGATCCCTAACTGGCATGAAAGTTGGAAAAAGGAAGAGAAGTCAGAAACAAAAGAGAGGACAAATCTGGATGAATGGGACATACGTACATGGAAGAAAGATCCCCATGGCTCAGACCAGAGTTTTCGCCCCCACCGCATGCTGAGTCGCGATTATGTACGTGTCACATAACCTGTGAAATTCCCTGCTCGCTGACTTCCGTCGCAGCTTTTTCTCCGTTCCGCGTCATTGTCCTGCTGTCTTCCACACTCTTGCTATCTCCATCATGCCAGAGATCCACAGTTTTTGAACGCCAAATAGGACGGCACTTGTGGAAATGGTTGCAACAAATATACAGTGGCAGATCATTATTGCATCTTTTTGGCAGAATTCATTCCACTTGGATCTGATGGGGAAGTTGATTGGCTGACATTGTCACACTTCTGCGTATTTCGACGATTTGAACGCAAGGGATCCTTTTGGTGCAATTTTCTCAAAAACTTTCAGCATGTTATCGACAGATGAACATACTCAGATCATGCATACTGCTTGAAAGCTCTTTCCCTAACCTTTACTATAAATTATCTACTGTTATTTTAGAAGCCAACTACAGGAAGAAAGACCAACCAATCAATATTTATCTTCTATTTTTAATATATTTAAATTTTTACTTTATTTTCATATGTGAGTGAGTCAATTTCCATTATTCTTTTATTTTACAACAACATCAAGTAAGAAATATGAATTCATAAAATCATTGCTAAATTTAAAAATAAATAGTGTGCAGTCGTCTCTCCACTTTTTATATGAACTCCAAATGTACAAAGAGTGGTACGCAAAATATATTCAAAAGAGTCAGAGCGTGATGTGTATCAAAATGTTCGCACCTAGAGAGAGATACAAAAAAGGCAGAAAGAAGTTGTAAACTTTTTAATATTTTGAAATTTTAAATTATAAATGAACACTCATTAAAACTAATTTTTTTTAAAAAAGAATGAAAATTTATAAAAAGCGGAAAGGAGACGTGTTCGGTCGCTTCCTCCACTGATTCATACAATTCCATCAACGTGTCACAGAAAAGCGCTACAGAGCCGTGCTGTCGAAGCTCAAAGTCAAGATGGTGGGTAGTAATGGTCGGGCATGGACGAGATACTGGACAAATTTGGATGAATGGGACATACGTACATGGAAGAAAGATTGATGGTGGTGATCGACATGGTCATCGTGGTGGTCATGGGAGAACTGAATGGGACAGAGTTAGAGGTTAGGGAGTTCATACATACCAGGAAGCTTGGTGATGGTAATTGTCGTGGTGATCGTGGTCGATGTTACTGAATGCACAGGTCAGACAATGGGGAGTTAGATGAGAGAAAAAAGAGCGAGATGGGAGAAAAGAGAAAAATGTAAGACATACCAGAAAGATAAGTTGGTGTTCTTGATGCTGTGTGTCAATTATGCATGGCACAGGTATGTATAGCAATTACTGTATAGCACAGGTCAGACCATGACAAGAGGAGAGAAATACTGGATGGATACATACATTCCGGAGAGCCATTGGTGTCAAAGTTGCGCAGTTCATGACCAGCCTTGCGATAACAACGCAGATCAAACATGCGTGGCGCTTCCTATCCTCTTTTTGCTACACGTGGAGTTCCTAGGAACTCAAAGAACCTTTCCCCAAAGGAAAAGATTCTCCATGAAAATAACCATCCTTTGCTATCCATCACATTGTTGCTACCGCTCAGTTGACCATGAGGAATGCGAGAGAAGTGAAAATCTTGGAAAAGAGGGATGGGAGTGAGGAATACTGGAAAGGGAGGGGATGAGGAATACGTGAGAGGGAGGGGCAGGCAGCTGGTTTACCTGGAGAAGAGGTGTGTGAGACGGATAGAGGTGAGGGAGGGGAAGGGTGTAATGAGGCGTGGCTCACCAGCCTAAGCCTAGACACGCGTCGGGAAGGGTCCCGCGCGAGATGGATGCTAGCGTCAGCATCCCGAAGGGTACTAGACCTCAGGGATGGCCACGGATGGCCATCACGTGACCAGGGCCGCTCCGCGGCCTAGAAGAAAAGTAGGAATGCTCCGACGAAGGCGCATTCAAGACTTAGAGATCTTACAGTAGAATTAGACATAGGGAATTCCCGAATAGAAGACTAGACTCTGGCAACGGACCTAGTATTATTACATGGTAGCACCACCCCGTAGACGACAACAATGGCACGTAGCACCAGGAACAGCCCAATGGCAGTAGGAGAACCCGAAGCCGACACACCGACCGACAACCCCGTCGCAATGTTAGCTGCACAATTGGCGGAGACCCAACGCCTACTGCAGGAACAGATCGCAATGGGAGAGGCCCGCTTCGAAGCCCTTCTCTCAAGGATTTCGACCCCAGTCCAACCAGCGGTTGCAACACCGCACGTCGACATCATCCTGGCGGAAGAAAACCGCGCACGAATGCAAGCTGAGAAGGAACGCCGCGAGAACCTTCGCAAGCAGCTGACACACTTCGACGGAAAAGGGAACAGTGAAGAAATGGTGTCGAAGGTCGACGAGTTTCTGAAGGTCCACACGCGCTACCTTGAGGCAACCGACTTCAGGACGGACCACCGGGGCGTCGACCACATCTTGGGGTACCTCAAGGAAACCGCCGACGAATGGTGGCAAATGCTCAGAGATGCCGGCGACCAGCCCACGACATTGGAAGAATTCACGAGGATCCTCCGCATCCCCTTTTACCCCGCCAACTTACGAAACACCGCAGAAGCAAAGATGAAGCGGTTGGTTTTCACCAATAGCATATCGGAGTATATCGCCAAGTTCAATACCCTTCGGGCCCAGATCGTGACGCTTGACGACAAGGAGCGGCTTACCCCAAGGCAAGAACGTGACTATTTCTTGACGGGATTCTCGACCAACCATGTCGGCCAGCGCATTCGGGACCACTGCTATGCCGCAATCATGAGGAATAATGGCGCCGAGATCCCGATCACCGAGCTACAGAATGAAGCTCTGCTATGCTACAGGATTCGAGGCTATGTGGACGATGTCACGCAGGTAACCCCCGACGGGAGGAGACGTCAGTACGCTGCAGTCCAGCCGGCTCAGGTACATCGAGGGAACTATCAAGCACGAGAAAGGGGACGCCACACCCCCTATGGCTCAGGTTGTCCCACACGCGGTATGGACAACTACCAAGGGATTTCACGCCGTGAGCGCACCATCTACGACGAACGCCGTGAGCGCAACGAATGTTTCAACTGCGGGGGCAAGGGGCATTACGCCAGTGGGTGCCCAGCAAGTAAAGGTAGAACCGGTGAGCATAGGACGTTCGCCGCCCCTGTAGAGATCACCGAAGGGTCCGGAGACGAGGCGGCCAGCGACGGGGGCTCAGTCAACAGTTCGGATTTTCGCCCCGGGTGCTGAACGCTTGCACCGTCTCAGTACCCCAACCCCGAATGCAAGACAAGATCCCCACGGACAGACCGGGACCCCGCATTCACAGGAAGACATTTGTGGTCCACGGGAAGGTACAAGGGCACTTTGCCCGCATCCTAATCGATACCGGATGTAACACCCTGATCATCAGCGACACTTGGGCCGCCAAACACGGCCTCCGGACCTACACCTCCCCAACTCCGCTGGAGGTCCGGTGGGGCGACAGAGCGGGAAACTACGGGGCAACAAAGATGACCTGTGGGGACCTCTCGGTGTTCACCGAGGAGAAGATCATCTACCGGGAGGATACCGTACCGTTCGTGGTCGCGCCGATCAGGGTCGATGCCATACTGGGCTTGCCATTCATATTGGGGCTGGACGTCCGAGGGCTTTTCAACCAAGGGGGCTTTCCAACGATGACGTTCTACCACGACGGCCAGACCCTCAGCCTTCGAGCCAAATCGACCAACCGCCACTGGGAAGCACCATCCGCGTGCGCCGCCCGTCTACTGTCCCCACGAGAGGAACGGCCCCGCAGATTCCAGCCGGCGAAGCCAGCACTCAATGCAGAGGGAATCTACACGGCCAAGCAATGGAAACGCTTGATGAAGAAGGGCGAGATCACTGGAGTCTTCGAGGTACACATCGTAGATGCGATTCCAGTTGCAGAGGCTCAATTTGTACGGACGGTCGACGCCAAGAAAAGGGCGATCTTGGAGGAACGACGCCACACCAATACTGAAGCCAAGGCGGCAGATCAAGAAGACCCACTAGAGACGCTGGCAGCCGACCATCCACTCCGACTGACCCTAGAAAAATACGTCACGACGCTAATCACCGAGCAGTCAGGCATGCCTCCGGACCGAGGCAAGGACAATTTCACCATTCGGCTCAAACCCGGCTCGAAGCCCGTGATGCAGCCACTCCGGCATTTGAGCCCTGACGAACTGGACGAGCTCGGCCAGCAGATGCAGCGTTTAATGGACAAGGGTTGGATCTCACACTCTCGCAGTCCGTGGGGCGTGCCCGTCCTATTTGCCCCAAAGAAGGACGGCGGCCTACGCTGCTGCATTGACTACCGGGCACTGAACAAGATGACTCACAAGGATGCCACGCCACTTCCGAACCTCTCGGAGCTGCGCGACAGGCTTGTCAACATGCGGGTATTCACCGCGATCGACATCCGCAACGCGTACCACTGCATCATGATCCGACCGGAAGATAGGGAGAAAACAGCGTTCCGAACACGTTTTGGACATTTTGAATACAATGTTCTACCTTTCGGCTTAACTAATGCACCTGCTACATTCCAGCGACTAACCAACAAGCTCTTGGGCGACAAGTACAACGCCTACGTGATCTCATACCTCGACGATATCCTCATATTCAGCACCGACATGAGTTCGCACATTCAGCACGTCGACGAGGTCCTCAAGACCTTGACGGAACATCGCCTCCACGTCAAACCCAGCAAATGTCAATGGGCGGTTGACGAAGTCGAGTTCTGCGGCCACCGAGTCGGCAAGGATGGCCTAAGTATCGCCCCCTCCAAGGTGACCGCGGTCCGGGAACGACCTCGCCCGACCAACTCCCTGGAGCTCCTTAGCTTCATGGGCCTCGTCAACTATGTCAAGGAATACATCCTCGAGTATGCACAGATTGCCCTACCCCTAACGAATCTGCAATCCGGCAACCGCCCATGGCAGTGGGGTGACGAGGAAGATCGAGCGTTCAATCGCTTAAAGGAATTATGCTCCTCGGCACCCACCCTAGCGTACTTCGACCCGGCGCTCGACACCTACTGGTTCACGGACGCATCGGGCTACGCCTACGGCGGATGGCTGGCGCAGCCGGCCAAAGGGGATTTCCCTTACCCTCACCCACTACCAACCACCAAATCGGGCTTAGCCAACCTCCCGCAACTTCGCCCGGTGACATACTACTCCCGCAAGATGCAACCCGCCGAGACTCGATACCCCATGCATGAACAAGAACTACTGGGATTAGTCAAGTCCATACGCGCCAACCGCCATTACCTCATCGGCCACCCATTCCGCGCGTTTGTTGACCACAAGTCCCTGATCTACCTCCAGGAACAACCCCACCTGTCACGTCGCCAAGCAGGCTGGGTCGAGTTCCTCCAACAGTTCGATTTCTCAGTGGAATACCTCCCCGGCACATGGAATTCGATCGCCAACTTCCTCAGTCGCGACCCGACTTACGCCCCCAAGTGTGCAACCTGCCAGGCCAAGATCGACGTGGTCACCGCCATTGTGCAGACGGAGAAGCCCGTCCCGACGCACATGCCGACGGTTGCGGACTGGACCCAGGCGCTCGCATCGGATGATTTCGGCCAAAACATCTTACTAACCATCAACAGTCCCCCGGAGAACCTATCCGGCCATGCACGCCGATTCCGGACAGTGGACTCCCCTCCGCACCGATTCTTGATGTACCATGACCGTCGGTACGTCCCCGACAGCTTGCGGGGGCCACTCCTTCAGATTCATCACGACTCCCTCGCGAACGGTGGTCACTCCGGTGTCCAACGGACGCTCGCCAAACTTCTGGAGTCGTATTACTGGCCCCACATGGAGCGTGATGTGTACCAATATGTCCGCACCTGCCCTACCTGCCAACGTCACAAGCGAACCGCGCCGATCGGTTTCCTCCGCAGCTTACCGATCCCCGACGCCCGTTGGCAACAAATCGGCATGGATATATTCTTCCCCACGTCAGACTCTAAGGGGGGGGAACCTCGGGTAGAGCCCGACGTGACAAAGAACCCTCCGCACCACACCGGCGAGAGACTGACCAAGACGGCAGACGCCGTACTCCTCATCGTCGACTACCTTTCATGCCGCGTGATACTCCTATCTACTAACACACGCGCTACAGCTCAGGAGACGGCTCAACTCTTTCTGGAACAGGCATTTCGCCACACGGGGTTACCCCACACCATTGTGAGCGATCGGGACCCCAAGTGGCTATCAGAATTCTGGCGGTACCTCATGCGGGCACTCGACGTCAAGCAAGAACTCTCGTCGGCACGACACCAACAGACCGACGGCAAGGCGGAGAACGCCATCAAGACGATCAAGGGAATCATGGGCCCCTTTCTCGACTATGCCGGCTCCAACTGGAAGAGTTTACTCCCCACACTCGAGTACAACTACAACCGAACGCCGCAGACGTCGACGGGACTATCCCCTTTCGAGATTGACCTAGGCCGCGTTCCCCGGGTACCGAACCAATGGGTAGCACCTAACCCCGGAGAGATGATAAGGCAATCGGCACGAACCGCCGTGGAGAGACGGATTAAGGAATTCGCCGACGTGGGTCGCATCGTGCAGCAACGGCTCCGAGATGCACAGGACCAGCAGGCAAAGTACTACGACCGCAAGAAGCACACGGAAGCATACCGAGAGGGTGACAAGGTCTTACTCCATCGTGAGGGTATTGCGATTACCAGCGTCACCACAAGGAACAAAAAGCTGGCTGAGCAATGGATTGGGCCATTCACAGTACGCGGCAAGGGGCCGCATCCTGACACCTACGAGCTCGAACTACCCAAGGAGTTCACCGGATTGCACCCAGTCTTTCACGTCAGCATTCTGAGACGTTACCATGACCCGGGCGATACCCCGTACAGACAGGTCACCGCTCCGCCTGAGCCCGAGAAGGACGAAGACGGTCAGGAGACCTACCAAGTGGATAAGATCCTAAATGCCAGATGGCACAGGAACACCGAGCAGTTCTTAGTCAAGTGGACAGGTTACGACAGCACCCAGAACACGTGGGAGCCGTATGCACACGTGAAGGGGACGACCGCGCTGGAAGAATGGCTCCGGGAGCACCCCGGAGAGGACCGCGGCCAAAGGCTAGCGGCCAGGCGACGTAAGTGAACCTAGATAGTGAGCTGTACCGTAAATTAACAAGAGAGATGCTACTTGAGGTAGAGGACATTATAGTGCAAGATTCCGGCATCGTTGGACGATGGCCGGAGGCTGTTGGACAGCATGCCTCGCTGGGCGAGATGCCGGCATCGTTGGACGATGGCCGAAGGCTGCTGGGCAGCATACCTCACTGGGTGAGATGCCGGGATCGCTGGGCGATGAGCCAACGGCTTGCCGATGCAAGGTGACCGGCACCAGATTTGCATGGCGGCGTACCTCGAGACCCGCGGGGACCATGGCCGTAGTACATACCCACGCGAAGGGGAAGAGAAGGGCTTCGGTGAAGATACCGGCATCGTTTGACGATGGGCCGAAGGCCGCTGGGCGGCATACCTCACTGGGTGAGAAGGGTGATGCTGGGCATCGACCGGCTGCCGATGCAAGGTGACCGGCACCAGATTTGCATGGCAGCGTACCTCGAGACCCGCGGGGACCATGGCCGTAGTACATACCCACGCGAAGGGGAAGAGAAGGGCTTCGGCCAAGATACCGGCATCGTTTGACGATGGGCCAAAGGTCGCTGGGCGACATACCTCGCTGGGCGAGATGCCGGGATCGCTGGGTGATGAGCCGAAGACTGCGAGGCAGTAGACCTCACGAGGTGAGATGCCGGCATCGTTTGACGATGGGCTGAAGGTTGCTGGGCGACATACCTCGCTGGGCGAGATGCCGGGATCGCTGGGCTAATGAGCCAAAGACTGCGAGGCAGTAGACCTCACTAGGTGAGATACCGGCATTGTTGGACGATGGCCGGGGAACCGCTGGGCGGTCTTCCCAACGGGGAAGTGTGATGCAGGGCATCTACCATGAGCACCATAGCCGGGAGGAAGCCGAGTGACATTGGACACAGCGGACGCATACGAAATGCTATAAGGCTCAAGGGAGCACAGCGATGAGAAGGCAAGTACAGCGATGAGATTGTGGTACTGAATTTGATTATACGGGCCGAAGGCCAGGCCCCGAAGGAGCAACAGACAACAAGTGAAAGTATGTACAAGAAGGAGGGGGGGAGAACTAATCAACCAATCTTGGTGAAGGAGAATTGGCACCGGTTGCCGTGGCACCGGTCGCCCAACCCGCACCGGAGGGGGGTGTAATTTGCCACGTTCATCTTGCTGCGGAGAGAGCTGAGTTAGTCAGGTACGACAGCAGCAGGCCGAAGAGTACTACTTACGCGCGGACGTGGCCCATGCAGTGGAGATGGTTGCATGGAAACATGCGGAGGTCCGCTCCGACATGGTTGCAGCCAGCGAACTGGCACCCAGCGGGGATGGCCGCAAAGAAGAGAACCCGGCCGCAGTGGGGGGCGCCGCACGTCAACTGGCCCTGAGGGCCGTCGTTCTGGAAAGCAAAGGAACAAAGGAACCACACCGTTAGGAAGACATCAGGCCGCCTCTCAGCGAAGGGGGGGGACATACCGTGTCATCGGCCGCCGCCACGATGCAGGGCCGGCACACCAAATGGTGGCATTCCGATGTGAACATCTTGCTCTTGCGGAATTGGTTGCACTTCCAGCAAGAGGGCAAGTCGGCCGACCTCTCGGGGGTGGACTTTTCATGGACCGAGGGGTCCTGTAGACAACAAGGGAAGACGGGGAACATGAGACGAGTTGCCACAGCCGAGGACGAGCACCGACCCCTACTCACCCGGGCGGGCTGGGCCCGCTTGGTTGCGCCTTTCGCAAGTTGCTGGGCGGGCCGGCGCTTGCCCATGGTGGTGGTGGTGGTGTCGGGGGGGGGGGGAGGAGAGTTGTTGGGGGTGTCAGCCATGGTGTGTGTGTGTGCGTATGTGTGTGTGTGTGGTGTGAGTTCGTTGAGCTACAAAGAAAAGAAGAGCGAGAGGGGGAGATTCAACGGGCAGTACCTTTTAAAGGCTCGACCTGCTTGGGAACGCTCGGAAATTCAGGTCTACTCGTGATTCATCTAGGGCCCCTGCGAAGAGAGAAATAGACTTTCCGACGATTTTGCGCACCACGAAGGGCGGAGACTACCCGTCGGAGACTACCGCGACGCGACCCGCGCCAGGGCCGCCTCCCCAGCCTCATCTTCCCACAACCACGTCAGCATCCGTTAACCCGCCGCCGCCCGGCTTAGGCAAGCTTCACCTTGCTGAAGAGATTCGAGCCTAAGAGATAGTCGCAAATCTAAGGGGGGTGTAATGAGGCGTGGCTCACCAGCCTAAGCCTAGACACGCGTCGGGAAGGGTCCCGCGCGAGATGGATGCTAGCGTCAGCATCCCGAAGGGTACTAGACCTCAGGGATGGCCACGGATGGCCATCACGTGACCAGGGCTGCTCCGCGGCCTAGAAGAAAAGTAGGAATGCTCCGACGAAGGCGCATTCAAGACTTAGAGATCTTACAGTAGAATTAGACATAGGGAATTCCCGAATAGAAGACTAGACTCTGGCAACGGACCTAGTATTATTACAAAGGGGGAAAGGCGACGGACGGCAGGTGTATTCTCTGGACGAAGTACAGAGTCTTACCCCCCAATTTTGTCCGGGACGCTTTTCACGTAAGCAACACGTGACCTTCAGGCAGCTTTGTGGCTCAGGCCTGGTTTTTTCAGAGATGAGATCACTTTTGAACGAGAAATTAATTAGTAAAAAGTCATGTGCTGAGATTTTTCGGTCGAACAGCCTCTTACACACAATGCTGGACCGCATCTCAAAACACCTTCTCAAACCGTAGCCTTCTGAAGGTTTACCTCTTTTAGACTTTCTCAGAGACAATATGTTCAATCATCTGCAGATTTATGCTTGTACACCTTACTTTTGCTCTTGGGACGTCAAAATGTGATATATATCTTATCAAGCCACTAGTAACAAGAAAAATGATTCTTTGTAAGAGCCGTCAATTTAAAGGAAATTCTACACGAATTTATGCCAAGGTATATAAAGAGTCGTAAGCAAAGTACCATCAAAGGGGTAAAGAGGGCGTAAAAAAAAGGCAGGAAGAAGTGGTACAATGTACAATACAAGGGGCGACAAAACCCGGGGACTACAAAGAATCCCTTCTTCATATCTGTTCAAGAGGTACAAGTTGTCTATTCTAAAGCAAAAATAGGTTATTGCGCAGACAAATACACATTCTGGCAGCATAACATCAGAAGGGGTCAAAAACTCTGTGAGTTACAGAGGTTCACAGTTGATACTACATCTAGGTTGTAATACGTATCAGTGTGAAAGAAGTAGATAGTGGAAGCAGCGAGTAGTGTGGACTAAGTCTTCTCTTTTTATCTTTATCATATATGGCAAATTTCATTATAAACATTGACTTTTATTTTTATTTCTAATTGTTAACATGAAAACAATTGCATGGAAGTTTTTGTCAATTGAATCATTTACTTTACATTAACAAATACTGGCACTTTAAACTTGAAATTTTGTACATATTTTGATTTTTTTTTAAAAGAAATTAGTTTTGATTTTTTTTTTATGTAACCTAACCTCAAATTTATGCATGACTACATTGATTTTATAACTAAATAATTTCATTAATAAAATTCTTTTCTTTTGAAATCTGTTTTAAGAATGTGTTTTGCGACGTGCTCCAGGGTTGTGATTAACAGGCACTTAGTCTATTACCATGAAAGATTTGTTAGTCACGTTAATGCATGCAGGCACCGATGCCGCCGAGACGGCAATCACGTCAAAGTGAGCCAAATCGATGAACTTTTCAACAAGAAGGTGAGTACTACACTAGGGGTCCTTTCCAAAGACGGGATAAAGTTAGAGAAAGAGTGTTCAAGCAGTATGCATAATTTGAGAATGTGCATTTTATTTTGGATAACACTTTATGCAGGCATTGGGACTGGGAACCCCAAAACCTGCAACGTTCTGGCATGGCTATCACAACATGATTAAAATTCAATATCAGGATGATTGAGTTACTTTCCATTATTCTTTTACTTTACAACAACATTAAGTAAAAAATATGAATTCACAAAATCAATTGCCAAAACAAAAAAATAATAAGGTTTTATTTTATTCAAAAAAATACGCACATACTCAGGTACTCAAATTTATGCGCGACTACATTGATTTTATAACTAATTAATTCCATTAATAAAATTCTTTTCTTTTGAAATCTGTTTTAAGAATGTGTTTTGCGACGTGCTTCAGGGTTGTGATTAACAGGCACTTAGTCTATTACCATGAAAGATTTGTTAGTCATGCTAATGCGTGCAAGCACCGATACCGCCGAGACGGCAATCACATCAAAGTGAGCCAAATCGATGAACTTTTCAACAAAGAGGTGAGTACTACACTAGGGGTCCTTTCCAAGGACGAGATAAAGTTAGAGAAAGAGTGTTCAAGCAGTATGAATAATTTGAGAATGTGCATTTTATTTTGAATAACACTTTATGCAGGCATTGGGACTGGGAACCCCAATACCTGCAACGTAGGGAAAGAGCTTTCACGCAGTAAGCATGACTTGGAAGCACTACAAAGAGTGTTACCAGATGTCTGATATACCAACTCAACGCAGAAGCACAGACTTACGTCATAAAAAAGAATTGGTTTTTGGCCCCCTTGCCCTCTCTTTGTTATGCGGGAGAACACTTTCAGCAGGATATGATGCAAATTCACTTTGCTGCCACCCAGGTTCAAGTCCTGTAATGAGAATTTTTGTCAGCACGAGCTCCTGCCCACCATTGTGATGTTTACACTAACATGCTGTTTGTCCTGCGTTTCCAAACCAGTAATAGCTGTGTGGGGCTAATTAAATGGGCTTTTGTCCTTTCATTAATGTCCTGATTCTCCTCACTCTCTGCCTTGCTCTCAGATGTGTTGTCCTGCAATGGGTTAGGGTTAGGGTAAGGGCAAATTGCTGATCTTAGGGTTAGGTTAGGGTTAGGGTTAGGGGTCATTTCCGGATTTCACATCTTGATTCAAATTATGGATTATTTAGGGTTACAATTTATTTTAAATTATTGTTTTTGGTTTTGGAAAATCTTCAGTTAAATTTAAGTGGAGTATAAACACGTCCAAGTTTAAAATTCTTATTTGTTGGTAATGCTTTTAATGGGTATAAAGATTAATTTTTGAATTTTCCATTCTGATTTTATGCTTAACTTTTTTCTGATTATGAATTTGTTACTACTCTTTAGGATAAAAAATGTGAAAAGTACAAATAAGAGGCCAGCAAGTTGTGTGAATAACTTATTCTTGTTGCCAATTAAAAACAACCGCCATAGCATGACTTACTCAACGAGCCCAGTTATGAAAGCAATACGCCAACACTTGGAAAATTTACAGTTAAATTTAAACAAGGTAGAAATTCCCCCAAGTTTAAAATTCTGCGGAAGTACAAGCAGCAAGTTAAAATTGCCTCTCCTGTCCTCCTCGCATCACAGGAGGACCCCTTGTCCAACCTGCGCATGCTAGCTGGCGTGGCTAGCCTGCAGCCTTTGCTGCCTGTCGATGAAGACAAGCGGACCAACCTGCACACAACGCTAGCGTTGCGTGATTTTGTGAGAGAACACCAGGCCCCGCCATCCGTCCTCGCTGCGGATGGTGTGCAAGATGTAATCAGGAAGGAGAAGGATGATGATGAGTACAAAGACGTTCCCTCCGATGAGGAAGAGAAAGAGGAGGAAGAGAGTGAGGGTGAGGGAGAGGAGCTGTTCAGAGACGACAAAGAGCTCCCGTCAGAGGAAGAGCTCCCCACCCCCTTTGACCTGGAGTTCTTGGACGACAGGACAGAGGACAACAATGAGGATGAGGACGAGAATGAGGATGAAGACGAGTAGCAACAATAGCAGAAGCAACAACAGCAGAAGCAACAACAGCAGAAGCAACAAAAGCAGTAGCAAAAGAAGCAGCAAAAGAAGGAGTAGCAGTGTACTAACCCACCTTAGATGGAGGGTTAGCAGCAGCAGCATCAGCAGGGGCTAGCGACAAGCGGCAGCAGATTTGAGATTATGTGCTGAGGAAGTTAGATGAGGAAGAAGCGGCTTTGGGGATGGCTATAATGTGATTTGTTTGCAAGTTCAGATACAGATATGCCTTATATGCAATCCATCCCCCCCTCCCAGCTCGCTGGTATTGCTAGCGTTGCTGCTGCTTGTAATGAGGCGTGGTTCGCCAGCCTAAGCCTAGATACGTGCCAGGAAGGGCCCCGCGCGAGATGGATGCTAGCGTCAGCATCCTGAAGGGTACTAGACCTCAGGGATGGCCACGGATGGCCATCACGTGACCGGGACCGCCTCGCGGTCCAGAAGAAAAGTAGGAATACTCTGACGAGGGCGTATTCAAGACTTAGAGATCTTACAGTAGAATTAGACATAGGGAATTCCCGAATAGAAGACTAGACTCTGGCAACGGACCTAGTATTATTACACTGCTACTCCTTCTTTTGCTGCTTCTTTTGCTACTGCTTCTGTTGCTTCTGCTGTTGTTGCTTCTGCTGTTGTTGCTTCTGCTGTTGTTGCTTCTGCTATTGTTGCTACTCGTCCTCATCCTCATTCTTGTCTTCATCCTCATTCTCGTCCTCATCCTCATCGTCGTCCTCTGTCCTGTCGTCCAAGAACTCCAGGTCAAAGGGGGTGGGGAGCTCTTCCTCTGACGGGAGCTCTTTGTCGTCTCCGAACAGCTCCTCTCCCTCACCCTCACTCTCTTCCTCCTCTTTCTCTTCCTCATCGGAGGGAACGTCTTTGTACTCATCATCATCCTTCTCCTTCCTGATTACATCTTGCACACCATCTGCAGCGAGGACGGATGGCAGGGCCTGGTGTTCCCTCACAAAATCACGCAACGCTAGCGTTGTGTGCAGGTTGGTCCGCTTGTCTTTATCGACAGGCAGCAAAGGCTGCAGGCTAGCCACGCCAGCTAGCATGCGCAGGTTGGACAAGGAGTCCTCCTGTGATGCAAGGAGGACAGGAGAGGCAGCCTTACCTTGCTGCTTGTACTTCCGCAGTGCACTTACCTTTGCAGGCGTTGGCTTGGCTGCAACACCGCCCCCCCAGCCTTCTCGGCCTTCCTCAAAAGGTCCTACTTTTACTCAGATCATGCATACTGCTTGAAAGCTCTTTCCCTAACCTTTACTATAATTTATCTACTGCTATTTTAGAAGCCAACTACAGGAAGAAAGACCAACCAATCAATATTTATCTTCTATTTTTAATATATTTAAATTTTTACTTTATTTTCATATGTGAGTGAGTCAATTTCCATTATTCTTTTATTTTACAACAACATCAAGTAAGAAATATGAACTCATAAAATCATTGCTAAATTTAAAAATAAATAGTGTGCAGTCGTCTCTCCACTTTTTATATGAACTCCAAATGTACAAAGAGTGGTACGCAAAATATATTCAAAAGAGTCAGAGCGTGATGTGTATCAAAATGTTCGCACCTAGAGAGAGATACAAAAAAGGCAGAAAGAAGTTGTAGACTTTTTAATATTTTGAAATTTCAAATTATAAATGAACACTCATAAAATTATTTGAAATTTTAAAATCAAAAAAATTAAAACTAATTTTTTTTAAAAAAGAATGAAAATTTATAAAAAGCGGAAAGGAGACGTGTTCGGTCGCTTCCTCCACTGATTCATACAATTCCATCAACGTGTCACAGAAAAGCGCTACAGAGCCGTGCTGTCGAAGCTCAAAGTCAAGATGGTGGGTAGTAATGGTCGGGCATGGACGAGATACTGGACAAATCTGGATGAATGGGACATACGTACATGGAAGAAAGATTGATGGTGGTGATCGACATGGTCATCGTGGTGGTCATGGGAGAACTGAATGGGACAGAGTTAGAGGTTAGGGAGTTCATACATACCAGGAAGCTTGGTGATGGTAATTGTCGTGGTGATCGTGGTCGATGTTACTGAATGCACAAGTCAGACAATGGGGAGTTAGATGAGAGAAAAAAGAGCGAGATGGGAGAAAAGAGAAAAATGTAAGACATACCAGAAAGATAAGTTGGTGTTCTTGATGCTGTGTGTCAATTATGCATGGCACAGGTATGTATAGCAATTACTGTATAGCACAGGTCGGACCATGACAAGAGGAGAGAAATACTGGATGGATACATACATTCCGGAGAGCCATTGGTGTCAAAGTTGCACAGTTCATGACCAGTCTTGCGATAACAACGCAGATCAAACGTGCGTGGCGCTTCCTATCCTCTTTTTGCTACACGTGGAGTTCCTAGGAACTCAAAGAACCTTTCCCCAAAGGAAAAGATTCTCCATGAAAATAACCATCCTTTGCTATCCATCACATTGTTGCTACCGCTCAGTTGACCATGAGGAATGCGAGAGAAGTGAAAATCTTGGAAAAGAGGGATGGGAGTGAGGAATACTGGAAAGGGAGGGGATGAGGAATACGGGAGAGGGAGGGGCAGGCAGCTGGTTTACCTGGAGAAGAGGTGTGTGAGACGGATAGAGGTGAGGGAGGGGAAGGGGGAAAGGCGACGGACGGCAGGTGTATTCTCTGGACGAAGTACAGAGTCTTACCCCCCAATTTTGTCCGGGACGCTTTTCACGTAAGCAACACGTGACCTTCAGGCAGCTTTGTGGCTCAGGCCTGGTTTTTTCAGAGACGAGATCACTTTTGAACGAGAACTTAATTAGTAAAAAGTCATGTGCTGAGATTTTTCGGGTCAACAGCCTCTTACACACAATGCTGGACCGCATCTCAAAACACCTTCTCAAACATGATTTCAAAAAAGGCTGTTTTTGCAAATATAATTTTATAATTGGTACGTAATCATTCTGTAATCAGCACGTGAATAGAGAGGGTGTCATACGCCTCGCGTCCAAAAATACTATTTTCCAAGCCACTGGTTCGATTTCCGAAGGACGCGGATCAAAGTTAGCTAAGGAATGGCTGAAGTAAGCCTTATCCCACTTCATTATCACATGCATCCTGAAACAAGGATAATGCGTGTTCTTGTACATGGCAAACTCACCGCTGTATCCGCAATAAGAAAAAAGGCTTAATAGTTGTCGCGATAAGCGGAAATGGGCGCAAAGTATAAATAGTAGAGTACTTCCCGCTCCCTTCTAAAGAAATGTATGGTCTTCTGAACCCACACTTGTGTTCTATTCCTTGTTCTATTCGACCTAAGACACTGAAAAACCACTCGTATTACAGAGGGCCTTGAAACTCGCGAGACCTCTCCACTTTTTTTTTGAGATTCACATGAGAGTCACATGACTGTCACTGGATGGTCAGCTGAAAAGTCACATGTAATGGGATTTATGGATTCTGGTTACAGTTGGTTCCATCCGGTTGCCATTTATCACCTGCAAAGCTAAAGTACCTCCAACCCCAAAACACGCTTTCAAAAGTCGACACCTCGAGTCATACAGCTTATGTAAACCGTGTCTCCATGACAATCTCAAAAGTCAAGTGGAAAACAAGCAAAAACAACGCCTCAGAGCCGCCGCCCAGCATTCCGACATCTTTTTTGCACAAGCGCATCCCAACCCCTCATCATCGATCAGTATGACCACCAGCGCCAGCACCACCTCCAGCAAAGAGCATTTATCTAATATGCTTTGCGTTTGGAGTAATCGGTAAAAGTAGGGGGATTGTTATTTCCACCCCTTTCTGATGTGGCACAGCACAACACGTGACCTGTTGCTGTATTGCGATGAAATTTAAATGATATATAAAGACCAGAATCACGAACGGCATGCTCTTTGTGACTTCCTGACTCAGAAAACACGTTTAAGCACACTGTTCACAATCCTGACCTTCCCCTGGCCATGGCTTGCACCAAAAATAGCTTGGACCTTGTGAGATGGCCATAAAGGCATATATACATTATATTTTCTTCGGCAATAAACAGCCATATCCTACATTAAGGCAGACCTGCCTGCCTCATAAGCGATTATAATAATCCTTCATATGCCTACCCCGCAGTTTCAGGACTGTCAAGTGATCATCTCCTTGTTTGCCATAAGTAAGCTAGTTACGCAAAGTTTTTGGAAACAGCCATATCCTACATTAAGGCAGACCTGCCTGCCTCAGTTTTTGTTGCAAGCCAAAAGTTACAATGCGTTGGAAGGCCTAAAACGCTAGCTTTGAAACCCCCTATTAGGGAGTTTCAATCATTCAATGAAACGTGATTTTTTCCCCACAAACGAAAGGATTTTTTGTTGCCGACAAAATGACGAGAACCGGGTAGTGGGTAGTAGTAGCTAGATCAGAGAGCTCTGATAGGCTCCCGCAAAATCAGGCATCTTTCAGTGGCGCAATTCATTGTTCACAACCTGCGACTCCAGAGGTGCTTTTTGCTTCATTTCAACATCGAAACGCATCCATCATTTGTGCGACAGCATGCTAGCTCGCTTGTTGACTGGCCACAAGCGGTCACAAACGCACATCATTTTGTGTAATATTCAGGGTGTGGACAATAAGGGCGAATATTCCTTGAATGATTGAAACTCCCTATTATATATCTTATTTGGTGCATTAACAGCATGACCAAGTTGCGGTAATAAATTCTCTTGACATAAGTACAGAGTTTTATCACCAATTTCTGCCACTCCCCCGTGAGCCCTCGGTTTTCACCAAGATTACCTATTGCTGGTTCCAGCCACAAACCACACCTGATTCCAGCCAAGCTTGCGACGCTTTGCCAGACTTCGCCAGTTTTCTTCCCTGCTTCTTGCCCTCACCATTGCGACATCTTCCAAACCTTTCCCCCCCAGTTCTGCACCCATGGCTCCCAACAATCTCAGGAAAAGACTCCCAGACTGGACTGCTGAGTCCACAGCTGATCTGATCAAGAAGTTCAAGGATGCAGCTCAGGAAGAAAAGGAGCTCATGTTTGAAGGGCTGCTAGCCAGCCTCAAGGACAACAGCCCGGATGAAGAGACTTCTGACGAGGTAAGGTGCGCTGCGCCACGCATCGCCAGGCTGCGCCATGCTGCGCCACTCTTTCCGGACAGAGTTAGCTGAGTCTCGCTTTTCACAGGTTGTCAAAGGTGCCAAGAAGCCTGGACATGTTGTGTTCCTCACTGCCGTGGGGGTTCTGGAGCGCTTGCAACGCATTGTCGGTGCTGCCTGGTGGAATGCGGACATCATATATAACGGAAACAATGATGACTTCAAGGCGTTCCAGCGCTTTGAGAACTGGAAGTCCAACACTGCTGGGCACTATTCTCGCTATCACCTGGACTACGTGCGTGTGGGAAAGAAGCTTGAGGGCTTTTTGGGCAACAAACAGGCTATGAAAAAGCATTGCGATGCATTCGATGTCAGATTTGGCGGCGCTACCGCTAAAGCCAAATCGAAGAAGATCGATATGTTCTTTACAATGTGCAAGAACGTTTATCTTGCTGTTGAGACCTTTGGATACGGGATCCTTGCATCTGACAAGCTTCTTCAGGGAGTTGGTGGCTCTCTCTGGATGCGCATGAGCAACCCTGAACGTGAGCTCGCACAGAACAAGATCCACAAAATGGGAGAGTTTGAAGACGGCATTCCCACAGCCAAGTACAACGGGCCCATCAAAGACTTGGTTGAGAAACATTTTGCACAGGATTAGATGTAGATAGAGAAATCTCAATAACACTAGGGACGAATGGATGTGGTAACGTAGTGATTGCCGATCAATTCAAAGAAGGGGAGACCCAAGATACAGGTAAGACCGATAGGGGCCAATTCGAATTTGAAGGTAGCAATTCGCTCAAAAGTATCGGTACATGCATTAAAGGCATCCACAGATTGTTCGGTAATCTTGTCAATCGTCAACATATGTTCTTCCACAGCAGTATGAACTTGATAAGGTTCAGGCAGTGGAGAAGTGGGAAGATTCAGGCGATGGGCGAATCATGGGTGCATCACCATGGTATTACAACCAGAATCGAGTAGGGCGGGAATAATTTTGCCTGCAATCTTCACAGTGATCCCCCATGAAGGAGCTGTGAGATGGTTATCATGGCATATTTATACTTTACTTATTTTTCGGCTAGTAAAAAGGCCATATCCCAAGTTAAGGCAGACGCGCCTCATAAGCGATTACCCAATCCCTCATAAGCAGAACTCCCCACAAGTTTACCCCGCGGTCTCAGTACTGCGCAGCTACACTGCCATCGCTGCACTGCCATAGATCCCTAGATGATCTCCTGTTCTCCACAAGTTAGTTAAAGACTTAGAACCCGAGAACCTCATATGTAAACGAGAAGGAAAGCACCCCCGGTGGAGATCATCATCCATCAATACATCAACACAAAAGAACACTCGAAACACCATATCATTTTCTCTTTTCCACTCGTCTCTTCTTTCTAAAGACAACTCCAAAGCTCTTGAGCTTCATATCTTCCGCCTTGAAACATAGACACCTCACATGGTAGCACCACTCCCGTTCTTTCCTGTCAAACTCATCTACGCTTGCTCTTTTGATTGAAACGCAGTGATTCACGATGGCTGCACCTGGACCTGCCGCCTGGACCTTCCCTGCCGTAGGCCCTGCCCTCCAAAACGGTGATCGGCTCAGCGAAATCACTTTGCGTACAACCCTTGTCGCCAATACGAAGACGATTCCCTACTTCTCTGGCGAGCATGATATGGAGTTGATTGACCTCTTCGTCACTACGAATGTCAGGGCATGCAACCACTTCATCACGGCTTATACAGGCATCGCTTATAACGACCGCTTAGATAGCGAACAAAGCAATAGCTCCCTGTTCAAAGGATAAAGCCGCTTAGGAGCCGCTCCCTGTCCTGGTCATGAGCCGAACTTTACCGAGCCCGATGGGGTTTCGATGTACCAATCTACTCGACGGAGAGATTGAAGCCAGTGTAAGCCTAAGCGCTGCACCAGGAGCTGACACCATATGGGAGCTCGTCCTATGGCAAGCCAGCAGCTGACGATTGCATGGGAGCTCGACCTGCGGCTCAGCAACCTCATGCCTCCTGCACTAAAGCCCAAGAGGCAAAGGGGGGTGTGAGATGGCCATCATGGCATATTTATACTTTACTTATTTTTCGGCTAGTAAAAAGGCCATATCCCAAGTTAAGGCAGACACGCCTCATAAGCGATTACCCAATCCCTCATAAGCAGAACTCCCCACAAGTTTACCCCGCGGTCTCAGTACTGCGCAGCTACACTGCCATCGCTGCACTGCCATAGATCCCTAGATGATCTCCCGTTCTCCACAAGTTGGTTAGAGACTTAGAACCCAACAACCTCATATATAAACAAGAAGGAAAGCACCCCCGGTGGAGATCATCATCCATCAATACATCAACACAAAAGAACACTCGAAACACTATATCATTTTCTCTCTTCCACTCGTCTCTTCTTTCTAAAGACAACTCCAAAGCTCTCGAGCTTCATATCTTCCGCCTTGAAACATAGGCACCTCACAGGAGCCAAGGAAATCAAAGTTCGGCTTGGGGATTTTTCATGGGTAACGGACAAGAGACGAGGAGGGAACAGACGATCAGATACAGAGGAAATTTGATGTGGTTGGAACTCAGAGTCCTCTATTGGTCCCAACCATCTAGAAAATCTGTCACTGATTCCCTTTTCACAGATGGGCCATAAGCTGCAATAGTATCATTCAGAGGTGTTCCATCCACATGTTGTCAAGCAAAGCATTCTTCTGCGCAATGATTGGTTCGACCGCATCTACTACAAGGCATTCGATTGGAGCCGGAGGATCTTCCTGTATTTGTTTGTCGTTGTTGGGTCTGATTACCGAACCTTTGATTTTGTGGAGTTTGAGGCGTGTGAGGTGCAGCTGATTCCATTGTCTGTCTACGTGTAGGTGTCTGAGGCAGTCCTCGTTGACGATTTGGAGTAGAGGGAAGAGTATTACGACCACATTGTGGATAGGGGTTAGATCGATTGTCGTAAGAGGTTTTGGGTATAGACCATGCTCGTCGTTGGATAGTGAGGTCTTGGTTCGTAAGACCTTTGGCATTAAATGCATTACAGACAACATTAACAGCAATGTTAAAGGTTACAGGCCCTTGCAAGTTGGTCAAAGCAGTAGTGACATAGTTTTCTAACGCTTGCACAAGGTATTGGCCGTAACGAGGGTGACGTGATAAACCCGTTTTAAAGATGTCAATAAGTTTGTGGTCGGTCAGCCATCACTCCCTTGCAATGCCATTAGCGTGTACGGCGAGTCCTTCTACGTGGTGCCTTCGTTCGATATATCGGATATACTCTTCAAGAGACGTCTTCAGATAGGCCACATGGATTTCCGTATGAAGTCGCGCAGTGACATTCTTAGGTGCGAATCGGAACAAAAGACCATCAATCCAATCCTCCAAAGGGCCTGCTAATGGAGCAGCAGGCGCAGCAACCATTGCCAACATGAACGTAGCGTGCCATGAGTCGACTTCCGCTGAAAGAGTAGGAGGTACTTGTTTGACAAGGTATGTCAATTCGTTGACACGAGGGTTAATTCAATTCAAAATTGGATAGGTGTTTCGATAGTAAGTGACAAAACGATCTATCACTTCCAAATCTTGTTGGGCTTTATACTGAGAGGCCTTGGTTTGTCCGGATTCTATAGCATTACAGGCGGTTTATGTTTTGACCGTTCTGGACCAGCCAGCGGCTGGTGTGAGGTGCCTATGTTTCAAGGCGGGGGTTGTGAGGTTCGAGAGCTTGGAGTTGTCGTTCTTAAGAAGAAGAGGTGAAAGAGAAGAAGGAGAGATGTAGTATTTCGAGTGGGAGATATTGATGTATTGATGGATGATGATCCCCACTCTGGGGGATGCTTTCCTTTTCGTTTATATATGAGGTTCTCGGGTTCTAACTAACTTGTGGACAACGGGGAGATCATCTAGGGATCTATGGCAGTGCAGCGATGGCAGTGTAGCTGCGCAGTACTGAGACCGCGGGGTAAACTTGTGGGGAGTTCTGCTTATGAGGGATTGGGTAATCGCTTATGAGGCGCGTCTGCCTTAACTTGGGATATGGCTTTTTACTAGCCGAAAATAAGTAAAGTATAAATATGCCATGATGGCCATCTCACAGCTGGAGCGGGTACTGGAGCTACCCATAATGCTGGTGCAGGTGGAGCTCCGGGGGGAGCAGCGGCGGCAGCTACTGCAGCAGCTGCTACTTGTGCATTAATAGCGGCTTGGATAAGTGAAGTTGACATAATCTAGTTGGTAGTGAGGATAGCCGAGATCTGTAGTGGTGCTACCATGTAATATGGTTGAATGAATCTAGGATGATATGAAGCAGATGTACAAGTCGGGTGTCTTGATGTATATTATTTTTGGCAGGAGCAGGAAGTACTCTACTATTTATACTTTGTGCCTATTCTACTTATTGCAACAACTATCGAGCCGTTTTTCTTTATTGCGGATACAGCAGCAAATTGGCTGAATACAAAATACGCTTCATCCTAATCATAGGCAGCATAAAATAAGGCTTTCTTCAGCCACTCCTTAGCTAACTTTGACCCGCGTTTACTGAGAATCGAACCAGTGGCTTAGGGAGATAGTCCTCATCGCTTATGATAGCAATGTTTGGACGTGGGGCGTATGACACCCCTGGGAATCGTCCTCGGCAATTGATGTGCAACTGCCTCATCGGACCTTTTGAATCAACATCGTTGCCTTGCCAATGGTTACCGCATTCTCGATTACGGTCGAAAAATCCCAGGCCTTGACCCTACCAGGCGTCATTATTGGGCCTTTGAGATCTCCTCAGCGCACAAACCCGCAGAAGACAGCAATGTATGTTGCCTGGTCACGAGGGACTACTCTTGAGGGACCTGATGCTACAATGTCTTTGACGTCAATCACTTGTGAGGATGCAACTTTCTTCACCCCCCAGCTGGCGATTTCGCATGAACTCGCTAGACTGCACGTGTTGGCTTCTGGAACATCTGACAAGCTTGCATCTTTCCAGCTGAGCGCCAATAAGTGGTCCTCTCTGCATGATGTCTTTGCTTAATCAATACATCTTTTCTTGCGTTATGCATCCGACCGTCCAGAGCGCAACTGTCCCGTCCCCACGGGACCCTCAATTTGGTACTATAGTGTCTGATGGAATGCGCAGTGCTGCTTACGTGATAAGCCCTCTTCCATGCTCTTCCCCCACGCCCCGCCTTTCCAACCGCTATCTTTTTTTCCCTTCTTTTCTCACCTTGTACATTAAACATTAAACCCACCTCCTCTCTAAACTTATTGACATAGCAATCATCACATGCAATAGAACAAGACACTCCTGAGGTCTTGTTCCTTGTCTTCGACACGGCCCAATCACAAGAGAAAAGCCTCCGTCAACAAAAGAGACTCCCATCGCCCTCCCTCCGTTAACGCCCTCCGGGACATCACCGTCAGCTTTTCGAAGTGTCGGTGAACCACACCCCTTCACACAGCAGTTCACCGCACGGTTTTGAAAGCAACGCTCGCCCGCAAAAATGGCTTTGGATACAAACAAAGGAGGGTCATCCATGACTGTTTGCTCCGAAGACTTCTCCGCGCCCCGACCAACGTGCACATCGCCACAGTTACCCGGAACTACGCTCGAAAGAGGTAAGGGGCGCAAGCGGACAACAAGAAGGGAGGCATTTGAAGTCTAGCAACTGACAGTACGGTCACCATTCCGCGTGGGTGCTCCTTATCTATCCTAGAAATGATGTTTCTCGTGGCGCTCTTCCTCTCCGGGACAAATTGTAAACGAACTTACAAAACAATGTGCGAGGAAATGGAAGAGTTTCAGCAACCGGGTACCTCGCCGGATGAGGAGGGGCTCATACTCCCAGCTCGATTGGATTGGACTGGAACGTATCATCAGCAATCATATGACGAGTTGGTGAGTGTCTTGCAGCTGCCGCCGATTCCTTATCACTTCCATAGCAACTCACACGTTTTCTGGCTGTTGCAGTTGCGTAAACACCCAGATGCGCGCCCCGACTCATTGCCGCAGCTGATGGAACGACTGGCGGTGCTTGCTGCCAAAGCAAAAGGAGATACGGGATTCTCTCGCCCCACTTTGCACTTATTAGAAAAGCCCCACGTATACCCCGCCTCCCGAACCACTCATACATCACATCGTGAGTAGCACATCTTATCAACGTGTCGAGGTGCATGCTTGGCTGCTATTAGCTGAATCTAACTCGGCGGCTGGGTTTAGCCCTCAAGATCATCAACGAGCGGGAGTTGAGGCGCGACTGCCATTTGAACGTAAAGTCCCCACCAGGAGTGTACTACAAACGGTTTGAGCCGATGTGCAGTGTGAGGGGTCACGTCAGCGCCATCTACACAGGGGTTTTCGATCGGGCGGGTTCGGTGTACATAACGGTAGTGTCACGTGCAAAGCCATTCAGATTTGGTTTGCCGGAATCTACTCACTCAGGTTCATGCGAATTCAGGGTGCTGATGATTCTCTGGTGAAAATATGGTGCGCGCACACTGGAAATCTCATGCGAACTCTTCGAGGTCACACAACTTGGAAGGAAGGAACTGAGGAGAATCATGTGATCCTCGACATGGCTGTAAGCCATGACAATACGATGTTTGCTACAGCATCGTCGGACAAATCTGTGATGGTTTGGAACACCCAGACGTGGGTCCCCATCATAGCCTTGAACATCGTAGGTTAAAGAACTGCACTTGTGCGGTACACCCTCGTCCCAGTCATGTAAAATCTTTCGTTGCAGGGAAAGTCGATAACTACGATATCCTTCTCGCCTTCGATAGTAAAAGATTCCTTTTGTCTTGTGGTCGGCTGTAAAGACGGCAAAACTCGTGTGTACAGATGGAAGCAGGCCCAGAACACATTTGAGTCACAGGTTCGTCTCATGCGATATGGGTTCTTCAGGCGCATAGTCTTACCACATTTTCCATTCCAGCCGTTGGTTCTGGAAACACAAGACAAGCGCACTGATAGTGTCAAGACCTGTGCCTTCAACCAAACGGGCAGCCGTCTTGCCGTGGGAGGATCAGACGGCTTGATTTACCTGTACCAGATCATTCCAAAGTCCTGGCTTCTGGCTGCTCAAGGGCAGATTGATAGTGGGACTGATCATGGAATGTCCTGCACCCTGATGCGGAAATTGGACGCCTCTTCGTTGGACTATCACGACAAGACTCGGAATCTGCGAGAGATCGGAGTGAAAGAGGTGCGGTTTAGTCACCATGGAGATCGATTTGTCTCCGGCTGCATGGATGGCACTGCTACTGTATTCAGTTACAACGAAGTTTCCGACGACTGGGACATAAAAAAGCGTAAGTACGACGTTGATTAGAACATCCCGCAGCATGAGCCTAAAGTTTACCATTGCACCAGTGATCTTCCCCAAAGAGGACGTTGGTCTCATTCCGCAGGAGGTCCCACAGGCTGGGCCGGCCGTGCCGGAGGTTATCGAAATACTAGATGTAGAACACATGGATGTTGACCTTCCGACAGAGGGAGACGGTACGAACACCGCTGTCGCCAATGAGTATAATGGCGCACCCGATCCTGCTCCGGAAGCGGTTGAAGGAGTCACTGCCTTATGCTGGTCGCAGAACGATACTCGCGTAATTACTGCCTCGGATGATTTCAAAGTGCGGGTGTGGGATTCGGTCACGGCTGAGCTATACTTCACAATGGAGGCACACGTAGCCGCCGTTTACAATTTGGCAGCTCATCCCAAGGATCCCAATATCCTTCTCAGCGCTTCGTACGATGGACGCCTCGTCATCTGGGATATTGAGCGAGGCATCGAGCTAAAGCGGTTCGAATTCCATCATTCTCTTACGGATGCCTCTTTCAGAGCGGATGGGACCGCAATTGGTGTGGTAGACTTGAGTGGCATGACTCATTTCCTGGCTGTCGGCATCAGTCAGGAAGACTACACCGACAAGTTTGAGCAATTTTTCGCTTGCGACTTTGATAATGTGGTCTTGAATGCTGAAGGCATTCTCTACGATCCCACGAATGATGCGGCGCCTCACCTTGTGCCGATGTTAGCCGTGATCGATAGCCGATACAGTCCATACCCGGGAGACTATGCACAGCTGCGCAAACGCTTTGATCTAGACCGTCCACTGCCTTTGCATACTCCCGAAATGGTCATGGAGTCCAATGCGAAGCTCAAGCTTGTGCAGAGGGAGGCGGCTCTCATTCCGATGGAGCATGTTACTCAATGGTAAGCCTTTAGTGAGTTTCCTATCAGTGTGCTTCATTCGACATGCTTACCGCTCACCTGCCCAGGACGGAGAAAGACAGCCGAGAACGCCGAAAAGCTAGACCGGTTATCATCTCTGACTCGGAAGCAGAGAGAATTGAAGAATTACAGGCGCTCATCGAACAAGTGCCCATTGTCCCTCTTCCCGTGTCCAGCGGGGATGAGTTTGACGCGGACGGTGTGGAAGAAGAAGAGGAGCCCGATGGACTCGATGAGTACGATGACTTTGATCAACGAACGCCGATAGACGATGCGGACTTTATCGACGATGATGATGGGGATGGGAACGAGCGCAGGAAACCTCACAAGACAAAGCGGAAGAAATATGCGCCCCGCAAGTCCACAAAGCAGAATGGCGGCAGCTCGTCTCGCAGACGGCACTCTGAGGATGAGAGCGAGGATGATGAGGCCGAGTTTCGGCCGGCGTCTCGGCGGACGCGTCCAAAAAAGTCGCATGCCGATGTCATCCCTTCTGATGAATATGAAAGCGACGACTTTATCTTTAGCGATGACGAGATTGAGGAACCCCCGGCCAAAGTAGACAAGGGCAAACAACGAGCGGGCGAGCCACCACGGCGTCCGCCAAAGTTCAGCAAACCGCGGCGTCCCCCCGTCTTTCCAACTCAGAAACAACTGACCGAGGTAACGGAACCAAGTCAATGGGTTACCATGGTTGGAACAAAACGTGTCCCGTATCTGCCTCAACTGGGTGACCTAGTTGTCTACATCAAAGCAGGACATAGAAACTTCGTGGACGAAGCAAGAGAGCAGGACATTGACGTGAAGCACCTCATTCAGGGAACCCCGCTGGATGATCCACGCCGGCCAGAAGTCATCTTTGGAGTTGTCGACAAATTGCAGTTTTACGTGGACGAGCCCGTCAAGTGCCTGCTATCTCTTCACGTTCACGATGACGAGGCGGGAGTGACTACCGGCATCGTTCCGTCTCGCGCGAACCTAAAGCCGGTCGCCAAGGGAGGTCGGAAGGACATTTTGAAGATGCATTTTTGGGATTTGGAAGGCGCGTCGGATTTTATTATCTTGTACGATCACTATGCGGCTGCAATGCACGAGCAGTGGGAAGTCCGGGACGACGTTGAGGTGGACTTTCCGGGCGACAGACTATATGCTGGGCATATAGAAACCGTCATGAAGCAAGAGTCCCCTTGGAACCAGTATGTCGTCCGATGGCATGAATCCCCTAGTGAAACCACTTCCTTGAGTCCTTGGGAGCTCTTGAGGCCAGATTCAGAAACGGATGTCACGCCCGCTGAGCGACTATCGGGATCAGGTAAAGTGTGGGGCCACGGTTATGCGCCGATGTACAGGTACCTAATACTGGCGCATTTTTTCTTTTCGACACAATTTAGAGATGACACGAATCGCTGACATCCTCCGCCAGTGGAGAGCCCGACCAGACATGATCTTTTTCAAAAGCGTGGTGGACTACACTGCGTACCCGTCATACCTCGCCACGATCGCATACCCTGTGTGCCTCGAGTTTATTTCGGAGCGCATCAAAACTGGTTTTTATCGTCGGAAAGAGGTAAGTTTTTCTTCGTTCAACTGGCTTGGTCCTTTCTTTGTGAAAGACTGGGAAAGAAAAATAGATGTTGACTGGCTCTCTAATCATCTAGGCCGTGGCGTGGGATGTTGAGACCATGCTTAGCAACGCGATGCTGTTTAACCAGGAGGGCTCGGAGTTGTATGAGATCGCTGAGCGGGAGTTGCCCAGATTGCGTGATGAAATAATGAGTAAGCGAAAGCTAGTCGATCGCTGTCCAAAGCGAGTTCACTAAACAAATCTCTTCCTTCCAGATGGCATGAAACCTGGCAACCAACGGCGATGGTCCCATGCGAATCCGCACGCACATGACGACGCTTCCGACACCGCCGGGGTCAAAGGTTCAGGCAACTTGAAGCTCGTCATCAAGAAGGCTCGATCCTACAAAGCCCGAATAGCATCCCCTGATGGGTACGATGATGATGAGGTCGACGTTGATGAGGCCAACGGGCATTCCGGTCCCAGCGGGATCAACAACAGCGGAAGTCAAAGCTCAAGCAGCAGCCCACATTCGTCTGGTTCACAGAAGCGGAAGAAGCAACCTCGTCAGCAGCATAGCGAAGACGGTGACGAAGAGTTTGGTCAGACGAAAGCAAGAACGCCCAGCAGAAAACGAAAGCGTCGGAAGAAGGCGATTAGTGACGACGATCTGGACGAGGAGCATGGCGGCGCATCCAATGGCGCGGCCAGTAATTCACTGTTAGAGCCCGCATCCCCCTCGCGGCCAAAGGTTCGCACGCCTTTTCACGCGGAAGACGAGGAGGATGGGGATTTTGAAGTGGAAGCCGAAGCAGAGCAGCAGGAGGACGATGATGAAGACGACGATATAGTCAGAGCGCCTCGTCGCGCCCCCACCGCTGCCAAAAAACACAATGGAAAGCGGAAACGTTTCGAAAGCAGCGAGGATGAGTACGTTGAAGCAGCCGGCCCATCCTCCATCAATGCTGCCGCCATCTTTGGCAGCAGCAGCGCAAGCGCCGACGAAGACGAAGATGCGTTAGGCAGCAGTGATAGCGATTCCTTTGCGTCACCGCCCAGACGCGCCGGGGCGAAGCGCCGCCGCAATTGAATTGACCAACCTACCTCTCCTCTTCCGTAGCCCATCATCACCCCAACACCGCACGGGTCTCAAATACTGTACATAGACAATATCCCCTTCCCTACCATATAGCTGTTTCTTGTAATAGCCTTTCCCGCTACCATCCCGAACTGTTCCCCGCCCCCTTGGCTTCTTTTTTTTGGCTTGCGCAAATAAACAATTGTGTGGATCTTGAGTCAAACCAGGCATGTTGCATGTGGGAGTACCGGGTCTTATTGAAGATGCCCACTGACTTGTACGTGGACCTGTACATGGCAGAGTGTGTCCCGAGAATGTTGCCTGTCTTCAGTTATGGGCGCAGTCCTACCATCTCTTTTTTCATGAAATCAACGTTCAGACACAAACACGGACTGGATCTGAAATTCAAGATGACATGAGATTACGAATTGTTTTCATGGCCTTCAGTGGTAGTTTTTTTTTTTAATTAAATCAATATTGATCATAAAAAATTTGAAAAAGTGATAAATTACCCATGTGTTTTTTAAACTGGAGTTGAAACGAAGTTTTTTTTTTGCATTGGTGCTTCATATTCCTCCGAATTGTAGTGCTTTCTCGTCAGCTGCACTGGGGAAAATGCTCTCAATCTGCATAGCACAAAGAGGATATCATCAGAAACTGGTGAGGGGGAGGGGGAAGGATCTATGAAACAGTTGGCTGATTGTGATGATTATGAGGGCACTACAATACATATTTTGCTACACACAAGCCCATATGCGGACGCCGCAATCCACGCCGCCTGTGGCGAGTACCGGGGCGCCGCGGTTGCCGGCGACAGCGAGGCAGGTGACGAAATGCGGGTGGGCGTCCGCAATCGTCTTGACGCAGCGGCCAGACTGTTGGAGGTCCCAGCAGCGCAGGGTTTTGTCGTCCGACACGGAAAACATGTATCGGCCGTTGGGATGCACCAGCACGTCACGCACCCAGTTGTCGTGCCCCGAGAACATGTGCAGCTGCTGGCCGGTGGATGTGTCCCATAGTCGAAGTGTTTTGTCGCGGGAGCCCGAGATGAGGTAGGTGCCTGGGATGGGTGTTTCTTTTGACGGCGGCTAAGCAAGAGATGCAAAGAGGGGAAGAGCAAAATTGAGTATGAGGAGCAAACATTGGAGATTGCTCTCCAATCAGCTATTGTACAGTGCCACCTACCGCCGTACTCCCAATCAGCTCTCGTATGTACGGGTATGCGCTCACGGGTGCAAACGCGATACATTCCACAACATGCTCGTGCCCTCGCATCTCCATCCTGCAATCACCCGTGCCATAATCCCATATCCGTATTGTCTGCAAGGGGATGTATTGGCCGCGCGCACAGTTGAGAATGGAACGTCCCCCAACAAAAGGGCAGCTCCCTGCGCGAGTCATGAACGTTACCTGATCACTTGCACAGCTCGCCACCGTCCGTCCGTCGTCGCATGTAATTGCCCGGCGAACCCAGTCTAAGTGACCATATATGGTCTTTACGCAGTACCTGCAACCAATCACATAGTGGCTAATCAGCATCAAAGTCCATATGGAATGGTGTAGATACATTGGCATTGCTGTGCATGCTCACCCAGTATCTACAGCCCACACTTTGATTGTCTTATCACGCGACGCGGAAACAATGAAGTCGCCCTCGGGTCCAAACTGAACAGAGGAGACGCTGTGGTCATGCCCGTGCAAGGTTTTGATGCATTGGTAGTCGGCTTGTGTATCCCATAGCTTCACTGACAAGTCGGCAGAACAAGATGCTGAAAAGGGACCATCACCAAAAGCATTCTTCAGAGGGTGATCCAGAACTAACAAGGAGAACGCTTTCACATGGATGGATAGAGCCCCGACCAGATGCGTCGATGAGACGCCCACCTACCTAATAGCACGCCTTTCGGGTCCCACGCCAAATCCTGCACCGCCTTCGTGTGTCCCTTCAGCGTGCGCTCGAATGTGCCCGACTCGTAATCCCACACCTTGATTGTCGCGTCCTCGGACGCGGACGCGATGATCGAAAAGACCGGATGGAAAGCGACTCGCGTGATGGGACTCCGATGTCCCGTCAGGTTGTGTTTATGCGGAGGCCGTGGTAACCAGTCGACGGAATCAGTGGGTTTCCGCGTTGGCGCGGACGCGAGCTCCTCTTCCAATGCGGCGAGTTTGCCCTCCTGCTCCATGATCTAGATGTCATTTTCGTCGATTTTTTCGAATGAGGGTGGGAAAGTCAGTTGGCAAAGACGCTCAAACGCATGTGACTGTCCCGCACCCCCAGCCCTTCCAACAGCTACCCAGGCGCGCCGCCCCGTCTGTGTTTCTCTCCCTCGCACCTTTCTCTGGAGTCTGATGATGGACGTCCATTTCTTTTCCAGCAATCCAGAGTACCGCTGCTTCCCGTCCACATTAAAGTCTGTTATCCCTGCTTCCCCTTTCAGAGCCTCGAATGCCTTGTCGAGTTTATTGGAATGCAAATAGTCGAGGATAGATAGACGTCTAGTGTTGGGTGGTGACGGAAGGGTGTCATTGCGAGCAAAAAAAACGGTGAGCTTTTTACGTAGTGTGTTGTAGCTGGCACCTACAGTTCCTCATGTTGTCGGTCCGTCAAAACGCTCATCTGGCAAACAGAGCGGGGATGCTGTGCAAAGCCGGGGCGGAGATCAGATGTCCAAAACAAAAGCCACGCTTTGACGGCATGCGCATTGACAGCATTTTGGAACGGACGCGCGGGCTCTCGGACACATCCGAGACTTGGGTACTGTACCACCTCGCCTCTTCTGCAACGATCATGGAGAAGTGGTTTCATTACAACTGCTCATAAATTATCAACAGAAGCATCTCCATAAATATGTGTGTCGAGAACAAAGAAACTGAGCACATGCTGCATACAGGGTGTATATATATACATGGCAATCACAACTCAGCCGTCCCTAATACGTCTAGTTTGACGCCACCTCACTAGGTACATCAATGACTTGCCAATCTAGCGAAAGGAATTGCAAAACCACATAGCGCTTGTCTGAAATTACGGAGGCAGCGAACCTGGTCCCCCCTTATTCTGACGCCCATCTAACCATAGAGTTGTTTTTATTTGTGTGCGTCACGGAGCTTCGGGTCCGCGGTGCGTCGCGCTACGCGAACGGCTTACCTATCTCCACCGATCACTGTCAATCCACTAGGCAGAATCTGTGGATCGCAGTCAAAACGAAGACCTTACCTAGAAATGCCTACTGCAGCAAAATACATCACAGGTACAGAATCAATAGAGAGCGTCACATGCTTTCTCTCAATGCACACGCTCATGAAATATCAACCTCTAAATACATGAATATGCCCAAAAAAAAAATCCTGTTATTTTCTGCCTGGCGTCAAAAAGCGTCTGCTATGGACTCTGTCCTGATCAAACACGTTGGCAAAAAGAAGCCACTACCCGCCGAGACGTACAGCGAAAAGCTTGAGGCCTTCAAGAATGGGCACCGCCGGATTGCGGAAAAGGTGTGAGAGAGAAGCTTGCGACTTTGAAAACCCATTTACTCAGCAGATGTGTACTGAGAGCAAAAAGAATGTGTTTTTTTTTGATTCGTGATCCCAGATCACTGTTCTCGACAAGACGGTCGCTCAGAACCATGTCAACTCGACGCTGCAACAGCACCGAGTAGCTTGGTTTGCGGAGCATGAGCGGTTGGAGAGTCTCAGGTGCGTGCGATATCTCATGAAGCCACCCAAGGCGCGAGGCTAAAATCGTGCCTTTTTTTGTTTGCGGTGTCCTTCCCATCAGCACATCACTCGAACGTTCGCTGCATGACCATCTTCGTGCGTTCGTAACACAATGCGATCCGTCCATTGACGATCAGCACAACGTGGACGCTTTGACCCGCATCGACGATATCATGATCGACATGGAAGGCGCCGACGAGGAGAGGATAGAGTTTGTGAAAGGTGGGCACACATTATCCCCACGTGGGCACTCCACCACACATGCGTGGCGTAACACCTTCTCATCAATTTGCAATTTTGTATCGGTGAATATCTAAGAAATTGCGGAGCCTGTCACTACGGTTCTACAGCACATGAACCGCGTCCGCAACGACCAACGCCAACTCAGCAACCGGGCACGGATGCAAAACGACTGCATGGACCACATCTCCTCCATCAAAGCGTCCCTGGCGCAAGTCAATGCACAGGTATTTTCCCTTACAAAGCACAACGCCAGTTCATCCAGGCGCCCGCCCCCGCCAGCCTGCTGAAACCAAAAGCTTCTTACCCAGCTTGAAGCCGACTATGCGAGCGCGATGGAAAGCGTCATCGAGACGCGAGCGCCTCTGCACGCCCATGCCGCAGATGATGAGGAAATGCGCCGTAATCCATGGATGCTGCACAATGGCGAGGTGGTTCGGTTCCTGGAGCTGCCATGCAGAGATGAAGAGACTAGGAATGCGCGGTTCGAGGCGTATCACCGATATGCGTGCGTTTTGCTTGTTGGCTATCAGCCACCACCCCGGAAAGCTGACCTCCTCTTCCTCCGTCGTCACCAGACTGATTAGCACCTATGATGATGCGATTCGAACATCCGAAAGGACCGCGCACTCCCCATCTCCGCTCCCATTTGAACAGGCCACCGTAGCCCCCAACGGGAAACCGTCCAGGCCAGTGGCTCCCAAAAAGATCACCGAAGCGAACCGATTTCGGATCCGGAAGATCATGGACGAGTACGCTAGCATCTCGACGCACAAATGGAGGTTGTGCATGGATAGGATCAAATTGGAGATACCGGGGTTGAGGAAGGACGACATTTCCGTGAGTAGTCCGATTTGGCGCGCGCTGAACCCCATTTTTTTGGCACGTGAGTATCCCCCGTTATTTTGACTCACGTTTTTGCTACCTCAAGTATTACACACGGCAGCTGACAGCCCGCGGCCACCACGCAGCGCAGCATGCCAGCCACCAGCAGCGTCACATTGACGAGCTCGCGGTCTTCATTGCCGAGACTGTCGACATGTTCAGGACGGCCGAGGTGGAGATATGGCGCGCCTCTGTCGCAGAGCTGGATGGGGCACATCGGGATGAAGCTGCGGCACAGACCCACGCGCGGCTCGATCGGTGGAGAACGGAGCGGGATTCAGCGAGATGGGTCGCAGAAGAAGGTGCGCTGCACTGCAAGCGGATCTGGGAGGAAGAGCAGAGGATAGCTCAGGTAAACGTCGACCCCTTGCTTCGAACCCAAACCCCCCTCTCGTGTCATTTGACGCTGTATCACCCCCACCCCTGCGCGCGTAGGCTGGTGGTTTCCTAACATTTGCCCCATTTTAGGACAAAGCTCAGGCCGCGCGCGCGGCACACATGGAGTTGATTGAGCAGTACCAGCACGCCAAGCACGCCCAGCTCCTTCAGCAGATGTCGCAGGGCGAGCACCTGCGTCACGCTTACGCAGAGGAAGTCATGGAGCGCTCCAAGGTACGGCCTCACTGGAAAAAACATGAACATATTTTTTCGAGCGAGCGAGCGGCTGACATTTGATGTTTCCGAACCGTAAAAGCACAATGTAGCGAGGATCCATCACCGGGATTCGCTCTACGTGCAGAAACTTGCCGACAAGACTGCAGAAGCCGATCAGCAGAAACAAGAGCAGCTGGCGTTGCAGAACCGGCTGGATCGCCTACGCGCGTCGGTTGCTCCCAACGTTGCTGTCGATCGGGAACGTGCTTGTGGAGATACCGAGGCATTTAGAAGATTCAAACTCGCGGAGAAAGAGGTACAATCAGAAATTGTGCTGCGTTCATCGTAGGATAATCCGGTACTTATGTCAATGATCGTCGCTCCCACCATCTTTCCGCCTTTCTAGCACTCTCCGCTGTATAAAGTAGATGGTTACACAGTCCATGACATGTTCAAGGATCAACGGTACGTAAGATAAGCGCATGTGCTCTCTCTCATCTTTACTTGAATCTCATTTTATTAAATTTGACACGTCACGAAAAACAAACAGGCTCAAGCTCAGTCTGGCGCTTCACGAACGCGGGCTAGCCCACAACAGTTACGCGCGCGACATGCTCAAATCAATGGTTCTCGAGCCCGTGAGAGCAGATCAGAAATCGGCGATCCGACTAGGCTGAGCAATGAAAACATTCGAATGAGTGATTTCAGGCTGACGTTCCCCCTCGTCTGTTGAGGGCGCGGGGGTCGAGATGGGGGATGTAAAGTTGTTTTTATAGCGCTGAAATATACAAAGACTTCCGGAGTTGTACGTGCGGGTTGGAGGACGGTTTCGCGTTCTTTGGGGAACTGGGGTTGCCCGTGTGTTGTTGGTGTGGTGGATAATCGAGGGTTGGTTGGATATGGGTGATAGCCGGGGTGATGCGCCGGGGCGGGCGAGTGAAACCGAAGATGAGCTAGGTGGTTTACGCTTTCTTGCGGTTTGATTCAATGTAGTGGTAGACGACGATGAGTGTGAAGACGAGCGCACCGAGAGTGTTGACGGCGGCTGTCAGCTGGGTATCGGTGATCATGATGAGAGGGTGGTTGGTGCGGGGTCGGGTGTGTCAATGACTGCCTGAATGACAGAGTACGCTACTGTAACTGAAGCACTGACTGACTGGGGCACAAAACCGCGTTGGAGAGCAAACGACACGACAATCGCATCTTGTTCTCCATGCACATTACAGTACTTTATATTATCCCCTCGGTCGTTCCCCACATCATAGCGAGTCCACTGGCAAATCCGCAATTCCAGATTTTAAGCTTATTCTAATCGTAGAGGTATGCACTCTATGACCCATTTGGGAGGATGAATCTTGCGACATTTCCAACTCTCCATTGGGAGCTCTCCTCGCTGACTGGCAAAAAGTGCATGAATAATCTGGTGGAGTGGCCAGGTCACCAACTATTGCCATTCAAGGTTCACTACTTTGCACCGATATACAAGTCGGGCGACTTGCTGAGTGAGTACCTACCGCTGTCGGTTGTTGGCAAGGGTTCTCTCTGGGCTGCCCTTGTTCAGTTCTTGACATGCTGTACGCATTCTGAACGTTCGGCACCATCGTTTCATTTTTGGCCCGCTCGGCGTTGCGTCTGAGACTTGGTGATACGCAAACGTCCGAAAACGCCGTAAAACAGAGCTAGACACACATGTGGCTGGGCTAGCTGCATCTGGCTGCAGAGTGTGCAGACTGCAGAATAAAGGGCCGTCTTGGGCGTGAAACCCAACAGACTGTACCTGGTTGCGGCGAGGATCCGAAGATCAGTAGATCCGTTAAGCTACTATACCTCACCCGCAAACGTCACAGCCCAGTAGCGTTGGGCATCCCCGCGAGTTGCAGCAAAACGCCGAACGAGACCTCTTGCCTGGCCTGCTTGCTCCTCTGGCGTGCCGTGTGCGTGTCCATTGGACTTGCGGCGAATTTGCAGGACTAGGGTGTGCCCAAGTGTGTCCTCGGCCCCCAATAACGTTGTAGTGATCTCATCGAGACTACATTTCTTTATGCAAGAAAAATACGTGTATCTTTTTCGATTGACATTGATAATGAGTGCTTATTGCAACCTGTCGACTTCACTTGTATCATTTGTGTGTATAGCAGATGTTTTACAATCGATATTTTGTGAAAATCTTGGTTATTGCTTTCCGTCGATGGTGTCTTCTTGGTCCTGCAATGTGGTGGTTTTGGTTGATGGGGCGGAACTTGTAGACTGCCAGGTGGAGGAGTTGGAGGCAAACGTGTTGCCCCAGGCAGATGGGCGAGCGCAAACGGCAAGAGTCATCATGTTCTTTTCGACATGTGTAGTTCAGAAGGGTTCTTGACGCACCACCTCTATAATGGGCCACAAATCATCCGTTTTGACTAGAATTACAAGCGCATTTTTTCGCATGGAGTTAATTTCCCAGCGGGACATCACGAAAATCACAGTCCAAAGTAAGAGATCTGGTCGGTAACCCTATTGTTGACTAGCGTATGACAAAAGAAAAAAAGTCCAGTAGATGACAGAGAAGGAAAAGAGGGGGGGAGACAACGGCCGCGAGGGGTGTAATTGTGATCGTGATTGCGAGAGTGAGGATGTCGTTCTCATCGTTTCCGGCGGGTTGGACCCACCCGTTCCTCCACACTGCCTTCGAATTCGTCCAACCGCGCAGTGGCCTCATCGACCACGCTGCCCGCACGAGTAAAGATATTCGGATGCAAGTCCGCTGCAAAGAGGCAGTTGGTCAGCGGGACGTACGTGGGCTGCTGGTCCTCGGCCTGGTGCTGGTGGGGTGGTGGCAGTGCTGCAGACGGGGATGTCGGTGTTGGTTGAGATGGCGGCGGCGTGGTGGCGGATGCGCGCAGGATGGCGGTGAGGGTGTTCATAATGTAGGAATGCAGGGCGCGATCGACGAGTTTGGCGCACTCGTCGGGGGCGTCGCAGCCTTCCGGGAGGTCGTTGGAGGTGGCGATGAGATGGAGGGTGTTGCGGAGTGCGTCGTGGGTGGGCAGTTGCCGGGTTTCGCTGCAGAGTGGTGGGAGATTGGACGGGTATTCGAATGTGTCTGTTTTGGACCAGCGAGGAGACGGTCAGATGTCGATTGAGATAATCTGTTGAAGGGTGCCAGGGAAAACCTACTTTGTGGGAGCGTATGGATGGGCGCTGGAACATGGGGCGGAGCAGGCTGTGCGGCATGCAGAGCGCGTTTCTGGAAAGCAAACCAAAGGATGATCAGAAAGTCTACACAAAAGGTGGTCCAGATTTCATAGCATACTCCAAAATGCACCCAGGAAGCACATACCGGCAATAGTGACACAATTCGCTGCCTGCTTCCGCTCGAAAACGACATGACCTCTCTTCTCCGCAACTTGGTCCGCCAATCGGGTAGCGCGGCTTCCGCTTTTCGTTTCCGCTGGATCGCGTCGGCTCTTGGCGGCAGTGCTTTCAGCTGCAGTTGTTGTGCGGCGACGCGGCCGTTGAGCTCTAGCGCTGGGTGGGCCGGAGCTGATGATGATGATGATGATGATGATGATGATGATGATGATGCTGGTGCCGGCGGTGGTACTGGAGGTGGTGGAAGTTTGCTTTTGTAGACATTGTGGAGTATGGCCATGATCAGGCGATTATGCAGCGTCACTATGGGAGGTAGGAAATAAAGATGCAGGAGGAAGAAGCGGTCAGTATTGATGAACTTGAAGGTTTCATATCGATGTTTGCGTTGCCTAGTCCGCCTCTCGGTTGCGAATCGTGCTCATGCAACAACGAGACGGCAATCTGCTCCGCGCGAGAGTTGTAGCAACAACTTCCCACTAGCTTTGCTCGGCTGCTCGGATTCAGGGCATTTAATGACGGCCCTGCCTACATGAATGAACAATCTCCGCTCCGTTTGGTATCACCTCGCTTGGCAAGTCTTGTCATGCGCTCAACTCCCCCCCCATCTTCCGCAATCCCATCCGCTTTGACACTTGGTTTTTTTATCCCCTTTACCTTTTCGCTTGACCAGCAAGCGTGTAGCGAGTGCATCAAAGTCCTTTCTGTCACATTTTCCGGTTAGAAACTCCTTGAGCTTTCGCCAATAATCGTCTGCTGCTGGGCCTAGTTCTGCAACCAGTTCCCGCTTGATAGCAAGGGTGTCTCTCCGCTGTTGTTGTTGTTGTTGCTGCTGCTGCTGTAGCTGTTGTTGTTGCGGCGGAGAGTCCGTTTGTGATTGTGGAATGGACAAGGGCGTCGCGTAGTGTGTTAGTTGCGGCGGCAGCTGTTGTTGTTGTAGTGATTGCTGCTGCTGCTGCTGTTGCTGTTGCTGTTGTTGTTGTTGGTGTCGTTGTTGTGACGGGTGGTGGTTGTGGTTATGGTGGTTGTGCGGAATGGTGTTTGGTGGAGTGCTGCCGTTTGTCATTTGGGTTGGCCTGGAGTGCGGGGGAGACGAGGCGTGGTGGGGGGTCTGTGGGTGGTGTGGGAAGGGAAGCACGGAGGCCATGTTGTGATGTGAGAGAGGGACCCAAACCACAAGATGCTTTTGGTGTTCTATGTATCAGATGTTGACAGCCTGGTGGATGTGCTGGATGGGATGGGATGGGATGCCTGCACGTTCACTGAGGAAAGCAGGATTTGGATGAGTTGCGAGAGTTTAAAGGAGGATGTCGTCGAGGGATGGCTGCCGTAAGCCACTTCCAAATATAGCGCAGTGCATAGATGTAGGATCCTCGACTGTCAACTTCAGACTGAGTGTCTCTCTCTCTCTCAATGATTCAATTGTTGGACAAACCCCTCCATTCATCCCCTGACTGACTGATTGACTGATTGACTTAAGTATTAGAGAGAGAGTATATCTGGAATTATCGATAGGTCGACCTATATACAGTCGCCTCTGAGTCGCATAGAAAATAAATCTAGGGGGTTCCGCATCGTTCTCACAGGGGACTGTAGATAGAAAGAGAGAGAGTGTCTCTGGTACTATCGATAGTGTGGGACTCAATTGAACATCTGATATCGAAATACCAACAGAAAACTCATCTCCACCTTTAAACACTCTTTTCCACTCTACATAACAAGTATCAAATCAATTGACACTTTATCATTTGTGTATTTATAACTGTATTCAATAGCGACTGTACAGTTTCTAGTTCGCAACAGTTAACGTTAGTGATTTGGGGCCTCGGATTCTTTGCTTGTCATTTTGAAGTGTGTTGAATTGAACAGGGAAAGCAGTGCAGACGTGCTTCGTGACTACAAGTGGCTGAGTCAGCAGGTGCAGCTCGGACAGACGGAGACGCACGTTCAACTTCCCCTTCTTTGTGTGTCGGTTTGTTTTTTCCTGACTCTCTGAACTGGAGATACACTTTCCTAGCCTCTTGTCTGTTCCCACGCTTTCAAATTCGCTACTAGCAAAAGGATTCTAGCTTATCTCTTGCCGGTTGCGGTCGTCCTCAACAACATGGCTCCCAGCCGCTTTTGTCGTAATTGTCAATGTGCCACCGAGACCGAACACAATGACGCCCTGGGTCACGTCGTCTGCACAGGATGTGGAGAGGTGTGTGATGCCAGTCCCAAGCCTTCTCTGTCGACTCAAACTTTCTCAGCCCTCGCTTTCCCGCGCTCTTTCTTTAGGTCATGGAGGAGAACGCCATTGTGGCAGAGGTTGGGTTCATGGAGAATTCAAAAGGAGCGGCGATAGCTGAAGGCTTTAGCATGGGGAAAGATAAAGGTAGGCTGAGAGCATGGTATCCGTCCGGCAAGCTCCCGGCCACGCCCCACTCTGATCGGTACCAATGCGGAAACCCTGACTCGTCGCGGTGATACAGCGCGTGTTGTCAGAAAGCCAACCCAAGGTGGCTCCAGGAACAAGTCAATGCTTGGCGGGCAAGAGTCACGAGAAACCACGATCCAGAATGGTGAGGCCCGATCATTCTCGGTGCAAATGCTTTACATCTCCTAATGCTAGAGATCCTCTAGGACATCGACGAATTCAGGATATCTCCTACCAGCCACAAATCAAAATGCATGCACGACAATGTGAACAGGCGCAACGCTTCTTCAATCTCGCCGTTATAAATAACTTCACTAAAGGTCGCAAACTGAACAACGTGGCCGCAGCATGTCTCTACATTGTCTGCAGGACCGACAAGACCGCACATATGCTAATCGATTTTGCTGATGCCCTCTCGGTGGGTGCCAAATTGGAGACCTTGATTGCGTTCAAATCACGCTTATATTAACCTGTTCTATCTGTACGCCTGACAGACAAATGTATATCAACTTGGAGCAACATTTCTGAGATTAGTCCAGATCCTCCATTTGAATCTCCCGCTAGTGGATCCTGCGCTATACATATCTCGCTTCGCCGCGCGATTAGAGTTCGAAGAGCTGACTACCAATGTAATCAAAGACGCAAACCGTTTGGTTGCAAGAATGAATCGAGATTGGATTGAACACGGCCGACGCCCTGCTGGTATCTGTGCAGCATGTAAGTTACTGTCGCTTCAGCTATGTTGCCGTCGCCTCGGTCTTTAGTCATCTCTTTCAATCTCTAGGTTTGTTCGTCGCTGCGAGAATGAATGGTTTCAAGCGGACTAAGCGCGAGATAGCTGTAGTTGTCAAAATTTGTGAAGCGACGCTAAGCAAAAGGTATTAACGCACCTCACCTGGATCAACTGATTCTCTTTCTAACCCGCTGTCGATCTTCAAGATTGCGGGAATTCCAAGAAACACCGTCCGCGGCATTAAGCGTGGAGCAATTTCAAACGATATGGCTTCCGGCATCCGAGAATCCTCCTGCATTCTCCAACCCACAAAAACGGAGAGCGGAAAGCACCGAAGAGGCAACAGATCAGAACGGGGATGAGGAAGGAGCCGACGAGGCAGAAGCGCAGCTCCTGGAAGAGATGAAGTACATTCTTGAGCAACCGGACACAATTGAACTCGCCGACTGTAAGAGTCCGGGGGGCATGATTGCCTTTCGGTCCTGACCTTTGACTGACGGCTTTTTGTTTTCAGTGCAGAATACGCTTGAAGATGACGAGAATCTTTCAGAATTGGACGATGATCCCGAGATACAGAATATAGTGAGCGTTACCGAAGCCGAAGCTGAGTTGAAAGAGATTCTGTGGACAGAAGAAAACAAGGACTGGATTCTGAAACAACAGCGTAAGTTGCTATTCTCTCCTCTGCCATCAGTGGAAACATTAACTGGCGCGCAATTAGTCAAAGCCTTGGATGAGAAAGGAAAAGATAGTTCCAAACCCAAGAAACCGCGGACCAAAAAACTCAAAAAGCAGCTGCCTGTTGCCAACTCTCCAGCGGAAGCAACCCGCAATCTGCTTGAGACGAAGCCACGCGCCTCCAAAAAGATCAACTACGAGGTCATTGACAGTCTGTTTGAGATCAACGAGGATGACATCAAGCGGAAGCAAGCGCTCATTGGCGAAATGGGATACTCAGAAAGCAGCGTAACGGGTTTCGGTAGACAAGTTGTTGAAGAAGAGGGAGACTATGATTTCGACGACTAGAGCGGATCATTCACCCTATCCCTTTGACTCCCCCATTATACATCCTTTCGAATGGGTCGGACTTTCCTAGGGCTGCTGGAAGTACAGCATCTTACCCAAACACAGCAGTCCTCAGCTTAACAAAACCGCCCGCATGTACATAACCTCTTTCACTTGTAAATATTGATGAGTGGGCAATTTCAATACATCACATCATTAATTCTTGGGCTACTTCCAGATCATCTTGCATGGACTTCTCAGCAGCCTCCAACTCCCGAGCCGCGTCCCGCTGTCGCTGCCGTTCCGCCAGTTTTGCCAACGCCCGAGCCTTGTTCTGCGCTATTCTAGCCAGTACGTCCGCATTGATTGTGGAAGAGGAGCCTGATAGGAGAATGGGATTGGAATTGGCCGCGGTATTCGATTGGGACTGCACCGGGGTCGCTGTAATAGCTGAGGCCTGAAGCAAAAACAATGCTGAACATTCTTCGCACTAGCAGTACGATAGCCATGGAGCAGCTTATGGAGACACTCACCTGGGTCGCGTCTTCAGAGATTTTGCCGTCTGGGGGTTCATCTGGGGAAGGCGTGAGATACTGCCACTTGATTGAAATTCACCATCTTCCCGGCTTCAATTACCGTAATCCATCCCATCTCGTATTCTGTCCTTGTCTTCAATCTTCATTTCATACTCTTCGTCCGCGCTCGCCCCATTATTGTATCGCCTTCGTCTCTCTTCCGCGAGAACCGCATCGAGAAAGATCTGCAAGAAGTCACGAGATGTGTTATTTGCTGTATGTCACAACATTGACGCCTCTGAGTGTCCTACTGACTTTCATCCGCTTCTGTCTGCACACCGACTCTGTTTTTTCAACAAAGCTCTCGAATTTGAGTTTGGGAAACAGGCCGTGGCCCCAGATTTGGTAATACGTCATCAGCTTTTGCAGATCGGCAGCCTACAGGTCACAGTAGGAATTTTTGGAATGTTAGCAATTCGCCTTCGCCTCCTCCTCCATCCGTTCTAATTGCAAACCTCGTGTCCTTTGCCTTTGAATCGCAATTTAGAAGACTCATGGCGCAAGCGCGGCAGGCCCGGGGTGCTTAGAAGCCTAAACAGTGGAGACTCGTTGAGCACCTTTGAGGTTCTACTATGTATCTAGTTCAAAACAAACCCCGCTCACTTGTCAGCATCGAGTTTTACCGTCGTTCGCCTTGCCGATCGGTCTTGGGACTCTGCCTGAGGTGAGGTCACGGCACTTCCCTCCCGATTCTCATTTGAAAGCATGAGCGACTATCTCACGGATCTCGCTTCTAGCAATAAATGCAAGATCTCGTAGAATGGGTGCAATGTCCAGAATGTATGTCCAGGTCGGATATCGAAGCAGTGGAATGGGGCTTGGATGGCAGAGGAAGGCAATGAGAGAACACCGCTGTTCGGACAATGTGCTGCGCATTTGCGTCCGACCGCACACGCGATGCGCGCTTTCAGGCTTACCCAAGACTAAACGACGACATTCCTATCTGCGCGACATGAAAAGTGTCACCGTGCAGTTGAGGAGAAAAGGCAAAAATATAGAAGGAAGAGTGTGCGCGGGCGTGCAGTTTCTTCATGAGTCCAGGACGATCGTATTTTGCACAACACGTGGGAGCAAGGAATCATCATCGCCACGGGACCAAGTATAATGACACTGGTGCTACAGCTGCTCAAGACGACAACCATCACGCTTCGAATCCAACTGCAGTGCCGCTAGCTTCCACAAACCGACCTGTCCCAAACAACAATACCAAAAGACGTTACCAAATACCCTCAATGCCTCCAAACGATTCTTCCGCTTTCTTGAATAGCCAGAATTTTGCATGGGAGAAAAACGCGCCGCCGCCAGTTATGGCGGGTTTTTACTTTCGCAGAAGACGAGAGCGATTGAATTGGAGGCTACTTGCGTCCATGAACGTGGATCAAATCATGAAGGAGGTGTGTCACCAGCAGATGCGCCTTTTGCTGAATAGATGGATATCTGAATCCAGAACTACGGAATATCTGACATTTTCGTTGCTGGCACTCAGGTCGACATCAAAGCCTTGCAGGATATCATGGAGAATCTAACCTTCTGCGACTTAGAGGGTGAAGGTGAGGACAGAATCCAGAATTGTTGCCAAGACGCGGTGGCCAAATGGGATGCTTCGGCACGAACTGGTGCTGAAATGCTGTCACAAAGATCTGCGGTATCCGGATCAAAACATCGTCAAGTTGCTGCAATTGGCGCAGTTGACCATCGAATACCTCCTTCACTCGCAGGTAAGCGTTGTGCCATTCTGCTCGAAAAACACACGATGAGCTCTCTTGTGCTCATTTGCTGAACTGGATTGTTTTGGCTCTCAGCAATACCTTCTGGATCACCGACGCGCGTTGACGACGCAAGCGGAAAACCTCGGCAGCACTTTGGCGCAGCTACGCGGGGAACACGCAAAGCAGGTGCGAGGACAGCGACGGGCCGCTATGTAGCTAGCCAGACTCGGCATACTCATTGTGTGAATGGAATCAAAACAGAATGCCGAGGTTGCGGCGCTGAAGAAAGAAACGAGAATCTTGCGGAAGAGCATGTACGCATATCAGCTCATGACAAAACTGCCTGGTGGGATCGGACAGCAGCCCGCGGCTCCAACACATCCAAGCACGTACTATGTATGAACTCACATTTCGAGCTCATTCGCCATTGATAGTAGGCTGACAGACTTTTGTCATAGAGGTGCCCGCACTGCACCAAAGTGTTCGTGAGCCAAGCGTATGTCGAGTCACACGTGCACCGGCGACACGCTGACTTGTCTCCAGCACGTTCACCGCAAAAACCGCCAGCAAAAGCTGAGGGCAGGCCAGAGGCACCACCGGGCATGACGATGGAAAAGCTGATGGAGGAGATGGAGCGCGTGACGGGAAAAATTACGGATGTGGAAAACCAGCTGAGGGCGGAAATGGAGAGCAAAGTCGAAAAGGAGGTTGCTGCCCGGCAGGTGTGCATCGAAACGGAGACCTGACGGAGAAGCAACGGTTCTCATGGTTTTAAATGATAGGCTGTCTTGGATGCTGCCTTGAAGCAAGAGAAGCTCAAGTACGAAGAGGAGCTGCAAGCGCTTCGGGTAAGCGAGATCCATTGATTCGTCGTCACATAATGGCAACTGAATACTGACGACCGTCATTCAGAATTCATTGCGTCAGGAGCAGGAAACTGAGCGACAGGCTTTCCTGAAAGAGCGGGACGAACTCAAGGCACTGAACGTAAGACGGTTAAGCATGTGCTATTTTTGACTGCCGCAATGTGCTCAGAGCTGCTGTGTGGCGCACCTTTAACAGGAAAAACTGCGGAACGAGAAGCAGCCTGCATCAAAGTTTGGCGTCCTTGAAGACGACAGTAGCAGTTTCAGTGACTTTGAAGATCATAACGACAAATATCAGCAAGATATTGCAGATCTAAAGAATGCTATGGCAGTGTCAAAGGTGATTGCAAATAAAGCTCCTACTAAATTCCATGTTGACCGAGTTGCTCAACGTCCGATTTGCGTTTGCAGAAAGAAACGCAAGCAGAAATGGAGGCACGGCTTGCAAACGTCCAGAAAGCCTTGCAAGACGAGCGCGACCGCAAAGCCGCTCAAGAGGAAGCACACCGCCGCGCGCAAATGGAAGAGCAAATGGCGCATAACCGGGAGATTCAGGAGTGGCGCGCTCACGCAGAAGTACAGCGAAACAAAGACCATGCCGTTATCGATGACCTGAGGGTGCGTTTCTCTTATGGAGGGTATGTCAATGTATGATTGAACATCATTGAATAACTCTTGGGCAAACAGGGTTCGCTCGACCGACTGAAAGGCCAGTTGAGCACGGCTGTTTCCGTAGACGGGCAAAGTCCCGTACATCCACCGGCCACGCCGGGCCACTTCCAAACGATAGACTCGGACTCTCAAGAGCACGTTGCTGTGGTGCCCGTGGCGGTTGGGTCGAAATTGACGTGGGAGGCAGCTTTGCAACTCATGACCAGCCACAACAGCATGCCGCTACCCACATCTTCGTGGATCAAGACATTGTACCCGTACGATGCGGCGGTGTTCGCATCGCAGCGCTCTGCCATTGCAACCGAGGTCGAAGCGCGGTTAGTCCAATGGGGCATTCAACCGCAACAGATTTTGCGTGAGTGGGGCACAGGGCGAGGCGTTGAACAAGAGTGCGAGCGCATCCAGGTCGAGATGGATGTGGCAGTAGCAGAAAAGGGGAGAGCGGATCCTCTGTATGAGCGCATGCGCGCGTTTTTGGGCGAAACAGTTGGGCAGGTTACGGGCGGCTATAGGCTGAAAAGATTTTCAAAGCCCCCGCCGATAGTCACTACTCGCGATTCAGAAGTGGCGATTTCGGACAACAATGCAACCCAGCGACAACCACGTCATCATCACGGACCAGGGCGACGACGAGGATTGAGATCTCAGCCGCGATCAGGCAGCCTCCATCAGCCGAGGACGCCTCGGTCGCGGGGCCTGCGTAGTGCAGAACCGAAAAAAAGCAGGTTTTTTCAACGTAGGGCGTCGTCCCTCCCATCCACCTCGACGCCCACCTTGGGTGGATGGAAGTTTCCGTCCTTGCGGCGCAATGCACCACCTCCAAAATCTGCAACCTCGGGCGCGGATGCAAATTGGTCCAACGACAGCAGCGAATTCACGGGGTCCGAAGAAGAGCCATACTCGGCAATGCCAAAAAGCGCGTCCTCGCGAGTAAAGCGGGGTGGCACTCGGCATCACCAGCGACCGCAGGTAGAGCGCCGCAGGAGCAGAGACGCGGATGCGTATGATCGGAACGACCGAGGGCTGGCACGTAGAGCGTCAACTGCATCCCGCCAGCCGAGACCAAGAGCTCGATCACCAGCGCGAACACTTCCTGGGCCTCCGTCACCCAGTAAGCTGAAAGAAGGGCTGACGCGGCTGACTCGGGCACTCTCAGTCAGCGCTGCCGGCGTTCAAGACATGTTGTTCAAGAGAGCGGTGCCGCCGCCGTTCCCGAGACAGGATCCGTATCGTCGGGAGTCTATCCCTCACCGCGAGGATCCGGCCCGTTCTCCGAAAGGCAAGAAAGGACGTCCAGCGTCCAGGTGGCATAAACGAGAGATTCCGGAAGATATTGAGGACTATGAGACTGATGACACCATGGATAGCAGCGTTCAATCAGACTACTCTACAAGAACACCGAGATCGGCAAAAGCTCACAAGCCTGCTCCGCGACCCGCCAAGAAGCAAGCCGCAGCTGGGAAGGTTTCGAAGGCTAATATGGGCAAGAGTCCGACGAAAGGACCCAACTCAGCAGGGCCGCGGAGTTCGGGATTCAAGGATACCAGCGACCCGTTAGCCCCAGCACATGCCAAGCTCTCCAAACTGTCAACAAAACAAAAAGCAGTCGACTTGGCCGTGTCAGACATATCACCAAGTGATGATAGTGCCATATCTGAAACCGAGAGCATGACCCCGCCGCAAACTAGAGTGTACTCAAATAATCGCACCGTGGACGCAATACAAGAAGAAAGTGAGGATAGCCAGTCACAATCTATTGCCTCCGACAGCCTCGGCAAGCCAACAGGGCGGCCAGCTCAAGTTACAACCCTTCGGAGTTCCCATCTCCCTCCGCGCAAGTACGAGCCGCCAGCCAAGAGCATCCCTCCACCATCAACCCCACTTGGACGGCCGTCCATTTTTGGAAACCAGCAGCAGCACCAGCAGCCACAAACGCATGAGCGGACGCGGGTAGCAAAGGTCTCGCAGAAATCAGCGTCCCGCAAGACTGATTCGGAGTTCGACATCAGTTCCTTAGACATGAGCAATAGTAGTCCTGCAATGTCTCAATCTAGCCCACCCAAAGGTTCTCGGCGGCCGCAAGCATCTGAGCCAGATCCGGATGACCTGAGCAACTTCAGCGATATCATTGCCACGGACGACGAGGGTCCCAGCAAGCGCACTCCTGCTGCCTCAAGGTGAAAATGTCACTAGCAGCTTGTCAGTTAGTTTGAGAACTGCGTCTGACTTGTTTTTCCCGTCAGACCATCTGGAAAGCCCACCGGAGTGCAATCTCCCAGTGACATGTCGCAAATGCTAGACGACCTCGACTCCTTCTCTGATGTTTCTGAGGTGCAAAAACCACCACCGGCAAAATCAGCGTCAGGTCCGATAGGGAACACAGCGATGAGAGGTGAGCTGCTAGATTTTGGTACCGACCAGAACGCACATGTGCCAAACTTTACACGTTTTTCAGGGTTTCCATCGCAGTCAGCCAAACATACAGTGGAAGTATCTGACGACAACAGTTGGGACTCTTGATGCCCGCCCAGGGTTGTGGTCAACATAACCTTTGCGTCACCTTTTCAAGTCGGTTTGGTTCTTTTCAACTTGTATCAAACAATACGTAGCCTTCGCAACGTTTGCATAATTCCATTTTTTATGTTTGATATACATATATGGAAAACTGATGCACTGAAAGGCGGAGCACAGGGCCCGCAAGCATCACTGCAGCTAGATTGACAGACCCCGTTGTGACAGGTCCTCACATGGGAGATGAAGACATGTAGGACGGTGGCTTCCAATACAGAACTTTCCCTGCATACCGGTCTGCAGCAGAGCACTCGAACTGTTTGTGTTCCGTTCAATCATTTTCTCGCCATGCTGAACATGTTGCGATCCAATGGTACATGCACTTTGCGCTCCACCTCCTTGCAGTACTTTGTGGGAATGCCCAGAGAGGCCAGTTCCTGTACAAGAGGCGTTTGTCAATACCACGCTCAATCCCACCGGCGGCTATTGCGTCTGTTACCTGCAGCTTCCTCTCTTTGATCTGTTCGATCTTCTGAGCTTTGTCGTTGCGCTCCTTCGCAAGCCTTATACCTTCCATAAAGAATTCCTCTCGCTGCTTTTTGCGAATCTGCTCTTTCTCGCTTATTTGTGCCTGCAGCGTGGGAAGCAGAAGGGAGGGGTGTTCGGAAGAGGTTTCGCAAAATTTAGTTGTCGCGCCTGCAGTTACGCACCTTGACCTTGCTCGCGTATTCGCGGTTTCGCTCCGCACGAGTGCGCTCGTCTTCTCTGATCTTGACCTCTTGTTCTTTCTGGCGCTCAAGGTTCTCCATGAACTCTTCCCTCATTTTGTGCGCTTCTACCGCGATGGCGTGCTGGCGCGCCCGCTGTTGTGTAGCGCGAGACTCGCGAAGCGCTTTCTCGTTGGCAAGGTTGCGCTCAGTCTGAAGCAAAAGCTTTTGGCGGTATTCACGCTCGTGCGCTTCGAAGGCGCGCTGCGCCCGAAGTGCATCCTGTTGTGCTTGCTTGTCCGACATCTGTTGAGGAATGAAATGGGTTAAAGATCGATCCCATGCCCTTGAGTGTTTGAAGCAGTGAATCTTTCCTTTTCTTGTGCGGCTCGCAAGCGGGAAAGCTCGAGCTCACGTTCAGCTTTCTTTTCTTTCGCAATCCTGTCATTCTCGGTTTCCCTCTTCTCTTTTTCAATGATGTACTCCAACACTTTACGGTCCTCCTCTTCTTCTTCCTTCTTTGCCAATCTCTTGCGTTCCAGAGATTCCTGATTTGCCAGTACAACCTGTTGCCGCAGTTTTTTCTGTACTTGGATCTTTGCCGCCTTGTCGGCAAGATCCTGCGCATTGCGTGCTTCCATTTGCTGTATGATCAGTTTCGTCTCTTGATCACGTCGCTCGGCCTCCAGAAGTGCCGCTTCTCGTCGGTCTGTAATCTGCGACCGAATAGTCGCAGCCCCTTTCCGCATCTCTGATCACAACTCAATGAGCGGCCTCACTCTAATGGCTATTGCTATGACCGAATCGCACCTTCTATGCGCTTCTTTTCTCTGTCCTCTAATTTCTTCAACTCATCGACGCGAACTGCTTCCATCATTGCGTCTAATCGGGCTTCCTCCTGCTTCCTGTCATTCTTGATCACTTTCTGTGATGAGGATGCTGGGTTTAGCGCCAAGTAGTGATGCAAAAACGAGACATACGCAGTCCGCACCTTCTCCTCCACTTGTTTGTCTCGGATCGCAACACATTTGGCGTACAGCATGAGTTCGTTCATGTGTTTGATCTCGTCCTCCTGTTCCTCAAGCTGCAGCTGTGCTTTTGCGAGAAGGTAGGTTGACTTTGCTTTTGCTTCCGCCTCCAGGACCGACAGTTTGGCATTTGTTGCGCGGGTGTGGTCATACGCTTCCATCTTTGCCTACAGTAGCATCGGCTTCGTTAATATCTTGTTCTGTGTCATTTATGTTTGGCTGTTTCTTCAGTGCCACCTTTCGCGCTCTCGATGCCTCTGCAGCCGCGATGCGGTGCCTGTTGAGTTCGGCAGTATGTCGGTCCAGCTCGGCCTGAGAGAAGAAATTTGAAGATCGCTAAAAGCCAGGCGCATCAGTGTCCTGTCCTCGGGGTCGACGATTACCGTGGCACCTTCAGTTCTACCTTGACTCGTTCCAGCTCCCCTTTGCTCATCACAATTGCCTCCCTGAATCCAACCTGACCGGGAGGACCGAGTTCTCTGGACATGTTGGCGGGATGTGGCTTCAGCGTCCGAATATTGTCCCGGGTAACCACAACAATCTTTTTCTGTGCAACATTGTTGCCGGAAGTTAAGTATGCCTGAGGAAAATGACTTGAACCATGTCAAGCGGCTAGATACCTCCCGACCACCCAGTTGGGGCGAATAGCTTGCCACCTGCATAGGGTTGTCAGAACGGCAGATTATTTCGAAGCCAGGGAGATTTCTCCAACTACCTTGCTCATGGCTGTGATGGTGTCAGGAAATAGGGATTGTAGAGTCCAACTTGAGGCTGTGAGTGTTTGTGGCAAAGGAAAAATCTTCGAACTTTGGGTTCAGAGATTGCCAATTGTACAATTGGACAATCGGTAAGAGACAGCTTGAGTAAGCGCCACAAGGGTCCTTCGCGTCCAAAAATGATGACAGGACAGCTGGGACCAGGACAGTTGCGATTGACAGCTTGCGGAGCGACCGCGGCTGTGCTTACTAAATGACGGTAACACAAGACATTGACAGCATACCGAGGGATCGAGTTACCAGAAACCAGAAGACCCACGGCATGATATCCCAGATATTCTGACCACTCTTGCAACCTTCATGCGTAACGGCAGTGCTTCCATAGAGGATTGTTTTTGGCAAGTGGATATCAAAATGTTTGACGACATTGGAACTTCAATTTACAATGTACATTTCCAGAGCTGCGACTGAGTTTTACCATGTGAGGGATCAGATCTTTCTGGCCACCGGGAGAATCTCGGGAGACAGCAACCAACCAGAGTTTCTTGTCACGGTGTAGGCCTGCAGATGACTTTTTGTGGGTCGTTCTGTTGCCGGCCGCCGCCATGCACGTTTTGCCAGGCACACAAAACGGTCGCCGGCCGGACCCGCCGATGGGGAGGCCAGTTAGTCAGTCAGTCAGCTGGGCGAGTTCGTTAGTAGCCAATCAAATGTGGCCGGGTTGATCGAAAAGATCTCGATGAGTGATGAAAATTGCGGGCTGTAATGGATCATCCTACTCTTAGTATCAATAACCCCGTGCGGTCATCGTCACGTGGGCGCGTTCGTTTGTTCTTTCCCACTTCATCAAGGAAAGAGAAAAATCATCAAGATGGGAAAACAGGAGAGTCTGACGTGCTTTTTGACTCGGCCGCCCTTCCTTTCTTTCTTCGGCCGAGGGAGAAGCCGGCCGGTCCTTTCCGATCACCCCGCCCCGTCTTGACTGTGACTGTGCCGCCCTCAATAAAGTGCCCCAAACAGCGCCACGCAAGGGGGCAAATGACTCTTTCCAGTCACCCTGTCACGTGCATGTCCTAATTATAGCCCCCTCGCCCATCCCCCTTTCCCTCCTTCCGCTTCTCTCCGCACATTCCATATAAATCGCGTGGTGCGCGTCGTCTTCAGGCCCCTCTTTGCTTTGCTTGTTCGTTGAAACTATAACTCCCTGCCCTCTCTCCAAAACCCCCTCCGCCCATCTCTGTTCTCAGATTTCCCCTCCATTTTCCCACGCCAACAACCAACCAACAACAATCACAAACATGGGTCTCTCTTCTAACGCCCTTGCTGAGGAACAGCGCATCTACGACGAGGAGGTCAAGGCCGTCAAGGCCTGGTGGGGCTCCGAGCGTTTCCGTCTCGTGAAGCGTCCTTACAGCGCCGAAGATGGTGAGTGTCCATCGCATGTCAATCAAACGTGGGAATGGCAGAGAACGATGACTGACATGATTCTCCTTTCCTACAGTTGTGAAGAAGCGCGGAACCCTCCAGCCCGACTACCCTTCCGCATCTCAAGCCAAGAAGCTTTGGAAGCTTTTGCAAGACCACAAAGCCAATAAGACTGCCTCGTTCACCTACGGTGCTTTGGACACAATTCAGGTCACCCAGATGGCCAAGTACCTCGACACCATCTACGTTTCCGGCTGGCAATGCTCGTCCACGGCCTCTACTACCAACGAACCCGGACCCGATCTTGCCGACTACCCCATGGTGAGCGTTAGAGTGCAGCACGAGATACTTGTAGTCTCACGCAACAATCGCGGGATGACAGCCTGCGCGGAATATCCATTAAATCGCTCGACGACTGACGCATTCTTTTCTTCTTCTTTGTAGGACACCGTGCCTAACAAAGTAGAGCAACTCTTCTTTGCCCAGCTTTTCCACGACCGAAAACAGCGCGAAGAGCGCTTGTCCTTGCCGCTGGCGGAACGTACAAAAGCGCCCTTCGTTGACTTCCTGCGCCCTATCATTGCCGACGCTGACACCGGTCACGGTGGTATCACCGCTAACATGAAGTTGGCCAAGATGTTCGTCGAACGTGGTGCCGCTGGTATCCATCTCGAGGATCAGGCTGCCGGTACCAAGAAGTGCGGCCACATGGCCGGAAAGGTGCTTGTTCCCATCTCCGAGCACATCAATCGTCTGGTTGCTGTTCGTCTGCAGTTTGACATTATGGGTGTGGAAAACATTGTTGTTGCCCGAACTGATGCCGAAGCCGCTACCCTCATCACCTCCAATATCGACTCTCGTGACCACCCGTTCATCCTCGGATCCACGAACCCGCACCAGCAGCCTCTCGTAGATGTGATGGCCGAGGCGGAGAAGAACGGCAAAATCGGAAATGCTCTTCAAGCTGTCGAGGACGACTGGGTGTCCAAGGCTGGCATCAAGTTGTACTCTGAGGCCGTTGTGGATGCTCTGAAGGCTGCCGGTAAGGGCGCTCAAGCTACCGAATTCCTCTCCAAGGCGGAGCACCTCTCCAACGCCAAAGCCCGTGCTTTGGCCAAATCCTTCGGTGTCGACCCCTTCTGGTGCTGGAACGCTCCTCGTGTCCGAGAAGGTTACTTCCGTTACCAGGGAGGTACGCCTGCTTGCGTGAACCGTGGTGTGGCATACGCCCCGTACGCCGACCTGATTTGGATGGAGACCAAGAAGCCCATTTACGAGCAGGCGCAAGAGTTCTCCACCGGCGTCCACAAGGTTCACCCCGACACCATGCTCGCATACAACCTGTCTCCGTCCTTCAACTGGGACGCTGCTGGCATGTCAGACGCGCAAATCTCAAGCTTCATCGGCGACATTGCGAAGCTCGGGTTTGCGTGGCAATTCATCACCTTGGCTGGGGTAAGTTCATGACTCATTGTTGTTATGCGTCGTTACGACAACGGTGCTGATCCTTTCTCTCCGATAGTTCCATTCGGATGCACTCATCACGGATCTGTTTGCCCGTGATTACGCAAAGCGTGGAATGCTTGCCTATGTCGAAGGCATTCAACGTCAGGAGCGTATTAACGGTGTCGAGACTCTCTCGCACCAAAAATGGTCCGGTGCCGAATTCTACGACAACTTCAGTAAGTTTTTCCTCACCGTAGCATGTTTGATCGATACTTAACCAATCTTCTCTTCTCTTCAGTTAAAACCGTACAAGGAGGTGTCACAGCCACGGCTGCGATGGGCAAGGGAGTCACCGAGTCACAGTTCGGTGGAAAACACTAAAGACCTATTCATACACATTTCTCCTGCATTTTACCCACCCGACTATATTCCATGCTTTCTCTTCTAATAAATGGACCAGTTTTTTTTTTCGATCTAAAACAGTGATTGGTCCTGTCGGGATACACAAACTCCGGTAGAAGGAATACCACTTGAGAGAACTTCTTTTATTCTCATTGACGGTGCAACGTTGCGACGAAAAGTAAATACAAAGCAAAATGGTGCGGATGAAAACAGGCCTCGCTATGTTGCCACAGTGGTCCCGCTATGTCATGCCATCTGGACATTTTCGCTACCCCGCACCAGTCAGGGTGGAGGAAAATACCAGAAGGCCCCCAGAACTCGGCGCGCATGCAGCAAGCGACAGCCTCTATTTCTTTTGAGGGCTCAGGATGCCTTCCAGTTGCGTCTGAGAAACGATAATTTTAATTTTAGTGCCTGATAATTGACGGGCATCATCATCGTTCTCATGTAGCATTGCGTTACCTTCAATTGAACGTTAGTCTTCTTCAAGAAAGCAATTTCCTCGGCATGTTTTCGCTCTTCCATTGCGCGGCGCTCGCTCTCCCGCTTCTCGATTGCTTCGCATTTTGCTTTGAGTTCTAATACGCTCTGTTCCAATTGACGTTTCTCTTCCTCCAACTCTTTGATCTAAATCCAGCAGAAAGTTTCAAGTTTCAGAAACTGCAATATAAATCCAACTTCGGATCGTGCTTCTACCCTGTTCTCCATGTCTGATTTTCCTTGCTCTGCCTGCAATGCTTTCCTCATTCCAAACGCAACACTACTTTCATACAACGTTTGGTACGCAGCGATCGACATGCGGATCTCGTCGCGCACACGCAGGAGCAAGAGACCGCGCTCTTGGCAGCTGATAGTGACCTGTCGGATTAGTTCGTCTAGGCGTCGGAGGAGCAGAATTCTCAGCATTCTGGAACATATTAAATGACAGAAGCGAGAAGCCGGTCTATACCGAAACATTGACTGTAGAGTTCGCGTCGCACAGGGTCGATGCCGGTTTCGCGCGCCTGGCGCTTTTGAAGCATATGGTCTAGTTGTTCCTAATGTAAGTCATTGCCGGCATGAAGAGTCTCGTCAGTTGTGTGTTCCATGGACTGATAGAAACTGCAGGTACCTGGAGATTTATCACGTCCAGACGCGTTGCCGGAGTGCTGGAGACTTTTTGCACCCACAGCTGACCAGTCTCATCCCATTCCCTATGACACAATGAAGATCCAGACCTTGTTAGAGGGCAGTTTGGTGATGAGAATCCACTGTCATGGCCGTCCTTATCACCTTGGAGGCAAGATAGAGTTCAAGATGTCCTCAGTCTGGCTAGGGGTTTTGGGTCGTCCTTTGTCGTCGACGGGTGGGAGCTGTTTCTTTCCAACAGGCGGGAGCTTTTTTGATCCATCCAGCATTCCTCCGCCACGGTCCCCTCCTTTCAGCGACGATTTTCCACCGATCCCGCCATCTGTCCGGGACACGAGCACGGGGTTGTCGTACTTGACGAGCGAGTGTGATGGTTGGATCATGAGCAGCTGTTTTTGTGGAGTAAAGCAGAGTGGTGAGTCTGTCTAAATCTATAACCCTGGTATATAGAACACAGTGATCTTGGATGAGAAGAATAGTGTATGGCGGGTTTGATCCTGAACATTTGCAGACACGAGCGGAACTCGACAGACCGCGAGCATCACGTAAGCGAAACAGACCGGTTCGAATCGCAAGTGACGTGTCGACGTTGAGAGTTGCGTTCAAGTTGCATTTCGCTATACGAAACGGCTGTCATTTCCCACGGCGTGTTCCATCACCTCGAGATATACAATACTCTGTCTGTCCGGAAGCACAAGCTGAATCTTTCACGAATCCCACGTCGCTCGTGCCAACTCTCTAGCTACAATGTCTGAAGAGAAGATGCAAAAAGATTGCTCGGCAATCGTCGACGCGCAACTGCCGGAAATCGAAGCCACCGCGCAGGTACATTAAGACTTCCTCAAATAAGTTGACGATGTGCTGGGTCTTTGGGATTGAAGAGACGACTGGTTTGCTCTGTGCTCTCCAAAGTCGCGCCGGAGAGGGGTAGAGAAACACGTTACCAATGCCTAGATCTGACCGTGATGGCAAATTGTTTCGTAATAGACCAATGTCACCGAAGCACTGGAAAAACTCCTCGCTCTGGAGAAGCAAACGCGTGTGGTATGTCTTCATGTTAAGCTAGCATCTGCAGGGAATATATGATGCTGACTTGAAGCCTGGAAACATACTAGGCTGCGGATTTGGCGTCCAACTCGCGGGTCCTTATCGCTGCACTGCAAATATCATTGAAGTCAGGCGACTGGAAGATTCTCAATGAGAACATTGTTTTGCTCTCCAAACGACACGGTCTGCTGAAGCAGGTGCGTTGTAGTGTTAAGGCGCCTCCTGTCAATGTCTTTTACGGCACTGCAAGTGGATGCGTTTATTGACGGAGATTCTCTATCAGGCTGTGACGAAAATGATCCAGGAGGCCATGACATACATTGATAAAACACCAGACATGGCCACAAAGTTGGAATTTATCGAGACGTTGAGAACGGTGACGGACGGCAAGGTAGAAACGAAGCAGAGTTATCTGTTGAGAGCTTGCTAGTAACTGATCCCCTGCCTATACAAAGATCTTTGTCGAAGTTGAGCGGGCTCGGTTGACCAGGACTTTGGCCGAGATTAAAGAGAAGGAAGGAAAAATTGTTGAGGCGGCCGATATCCTCCAGGACCTTCAGGTCGAGACATTCGGCTCAATGGACAAACGCGAGAAGACCGACTTCATTTTGGAACAAATGCGACTCGTGCTTGCCAAGAAGGATTACACGAGGGTGCAGATCATCAGCCGCAAGATCAGTTCCAAGTTCTTCAAGGATGCCGCCAACGATGTAAATCGACTGTCTTTCTATTAGATCACATCGGAGAATCATAGCCTTACGTTATTCAATACCGTAGGACCTCAAATACCGATACTACCAACTGATGGTTCAATACGCGGTACACGAAGGACAGTATCTCGACGTTTGCAAACACTATCGCCAAATTTACGACACGACCATTGTCAAAGAGGATGAGCAAAAACAGATCTATGTGAGTTTTTGCCGAGTTTATTAAATGTAGAGATGATTGGAACCCACTGAATCACTGCTGAACCATTCTCCTGTACCTGACAATCAGACGTTGAGAAAGATCATGTTCTTTGTGGTGCTAGCTCCATATGACAATGAGCAATCAGATTTGATCCATCGTATTGTGGAGGACCCCAAACTGGCCTCTATTCCGCTATTCAAGTAAGCGCGGAATCTCACAACCATATGCATAACTACTTGTCGTTGTAATTCACTGACAGAGGCCGGCTCATTATAGAGAATTCACAAAGTGCTTCATTGTCAACGAGCTGATGCGATGGCCCAAGATGGAGGAGATCTACGGCTCATTATGGAAGGACAGCTACGTCTTTGACACGAAGACAGAAGATGGCCAGCAACGATACAAGGACCTGCACAAGCGCGTTATTGAACACGTGGGTTTCTTTTCACTATTCCATATGCCGCATGAAGAATGCCCGGATCTGACTGACCTTTCTCTGGTCATTGCAGAACATTCGCGTCGTTGCAAAGTACTACGACCGGATAACCGTAAAGCGCCTAACCCAGCTTCTGGATCTGAGTCCACCGGTACGCTTCGGCGGAATACCACGATAGCCGTCTGTTTAAATGTTTTCTGATGGCCTTTTGGTGTATGTAGGAGTCGGAAGAGTTCTTGTCGAATCTGGTTGTGAAGAAAACCATCTGGGCGCGAATCGACCGGCCAGCGGGCATTGTAGCGTTCCAACAGAAACGGGATGCCAACACTACGCTGAACGAATGGTCCACCAACATCACGTCGTTGCTCGAACTGTGAGTGTCTGCCGCACACTCTGTACTATGAAGGCGCATAATGCGCGAATCGTAGATTAACGCTTCCGCTTACAGGATCGTGAAAACCACTCATTTGATCACAAAGGAGGAAATGGTCGCCAGCAGTGGTATTACACAAGTCATCTGAACAAACGAAAGAAATAAATGGTTACGTATACAACCGCCATATTTTCTGATTTCCGCAGGATGCTTGTGGCGTGCGCGAAATCTCGTTGGGCCCGGAACCAACATGACTAAAATAGGCCAGATGTATTTGTTTGTACAAAATGGGAGTCCTTCGCTTGGGCACAGAAAGCGGGATTTGTGACCAGCGATGATCAGCGCCCGGTACAGCTACCGTTCAGAAAACTGGCAAGGAAATGCTTTTGTTTTTGTGTCTGGATCCCAACGCAGCTGTAGTGAAGGGAATACAAGCAAGTGTCTCTGCGCATTTTCCATTGTTATTGTCTGCTTCCCTAGGAGTTGGTAGCGACACTGGACAGCAGGCGCAGGACGTCAATAGGATCTACCGCGTTGCGAGCTTTGTTGTCCTTTTCGGCGTACGCGGCGAGGACGCGGTCAAACACGCCGTCGGCGAGGGTGCGCGTGCGGTGTTCAAAGGCTTGGACTTTGTGTAGGGCGGCCAACGTCGCGTCAAGCTTTGATTTATTGACAAGAAGATTGAGCAGAGCAAGAAAGGAGATTATCAGCAACGAGCTCGCAGGATTCTTTGCGGTGGGGTTGTCGTTGGCTTTTGCAGTTGAACCTACCTCGATGCGGAGATCCGCAAATGTGGTTTCGATCCACTCGTCCACCTTGCGTGCATGGACGCCTGGCTGTTCACGGGCGAGGGCCGCCTTGTCAGCCCGCGTCAGAACATCCCTGTTCGCATCATCGTCGCCCTTCGCAATCGCAGCGTCTTGTTCTTTACGCTGCTGTCGTAATGATGATGGTGTTGGGGAATGATGAGCCGCGTAATTGGCGAGCAACGCGTTCCACGTGTCTTCTTCGCGGCGCAGGCGGTCAAGCTCGCAGTTGTACTCTACGAGCTTTTGGGCGTTGGCAATGTTTTGCGGGTGTGGGAGTTTCTTCACTGGGCTTTCGACGTGCTCCAAGGGATCGGCCTAAGCGTAGGGTATAACAAGATGAGGACATTTGCAGTAAAATGCGCGAGGAATGGGGGGATGTTGAGGGTCAATTTGACGTGAAGCTCCATATACGTACAGGACGGTGATACCACGAAGTGTTGATCTGCTTGCTGGTCAAGCCATGAATAACGTCTTTCTGCACCTCTCGCACTATCAAAAATACATCAAAGTTGAGTATGCAAATCAAAGGAGTAGACAGTGAAAATGGAGATTGCATAAACCATCACATCCCGCGTTTCCAAAATACGTACAGATCTGGGCGAGGATGCTGTCCAGCTTCGTGGAAGGAGAGTCGGCCGAGCCAAGGCTTCGTTGCGCGCACCACACGAGCAGCTGGCGCATGCGGTTCGGGTCCGACAGCTCGGCGTCGATGTGGCGATAAAAATCAGTCGGATCAATTGTCTCATGTGGAGGTGCTGCATCATCAAGTGGGAGAGAGAGCAGGAACATGTAAGCCTGCAGTCTTTGGCTGCGCAGAAGGCAAGGTTTGTCGTTCGTTCATTATTACTTACGGCAAAGCCCGTTGTGTGCAGATGAGATTCGTTTCCCCCGCATCCCTAAGCTGCTTCTCCGTCTTCCACCACCGCCACCACTCCCCTCCCGCATGCTTTTGTTGCGCGCAATCATAGGCGTATCGCCAGTGAGAGGCAAATCGGCCGTGTAATCATTTGGTCCAAGGGCGGACGAGCGAGGCGGTGGCGCCAGCGACCTACGCGGACGGAGCACCTCAATGCGGAGGTCGAGCGGACCGGACGGAAGAATCGACGCCGCTGTGGTTTTCCGTCGGTCATTGTTGCGTGAGGAGGAAGAGGATAAAGAGGGGTGTGGGGTTGCGAGGACTCGAGGGGGCGGCTTCACTGGGGAATCTACGTGGGTTGGATGGGGTTTCGGGGTCTTTGCCGACGACTTCAATGATTTCGCGGGCTTGAAGACGAACCCATGATCATCGTACGTGTCGTCTGTTTTCCGACACAACCACCAAAATAAGAAGGTCAGATTCGTGACCAGTGGAATGCATCGAACTGTACTATCAATCTCTCTCCAAAACTTCCGCAGGCAAGGTTCACGCTATTGCGTGCTACGATGCGTTACCATTGTCAGGTCCATGATTGGCGGACTTTCGCCGTCTGCTCATGGTTTATTGTGTTTCTGTTCGTTTGATATGGGAATGGGCAGGTGTTGCAACGACGCGTGAATCGGCAAAAGGGGGACGTGGCGTTGACGTCCGTTGGAGTTCTGAATGATTGAAAGTACACACTTGACGAGGCCCTGCGTTGAGCGGAAGCGCTGATACGGGCGGGCGTTGATAGATGGTTCTGGATTGTAGGCGCATGCGAGTGCAAATGGGGGTGTGAGCAAAGAAAGGAGAACTGTGGGAAACGCGTCAGTCCGCAGGTTGTCCGGGTCCGCTTGTTTCGGACATCAATCAAGATATCGATGTCAAAAGTCTCTCATATTGTTCTTTTGTGTGTAGATTTTATTTTGCCATATATGTCTACCTACTGTCCCAATATCTTCTTCTCCTTCTTCCCCTTCTTCTTCAAATGCGGACTACCCATGGCTTCATTTCCTATCAACACTCTTCCGTCCGCGTGTCCCTCCATTCGAGGCAATATGCTTCATGATCAATATCCGTTGCAATCTGTAGTTGACACAAGATTCACTGACTTGCGTCACCCGGAGACAATATTAGGCCAATGTCTGCATGTGAATCGTTTTTGAAAGCGTCCTTGTGCCAAGCGTGCGCATCATCAGACAGTTGCCTAACTGGGTTTTTTGCGAATAGCTGTCCGCTTCCATTACAATGTTTGATATGTATCTATCCCACTGTGAAATATCAGCCGAGGCGACACGCGAAGGATATGCAGCTCTCTTTCCACCTCTCTCTGCCCCTCCGAGGCATTCAGTCCTTTCGTCCTTTCGTCCATCCATTTTGCATCAAATAAACAAGTTGAAAGTGGAAAAGAAAGAAAGAAAGAAGAAGAAAGAAGGACGCGTCGCGTAACACACTTTTGATCCAGTCATTTCTGCTGCGCTTCCCTGCGGCATGAGGATTGCGATGGTCGTTTCCCTCTTGCCGTTTGTCGGAGAAAGAAAGACAGTAGTGGACAGCCCCCCACTCAGTACAGTCACCAATGGACAAACCCACCGCTGTCGTCGACGCAGATCCGGCGGCTTCGGCCGTCCGCCAGCGCAAGGTCAAGAAGGACCTTGCAGAACAAGTGCCTGTTCTTGACGACGAAAAGAAGAAACTCGCCGTTCCTGCTCAGATCCAATCTTCCATTTCCGCCGCCACCCTCGGAAGAGAAAAAAAAATCAGCCTAGCATACAAGGCTGCCTTTCTCATCATAACCGGTTTGTCATTCCTGACAAGAACTTGGGGAATCGGCGATCCTGGCCAAGTCGTGTAAGATCATTGCCTATGTGGCGTTGCTCTCCTCAAATGAATGCAATTGACAATGAACCCGTGCTCTCTTCAGTTTCGATGAGGTTCACTTTGGAAAATTTGCCTCTTACTATCTGCGGCGAGAGTACTACTTTGATGTCCACCCTCCGCTCGGAAAGCTCTTGCTGGCCGCCGCTGGCTGGTTCGTCGGCTATGATGGTCACTTCTTGTTCGACAACATTGGTGACGATTATGTTGCAAACAACGTGCCTTACATTGCATTGAGATTGCTACCCGCCACCTGTGGAGCCCTCATTGCCCCCATCGTCTTTTTGACGCTGAAGGAAATGAAACTCAGTGTGGTTGGCGCGACTTTCGGCGCCATGCTCATTGTCCTTGGTGCGTGCTTTGCGAAAACATCTCTGAATAGAGGCAACATCCTGAGCTCTGGGGCGTCTTGGCTGATCTCTCTGTCATGTTTTTCTTCGTCCTTTCTGTGTACAGACAACTCTTTGATCACGCAATCCCGCCTCATCCTTCTCGACAGCATGCTCACTCTTTTTGCCGTCTGCTCGGTATATGCCTGGGTCAAGTTCCAGAAACTGAAGCACATGTACGTTTCATCGTTGAAACTCTACCATTGAGATTGTGCTGACCCATTCACTTGCAATTCAGTCCTTTCACGCCTCGATGGTACTTGTGGCTCTCGCTCACTGGACTTGGCTTGGCATGCACGACTGGGTAAGAAAACCCCTGATGTTTTGTCAAACGTTTCCACTTCCTGCCTCGAAACGAAGCTGTCCCCTAACCTCCGGTGACATAGTGTCAAGATGGTCGGTATGCTCACCATTGCTGCCATCGGCGTTGCTGTTCTCTTTGATCTCTGGGATCTGCTGGACTACCGAAAGGGCTTGTCGATGGTAGGAGCAGATTGTATGCTTTCCTTGTCATGATAGGGCCCCCTGACCATTTCCTTCCGATATTGTATTCCTTAGCGCCAATTCTCGCGTCACTTTGCTGCACGAGCTTTATGTCTCATATTCTTGCCTCTTGCCATCTATCTCTCCTTCTTCTACATTCACTTTGCCATCTTAATAAAGAGTGGGCCGGGTGATGCGTTCATGAGTCCTGCGTTCCAGGACGGTCTGAAGGGTAGTGAAGTGAGCACCAACACCAGTGGTATGTTGATTGCTAGTGGTGATGTCCAAAGTCATCGAACAAGCTATCTTACAATGATTTGTCGTTCAATCTCTCAGCGATTCCCTACTATGCGAATGTCACAATCCGCCACAGAGATACCAGTGCATATCTTCATTCGCATGTGGACAAGTACCCATTGCGATATGAAGACGGTCGCATCAGCACACAGGGCCAGCAAGTTACTGGCTACCCTCACCGTGACCTGAACAATCATTGGACGATTGAACCCGTCGACGCGGATATCTATCCCCTTGTTGATCATTACGTGCCCGATGAAGAGGAGCAAGAGCGGAGTGTGCGATACCTCCGTCACAACGATCTGGTGCGCCTCAAACACGCCAGGACGTCCACATACCTCATCACACACGATGTGGCGTCCCCGTTGACACCTACACATATGGAGATGACCACGTTTAAGGCCAACGGAACCCAGCGGTACAACGAGACCTTGTGGCGCGTGGAAACTTTGGACGGAGAAGATGGCGACAAAGTTAGAAGCAAACGCGGGCATCTGCGCTTCGTCAACGCCGTGCACAAAGTTGCTGTCCACTGTCACAAGGGCCTGCTGCCCGACTGGGGTTATGGCCAACAGGAAATTAACGGCAACAAAGCTGTTACGGAATCATTTAATGTGTGGTGGTTTGATGAGGTGCATCACGCACGGATCGTCAACGGAACGGAAATTGGGGTCGAAGACACCGAGGTCAAGGCTAAAAAATCGCCAAAGCCCGGCAGGCGTCTTTCATTCTTGCAAAAATTTGCCGAGCTCCAAGGTCTGATGGTTGCACACAATTCTGGTCTCACCAAGCCGCACCCGTACTCTTCCACACCGATAACATGGCCGTTTGTCCTTCGCGGAATCTCGTTCTGGGAACGTAAGGACGGTCTGCGCCAGATCTATCTGTTGGGGAACCCTGCCGTTTGGTGGCCTGCCATCACGGGAACGGTCATGTACGCGGCCATGTGGATCATGGACCGTCTGCTCCTCCGCCGTGGCATCGATGATTTCGGGAACCGCGTCCGCAACTGGTGGGACTCCACCCCGGGCTTCCTGTTCCTCTGCTGGGCACTTCACTGGGGTCCCTTCTTCTTGCAAGGACGCATGTTGTTCCTGCACCACTACCTGCCCGCTTTCATCTTCTCGGTCATGGTGACAACCTGTGTTATCGAGTTTGTGTCGCTCCGTGTCTCAGAGACTGGCGCCCCTGAGAGAATACCGCAACCGCGACGACGCTCTGTGGCGCCGCGCCAGGGCGGCGTGGTGTACTGGATCGCCATGACCCTCATGTTCCTGGTCGCGACCGCCGGGTTCGCGTACTTTGCACCCCTGACCTATGGAACTGGCTTCAAGAGTATCGAAGACCTGAGGAGCAGGAAATGGCTTGCCAGCTGGGACTTGCAGCATGCTTAGTGGTCGTACCAGGCAATTCTTCCGCAGCCCTGCGCGCCTCCTATCCACCTAAATACCTTTATGTATCTTGATCTTGCATACCAAGTGGATCAATGTCCTATGGATGCAGCAATGTATTATAAAAAACATGAAATTGAACACAAAGACAGGCCACAGGAACAAACCCTCATCTCTACAATTTGCCCAATCCCAATCATATGCGCGCAGAACTCTGCCAACCTATCCAAACCTGAACTAGCCCTAAAATGTGACAGATCAAGTCATAAAACAGACAGGAAGCAAAGAAATCCCACGTGAGAACCCAAGACACAAAACAAAAGCACATGCAATCTGAAACACAGGAGAAGAAGGGAGACTACTATACCCTGTTATGGCCCAGATCCGCATAGTGGATCAGCATGAGCCATTGCGTGCCTGCGAAGTGGATCTATTGAGAGGTTGAGGGTTGTGTACTCAACGTTGGTCTCTACAATAGATCCTAATTTGGAATCCCCGTCCAGAACGCGTGACCACCATATCAGTAACGCTAAGAGCGGAAATTGATCACGTGTGATCACGTGACTGAAGAAAAGTACCGTAAAATAAATGTTTGCTTCTCTTCCCCCTTGGCTGGGTCCATGTGTGGCGCAGCACAACTGCACCAACACAGGCTTCAGCGCTGAGGCAATTCCGCAATCCGCGTTGGGGTGTATCACGATTTCTAGCCAAAACCAGCCAAGGGAACGGAGGAAGCAAGCATTTATTCTACGGTAGGTAGTTTCGCTTAACAATCGATACCTTCTCGTTAAGACTGAAGACTTAAAATATACATTTGACATTTACTTGTCCATGCATCTGACAATGTTACATTGTCATCTGCATCACAGAAGAGCGCTGTAAACCTCCTACGAAAAAGGCAATACACACAGAATATTGAAATCTTCCCCAATCTTCTGCATTTCCGATAAAGTACTGAAAACGGTGATATGCCCAATATTATCAATGTTTTATTTAGCATCACTAAAGTGCTTGAGCTAATTCCATTGTAGACATTAAAATTCTGAGTCTTGGAATGTCGAGGATTAATTAGTAAACTATTGATATGAAAGTTGTTGCTGAATGGTAATTTTCAAACTTTAACAACAACACTATTTTTTTTGAATTCAATTGTGGCATAATGAAGAAATTGAATAGTTGACTGAAAATTAAAAAGATATCTCTAATATGCACGTGAGTCAAGTTTGGACGCGGAAATCTAGAACAGCTCAGATAGATATGATGCTGCTTGGATATTCGGGGGCCCAAAAGTTTGCTGCTCTGTCGACCTCCATAAAGCATATATAGTATATTTTTTATAAAAGGAAGAGATGGGGGAGGCACTGTGCAAAACCTCCTGTTTGACAAATTCCTCATTCAACATTACTATTTCGGGACTTTCCTCTGTCTGCAATGCCAAAAACTTTTGCTTCGCTTTGCGGCTGGCGGAGTCTTCATAAACAATCACATCAAGCTCAGCTGCAAAATTGTGACGGTCCTGCATCTGTGTGTCTGCAGTCTTGGGGTTCGAGTAGATAGGAGCAAGGGCCAGGCACCACAACATTAACATCTAAAGAGTCTTGTGAGGATATGGCCACTGCCGCTTCCTTTTGATAACGCTTTTGAGATTCCGGCATCTCCTCCAGCATCTCGTCCAGCCTTGCGGCAATTGCGGACGATCGACGTTGATTTCTTCAACATTATCAATGTGTGATTTTGCATCAATAAAGTGTTTAAACTAATTGAATTGTTGCCATTAAAATTCTTTTTAAGATGAAGTCTTTCAATTTTGAAGATTAATTGGAAATTTTCAAATTTTAACAACAACAATATTTTTTGTGAATTCAATTGTAGTTTAATGGAAAAATTGAATAGTTGATTGAAAATTGAAAACATATTTCTGATATGCACTTGAGTCAAGTTTGAACGTAGAAATCTAGAACAGTTCAAATAAATATGATACTGCTTGGATATTCGGGCTCCAAAAGTCTCGTCTGCTGTCTAGTGACTTCCATAAAGCATATATAGTATATTTTTTATAAAGGGGGAATGGGGGAGGTGTAATGTCAAAGGAAGCTTTGATAGTTGGTAGTAATAAATAGTGTGTATTATCGTGTGTTGTAAGGTAACGAGCGGAGAAGGGCGACCAGCGGCTGACAGCTTTTATATAATGCGTGTCAGGGTGGCGCAAAATAATTTATCCGCGAGGCGCTTTATTGCCTATGAGTCAGGGGTCATGTGTATCACCGATGAACGGGTGGCCAGCCCGAACAAAGGATTGCGTATAACGTAATCAGAAGATCACGAAAAAGTATCAGAATATGAGGTTTCCCCGACACCTCCCTCAGACCCTGAGGAAGCATCGTAGATGAATGTGAAGGGGATGAATAGAAAGGGAGAGCTCATGTTCATTTTAGACTGTTGACGCAGTGCTCAGTTCTTGCGTTGGCGTGCGATGTTTGTGTATACGACAGAGGCGTCCCTCCTGTCAAAGTGTTTGTATGTGTATGTAGGTCGGTTCTTGCGTCGCCGCGCATGTGATTGTGTTTGTAGGTCGGTTCTTGCGTTGCTGCGCATGATGTAAGAAGAGACGAGGCAAAGTCGTTCCGTCATGGTTGAGTAGTGATAAGGGTTTTACCTTTTTCTACTAGTTGGCTGTATCGCCAAAGAGTTTGGATGTGCTCTGCGCCATCGTTCGTAGGCAGATGTTTCTCGGAGTTCAGACTCAGGTTCCCATGTAGGGTCGGCCCATCCTGCCCATTTGATCAGGAGGTTTCGCTTATGACGGCATTCATCGAGAATGTCTTTGACAACCCATTCTTGTTCTCCACAAACTTTGACTGGTTCGGGTGGTTGTTGGATTTCACGTTGTGGATATTGGTCTATTGCGTGAGGGCGTAGGATATCGACGTGAAAGACAGGCCAAATGCCACTAATCTTTGAAGGCAAGAGATCGAGTTCATAGGTATCAGGATGATCACCTTTGGCAATGACTTTGTAGGGTCCGATCCATAAAGTAGAGAATCGAGGGCCTCTTCTTACGTCAACCTCAAGGTCTATACCCTTGCGATTGAGGTCGACGAGATCTCCGATATTGTATGCGATAGGAGTGCGGCCTTTGTCATGTTGTTGGGCATATTCATCTTGTGCTCGACGAAGATTTTCGCGTACAATTCGGGCTATTTCTTCTTGTCCCTTGTGGTATCTTTCGAGTTCGGCCTTATCGACTCCGCGTAAACGAAGTTCTTGTCCTTCTAGGAGTGGATTCCATCCAGGTAAGATAACTGTGCGGCCAAGATCTATTTCAAATATTGTCAGGCCTTCATATTCGCTTCTAGGGGCAGTGTTGAAGGCAAACTTGACAAGCGGGAGTAGTTTCTTCCAGTTACTTCTATTGTAGTTAAGATACTGTTTGAAAATTCTCTTCAGTGTTTGGATGGCCCGTTCGACTTTTCCGTCAGTTTGTTGATGTCAAGCTGTGACGAATTCATGTTTAACGCCGAGTAATATATCGAAAGCAAGGAAAAAATCTGAAAGTGCTCGAGGTTCGCGGTCCGTAACAAAGACTTTTGGAGTCCCGACGTATTTCCATACTCGATCCAGAAAAACGGCAGCAAGTTCTTTACCACCAATGTTTTTGTCGACAGCTGAAAGAATAGCACGTCCCGACAGATAATCGATGCAGGCAAGACATGCTTCATCCCCAATGTAGAAGATATCAAATCCAATAGTATGCCATCTTCCCAGTGGGACAGGAAGTGGTCGTAGAAATCCGTAACGGCGATGACCAGGTTTGAATTGTCGGCAGGATTTGCATGTTCCGACATACTTCATGACGTCTTGTCTAACGTTAGGCCAATAATAATCGACGAGAATTCGGGCGAGTGTTTTCTTAACGCCGAGATGACCTCCAGTGGCTAAATCATCGTGAAATTGTCGTTAGACTTTTGGGCGTAGGCTTTCAGGTACGTAAAGACGTCCTTCATGTCGAGCGATTCCATCTTGGAAAGTATACGGTCGTTCCCTTGCGGTCTTTTCGTGATCAGGTTTCCGACAGATCTCTTCAAGATATTCAGAATAGGGATCTGTAGATAGAGCTTGTTTCCATTCCTTGGTAGAATATGTTGGCATCGTGCGAAGATCTACCGTTGTGCCGACTATAGCGGGAATGCCATCTATCATGTTGTTGATTTGAGTATGCATATCAATGCGTGTTTGACATTCGACACAACGTGGAACGTAAATAGCACTTTGGGAGAGAATGTCCGCAATGTGATTCCACCTCCCTGGAATGTATTGGATCGTAAAGTCGTATTCTTGGAGAATTTCGACCCATCGAGCTTGTCTTAGGCTAAGGTGAGGTTGTGTTTGAATAAATTCTAAGCCTTTGTGATCACTGAAGCACCGAAACGGTTGTCCAACCAAGTATGGTCTATTGGCTACAAGCATCTTGACTAATGCGAGTAGTTCTTGTTTGTGTGTCGGATACCGAGTCTCAGCGCCCTTCATCTTGCGAGAATAGAAAACGACAGGTTGGAGGCGAGGTAATTGTTTCCGTTTGCCGACGAGATGAGGAAGATTGGTTGGTATGGTCTCGTCATCATATGGTTGTCCAATCCATCCGGCAATGGCGTAGCCAGACGAATCTGTGTAGACGTAGATAGGTTTACTTTCATCGATAGTTGCTAAAGCTGACGCATTGATGAGTGCTTCCTTCAGTTTCTGGAACGCTTGTTCTTGATCGGCTTCCCATTTGAACTTGACTTTCGCCGATTGGATATTGGATAATGGGAGAGCAATATTCTAATAATCTTGGACAAAATCGAGGAAATAGTTGGCGAGGCCAAGGAATGATTGAACTCCTTTTGTAGATGTGGGTCTAGGCCAGTCCTTGATCACTTGGATTTTCGAAGGGGCGATGCGAATTCCATTTCGGCCCAAGACGTGTCCACACCATTCAACTTCGGGCACGGCCCAGACACATTTAGAAGGTTTAACGTAAAGTTGATGTTCCTCGAGCTTAAAGCGCCTCGCGGATAAATTACTTTGCGCCACCCTGACACGCATTGTATAAAGCTGTCAGCCGCTGGTCGCCCTTCTCCGCTCGTTACCTTACAACACACGATAATACACACTATTTATTACTACCAACTATCAAAGCTTCCTTTGACGTTACAGAAAGTCTAATGGTTGCCATTTTCGTGATGTTTGTTCGCATTTAATGGTGACGGAGAGTGATGCATTTGGTATCTGTGAATAATTAATAAAACGGAGAATAGGTTGTTTTTCATGTAAGTATTGTTCAGCATGCGTAAAGAGATTCCAGAAAGGTGTTCCAATGATTGCATCGTATATAAAATCGCTGACAAGCCATGGGATTTGTCCGACCATAAAAGGCGAACAAGATTCAATGTTCCAAAGTTCTAACGATTCGGAGACAACGGTGTCTAGGAGAATTTGAGATTTTTTGTCGGCCAGAGTTATCTGTTGTGCTTCAGTAGGCCTAGTTTCGAATTTATGTTTTTTGGTGAAGGTCTTGTCGAGAAACATTCCTGTTGCTCCGCTATCGAATAATACTCGGGCAAATTTCTTTCCAATACGGCCGTGTGCAATCCATAATCCGGTGGCCAAAGGTTTCCACGCATCTTGATCAGTAGGTAGATATGGAGGCCGAACAGAGCTACCGATAGGCTCTAACAACCGTTGACAAAACCCACTTGTCATTGTTGAGCATTAGCGACATCAACTGCGCTTTGGATGGCTGCTTGCACTTGGGGTGAGACAATTTGGTTTAACTGATTCTGCGTCGTATTGTCATTCGCCATTCCTTGTGCTTGGTTTTGGTTCTGATTGGATTGGCCTCGACCGCCTCGACCGCGACCATTTCCACGGCCTCGTTGTCCGGAGCCACCGCGTCGATTACCACGTTGTTGATTTCCGGTATTATACCAGCAGTCAGCGGACCAATGTCCCATACAATTACAAATTGGGCAAGGAGTTGTTGGTGCTTGACGTCGTTGCCCGCGGCCTCTCGATTGGTAACCTTGTCTAGGATAATTGTACGATGGTCTGTAGGTAATGAGGTTGCGGCTCACACCAGGTGGATATGGAATGAGGTTAAGATTGTTGAAGTCGTCCGTGACGTTGTCAGTGTCGTCTATTCCAGTTGGTCGAGGATTGGAATAAGGACTATATCGTGATTGTCCACCTCGACCGCCTGGGCCACGACCGCCTCCATGACCGCGACCAGATCCGCCGCGTCCACGAGAGGATGTATTGAGAGGATTATTATCAGAAAATCCATGAACGACGAAAGCTTGTCGAGCAGCTTCTATGGCTTGCTGAATGGTAATGGGTGCAGCAGCTGCAGCGGCGAGGTTTTGGTTGATTTCGAAAGTATTGATCGCATTGTATAAATAGTGACCGATGATAGGGTTCTTAAGGAGATCTGCTTTAAAAATACGAACAATATCAGCAGCAGGAATAGTAGCTTGTGTAGGATCGAGACGCAAAGCGGCATCAAGTTCATGACATTCATCTTGGAACTTTGTAACGAATTCCTCAAGTGAGTTCCCAAGAGCGGGATTGGTCAATCTAAGTTCGATCGCATTGCGAAGATTGCGAGGGAAGAATTCGGTAATGAGGGCTGTTTGGAAAGCTGCCCAACTGGCAGGTGCTCCTGTGGCAGAAGTAGTGTTGTACCATTCGAGAGCAGTGGCCTTGAGGTAAGATTGGAGAGTGCCAACATAGTTGGCCATGGGCCATGGTACGGCAGGAACTGTGGGAACAGGAGGAGGGCCGACAGCCGCAGGAACGGCGGGAGTAGTAAGAGCCCAATAAAAGTTACTGTGAGAAGTCAAAAACTCCTCTATCTTCTTGGCGGACTTGGTGCCATCGTATTCAGAGAGCTTAGCCTTTTGTGCGTCGAGGAGGGTCTTAGCTCAGTTAGGATGAGCGGGAACTGCGGCAGCAACAACAGGAGCAGCGGCGATAACACCGGCAGTAACGGCGGTAACGATAGCAGCTTGTACAGCGGGAGTAAGTGCAGGAGGCATGTTGTTCAATTGGAGTGATCGTGATTGATGGTGCTAGTGTGGGGTGGTGCTACCATGTAACGTCAAAGGAAGTTTTGATAGTTGGTAGTAATAAATAGTGTGTATTATCGTGTGTTGTAAGGTAACGAGCGGAGAAGGGCGACCAGCGGCTGACAGCTTTTATATAATGCGTGTCAGGGTGGAGCAAAATAATTTATCCGCGAGGCGCTTTATTGCCTATGAGTCAGGGATCATGTGTATCACCGATGAACGGGTGGCCAGCCCGAACAAAGGATCGCGTATAACGTAATCAGAAGATCATGAAAAAGTATAAGAATATGAGGTTTCCCCGACAGGAGGCACTGCGCAAAACCTCTTGTATGACAAATTCGTCGTCCGACATTACTATTTTGTGACTCTCCTCTGTCTGCAATGTCAAAAACTTCTGTTTCGCTTTGCGGCTGGCGAAGTCCTCATATAAACAATCACACCAAGCGCTACTGTAAAATCGTGACAAACCTGCGTCTGTGTGTCTGTTGACTTTTCCAATATTATCAATGTTTTATTTTGCATCAATAAAGTGCTTGAACTAATTGAATTGTGGACATTAAAATTCTTTTTGAGATGTAGTCTTTCTATTGATACAAAAGTTGTTGCTGAATGGTAATTTTCTAATTTTAACAACGACAATATTTTTTAGGGATTTCAATTGTAGTCAATTGGTGAAATTGAATAATTGACTGAAAATTGAAAACATATTTTTGATATGCACTTGGGTTAAGTTTGGACGCAGAAATCTGGAACAGCTCAGATAGATATGATACTGCTTGGATATTTGGGGTCCAAAAGTTTGCTGCTCTGTCCAATGCCTTCTATAAAACATATTTAGAGTATTTTTTATAAAAAGGAGAAGGAGGAGGCACTGTGTGAAACCTCTTTTTTGACAAATTCGTCATCCGACATTACCATTTTGGGACTCGCCTCTGTCTGCAATGTCAAAAACTTCTGCTTCGCTTTGCGGCTATCAGAGTCCTCATAAACAATCACACTAAGCTTAGCTGCAAAATTGTGACGATCCTGCATCTGTGTATCTGCTGTCTTGGGGTTGAGTAGACAGGAGCAAGGCGAAGCACCACAACATTCAGATCCGAAGAGTCTTGTGAGGATATGGCCCTCGCTGCTTCCTTCTGATGACGCTTTTGGGATTTCAGCATCTTTTCCACCATCTCGTCCAGCCTTGCGGCAATTGCAGACTATTGATGTTGAGTTTTTCAACATTATCAATGTGTTATTTTGAATCAATAAAGTGCTTGAACTAATTGAATTGTGGACATTAAAATTCTGTTTAAGATGTAATCTTTGAATTTTAATGATTAAATTATTAAACTATTGGAATGAAAGTTGTTGCTGAAAAGTAATTTTCGAACTTTAACAACAACACTATTTTTTTCATAGCATAATGATGAAATTGAATACTTGACTGGAAATTAAAAACATATCTCTAATATGCACTTGAGTCAAGTTTGGACGCGGAAATCTAGAACAGCTCAGATAGATATGATACTGCTTAGATATTTGGTGTCCAAAAGTTTGCGGTTCTGTTCAATAACTTCTATAACGCATATATAGTATATTTTTTATAAAGAGCAATGGGAGGCACTGTGTGAATCTCTTTGTATGACGAATTCGTTGTCTGACATTACTATTTCGGTACTCTCCTCTGTCTGCAACGTCAAAAACTTCTGCTTTGCTTTGCGGCTGGCGGAGTCTTCATAAACAATCACACCAAGCTCTGCTGCAAAATCGTGACAATCCTGCGTCTGTGTGTCTGTTGAGTTTTCCAATATTATCAATGTTTTATTTGCATCAATAAAGTGCTTGAACTAATTGAATTGTTGACATTGAAATTCTTTTTGAGATGAAGTCTATGAATTTTGAAAATTAATTATTCAACTATTTATACAAAGGTTGTTGTTGAATGGTAATTTTCACACTTTAACAACAACAATATCTTTTGTGAATTCAGTTGTAGTGTAATCGGGAAATTGAATAGTTGACTAAAAATTGACCACACATCTGTGATATGCACTTGAGTCAAGTTTGGACGCGGAAATCTAGAACAGCTCAGATGGATATGATACTGCTTGGATATTCGGGGCTCAAAAGTTTGCTGCTCTGTCTAGTGAGCTCCATAAGGCATATATAGTATATTTTTTATAAAGGAGGGATGGAGGAGGCACTGCGCAAAACCTACTGTTTGACAAATTCATTGTTCAACATTACTATTTTGGGACTCTCCTCTGTCTGCAATCTCAAAAACTTCTGCTTCAATTTGCGGCTGGCGGAGTCCTCACAAACAATTACATCAAGCTCAGCTGCAAAATTGTGATGATCCTGCATCTGCGTGTCTGCTGCCCCGAGATCCAGTGGATAGGAGCAGTGACCAGACACTACACCATTTGGATCCGAAGAGTCTTGTGAGGATATTGCCGCTGTCGCTTCCTTCTGACAACGCATTTGGGATTCCAGCATCTCCTCCAGCATCTTGTCCAGCCTTGCGACAATTGTGGACGATCAACGCTGATTTTTCCAATATTATCAATGTTTTATTCTGCATTAATAAAGTGCTTGAACTAATTGAATTGATGGCATTAAAATTCTTTTTAAGATGTAGTCTTTGAATTTTGATGGTTAATTATTAAACTATTGATACAAAAGTTGTTGCTGAATGATATTTTTCAAACTTTAACAACAACAATATTCTTTGTGAATTCAATTGTAGTTTAATGGTGAAATTGAATATTTGACTGAAAATTGAAAACATATCTTTGATGTGCAATTGAGTCAAGTTTGGACGCGGAAGTCTAGAGCAGCTCAGATAGATATGATACTGCTTGGATATTCGAGTTCGAAAAGTCTGCTGCTCTGTCTGCTATCCCCAGTGCTTCACCACATGACCTGTCAAATTCGGTCAATCTCTTATTTAAGAAGCGGCTGCAGCAGCTGTTTGGCCTTTGTTCTTGTCTGTATCAAGGCTGATGTTAGTGAAGCAGAGCTCGGAGGTGATGCTGGAAATTAAAGTTGAAGGATCTTGCAAGTCCCATGCAAGTTCCGTAATGGGGCGAAGCAATATCTGATGGGCGACTTCAACAATGTCGACTGTAAGCTGATTCGATAGTCCAAATGAACATTCGATAAGTATGTAAGGTAAGTGAGGGAAGGTGCGCCTATAATATGTTAAAACCAGTACTATGTATATGTGTGACGGCCGCCGATTCGGGAAGCGAATCGTTGGTCGATCGAGTATCTTTCTGTAGAACGCCGTTTCGGGAGAAGCGTTTTTGAATTATACGGGCGCTTTGCCAGTCAGTCTGCCGCCGTCAGGGCTGACGACTAGCACGTCAACGACGGTTTCTTCCGCCGCAGCCTTGCCCGTGTTGTCCTTCTCCGTGATCAAGGAGTACCGGTCGCCCTTGATCTTGTCTCCGGGTACCGTACCGTCATCGATCCGTTTGGCGACAAACCTCCAAACGTGGATTCCAAGCAGAACGCTCTGTAACTCGATCAATTGGTAAAAGAAAAAGGCCGAGCCAAAACAGAGTCCCAGGAGTGCAATCCAGCAGATGCCCGTAATGTGCGACGGCGAGGCTGGGTAAAGAGCGAGGGCAAGTCTTGGAATTAACGTGGCCAAAAACGTCGGGTGAAGTAGTATCACCCCGCATGCAAGATGTCCAGCATGTTTCAAGAAGCGCGCGGAAAGAACACGTTGGATTGACGGCGAGATCTCAAAAAATATCAGAAGGAAAAACACGGAGAGCGTGTTGGGGAAAGATATCTAAATGGAAGATGGTGTGACAGGGCACAAAAGAGTCAGCGCTACGTTGACGGACGGACAAGGACGCGTGCAATGCCGCTACCCACTGACTTACCATATCATTATGTGAGATCTGGGATATCTGTAACGATCTGAACGCGTCTCTGAGGACATCACGAAGTGGAACGACCCATACCAACACAACTGCTAGAGCCAACGAGCCGATCTGCATTGCAAGCGCGGCAACTTTGTTCCGCGGACGCGCCAAGTGTCCGTGCACGGTCAAGTCGTGGATGAGATATCCAAGGAGGAACACCCAACTAGACGAATACGTGACCCACGAGAATGCCATCAGGGTGGCGAAGATCACGTAACGATTTGAGGCGAGCTGGGCCGTAAGGAAGGCGGTCAGGTACACAGTGTATGAGCCCCACATTTGCCAGGTCGTTGGCCACAACATGCTGCCCAGCTGCTGCGACTTGAGAGGAGTGCTCGAAGGTTCGGACGGGGTGAAGGTGAACTGGAGTATGATGGAGAAATGATTGTAAGTAACCGTGGCGCCACGGCTGTGAGCATAATTTCAAACATCTGTTTACCAAATTGATGATATAGACAAGGTATCCTCTGAAGTCTTGAATGCCACACCAGCCGGCCGGAACTTGAGCCATGGGACCGGGACCATTGAACACTCGCTCAGAGGCGGTGGTTGCATAGTTAGTGTGGCCCTTTGCACACAGCTGCCACTGCATGAATGCGACAACGATCACGGGAAAGGCAAATCGGAAAGCCCGTCGGAACATTGAGGATACGAGCTTCGGGTAGTTGGGCCGGAAACCGGCGGGTGTCGGTGCAGGTGGCATAGCCGTAGCGGTGAGGATTCTTCCCGAGATCATAAACAACAAGATGAGTGCCCAGTCCGTGTCCCTAGGAGGTACAATGAACATGAGATATGAAAGCCGCCTTTCCACACCAATTTGTGTCGTGAGACAAAACAACGGCCCATTTGGTTCAGCATTTGGTGGAGTAGGATTCTGACACGTACCTGAAGATGCCCATTGGCGTATCGAGCGGCATGCTATTTGTCGTGCGATCAAACGTGGCTCTCGCAAAGTTGCCGTTCATGATGATGACAGCCGCGAAGAGACGCAGGATGTCGACATAGCCGACGCGGTACCCGACAGGTCTCTCTTCCTCTGAGGAAAGCATGTTTTTACAATGTTTCTGCGAGTATTTTTGTCGTTCTTGCGCAGCCCTCGAGGTTTCAAGCGGCTGTGTTAGGGTTCAGAGCGAATGTGTATATCAGAGTGACTAGCGTGACGGGATGCAGCCGTTCGGTGTTTTCTGGTCGTCGGCCTGCCGCGAAAAGAACAAGAGATGTGTAATCAAATGATGGGTGAGAACAAAGTCAGGAATGGGCGTCAGACAATAAAGAACTCGGTGGGGGGCGACGGAAGCCGGGCGCCGGGAATTGTTATGTTCTCACAGAAGACAGCAGAATGTTCTCATTGAGAGAAGAGCGGATCACTCACCTGGAAGTGTGAGAAACCTACACTGGTCGGCCTGATGTGATGGGGAATGTGTTTGTCGATTTGTGTTGGGAACAGAGAACGGACAGGAGGTGGTTCGCAGCATGGGGGACCACTGGAATTGCCCCCTGGCTCACTGTGCTATGGCATCATCATTCATGAACGAGTGGCGAGTGGCGAGCAGCCCGTCAGTCAGTCGTCAGTCAGTCGAGCACGCGTAATCTATGATATCGATACTGGATCATCGTTGGGAAGAAGCGCGAACTTCTGCGAAGAAGGCGAGAAAGACGCGTGGGACGCACACGCCTCGTTCCTCGTTCGTTTTGTTCGTTTTGTTCGACGCAAGCGCACGCAGCTAAGCCTCATCCCCATGAAATGAATGATACATTAGATACTAGATATACACCACGGGATGGATGGGGTGGATGGGCCGCGCATGGCACGCAATGGAATGGAATGAATTGGATGGATACCAGGGATTCGCCAATGGCCACAACTCACTCTGCTGGCCGCAAAAGAATCGAATTTACGAGTCCCTTGTCCCTTGTAATTCCTTCCTTCTCTGCGGCTTATCGCTCAGCTCAGCCGCCTCGTGGCCATTCTCTCTCGCATCAGATTAGCCGCATTCTTGCGCAAATCCTCAGAGGTCTCGGCACATCCTGTATCTATCTATCTCTCTATGCACAAACAGCACGAGGAAGTTTAAACACGTTTGGCTCTTTTGCATTTTGAAAAAAGAAATCAACTTAAAAGGCCGCCTTGATCGCACAATTCATCACATTCGCTACTATATCGATACTGGTTTAGGAAGGTCCCGATTCTGGAAGGCGAATTTGCCATGCTTCTACGGCCACGTGTCAGCACGTCGTAGTGTGCCTGTTTCCCATCCTCTCTATCAAAGTTTCGTGGGTCTTTTCGAGATACAGCAACATTATGACGAACGCGTGCGTTGTGCCCGTCCGTTGAGACACAGAGCATGCGCATTTCTTGAACGCATGGCAGCGGGTGTCACGAGAAAACGTCATACCGAATGGAAGAAACGCTGCTTGAGTGCAGTGGGCAGCGCGGGGAGGGAAGGGGAATTCTTCGCACGCGTCGCGTTCCCGTCCTTCCCGTCTCAATCACTCACTCACTCTTCGGGGTTTTTTCTTACACCGCCGCGTCCCGTCGTATTCAATCAAAATGGCAAATCATGCCTCCAGTCAAACATGCGCAGCCAGGTCTGAAGCCCATGATTCTTATTAGTTATTTGAACCCCCATCCTCCCGCCCCCCGCCCACTGATTTCTAGCAGAGCTCTTTTTTTGTTTGCTTTGTTTGTTTGCGCCCACCCCCCTGCGTTGCGCTCTTCTTCCCTTCCCGCCTTCCTTCCTTCGGGTGAGAACGGTGGTGTCTTGTTCTTTGTTCCTTATTCCTTCGTTCCTTTCTTCCGTTTCCGCCCCCCTTGGCCCCACCACTCGGTCTTCAGTGATTTGATTGTTCCGCAACTGCCCTTCGCAATAACGGTGCTGCATGTGCATGGCTGCGCAGAAATCCTAACAGCGCCCCATTTCTTATCTGAACATGTATGTATGTGGTCCAGTCAACGTTTACATATATATCTATGCATCTCCGTAGTGCCTGTCCCCCCCTCTGCTTGTCCTGTTCTATCTCTTCCTTGTCCTTGGTGTGTTTCTGTTGCTCACTGAGCGTGCTCTGTCTCTCGTTCTTCTTTGCATGCCTGCCTGCCCTTCGCAGTCACTCGCATATCCGTCGGCCAGTTGACGCCACGAACCAATCCCCTCTGCAGTGACGACTTGACGCCACGAACCAATCTCCTCTGCAGTGACGGGTTCCCCTAATCAATACAGACTGAAGCATGTCCAATCATCACCACTTTGGTCCCTTTTCCGAGCACCAGCTGCGAACGCAGTCCATGCAAGACCTGCTTCACGCTCGGCACCTGAATTCTGTTGCGTCCTCGATCGGAGATTCTTCTGACCATGAATCCTCCACTCTCGTGGACGAAGACTCGGAACTGGATGAGGACCTCTCTCATGGTATTGTAGTCAAGTAAGTGTGCAACTAGCGGTGTCATCCTGCAGTGCATTTCGCACTTGGGAACATTTGCACTACCGCGACGCGTCCAAGTCAAATTGCGTCAACCTTAACTGTTCCCACTTCCGGCTCCGCTCGCTCCGACAGCTCGACAGATTACCATCCCGTCACGGTCGTCTCCGCAAGTGAGCTTCAAGTGCCGCCAAAGTCGTCGGAAGAGACAAAGGTCGAGACTGCATATCAGCCACAGTACTATGGAAATGGAGACACGAGAGACACGGTCGAGGTCGAGAAGTTGGAGGCGAACCGACTCTCCTCGGTCCAACCGGTTGTAGCAGCAGCTCCCGGCGGTGCAGCCACTCCACGACGAGCGCCCGTCGACCGCACAACGTGGATCGATGGCCTTCGTGGCGTCGCATCCCTGATCATTTTCACACATCACTTTGGCGACAACACGTTCGCCGAGCAACACCCAGAGACACTCCCCTGGGGCTCTCCCATGAGTTTCCTCCGAAATGGACAGCTAGCTGTCGCCTTGTTCTTCTTGCTCTCTGGTCGTGTGTTGACGTTTGGCTTCTTGCGCGGGCGCAACTCGGGTGTCGTTCGATGGCGATCTCTGGCCTCGGCCATCTTTCGACGGACGATCCGATTGGCACTTCCAATCCTTGTTCTCGCCCTCATGCAGCAGCAGGTTTGCTTGCATGAGGCTACAGACGTGGCTGCCGAAGTCAAACCCTTTCTTCAAAGCTATATCAACAAACCGTATTGGTGCCAAATCGAGAGCTCTGGTGACTTTATTAGCTTTTTCATCCGAGTGGTATGTCCCCAGTTCTCTTCCCTTTGAACGTTCACATGTCTAATCAATTGACATGGTATTTTTACTCGAAAGCTCTCCAGTCCCAACCACAAGGAGATACTGGATCATGGAAGTTCTCTCTGGTCCATGTATGATCAGTTCTGGGGTAAGATACCGATGATCGTTGAGTGGACGCCACGTGAAGATTGACTAACTTGCTCTTGCGTTTTCATTTCAGGATCGGTATATGTCTACATCTTGTCAACGTTCATGGTGATGATGACCCGACGGCGGTACTACGTGTACTTCTTCATCGCAGTATTTCTCGTATTTGTCTCCAGCCCCAACTTGGTATGACATAGTTGGATATTTCCCAATTCATTCATCACATCTCACTGTGACTTCCTCCTTGTCTCAGCTTTTCGTCCTTGGCCTGCTGCTCTCGGACCTTGCCGCCAGCAACATTACCAAAAGGGTACTGCAGTCTCAACCCTTCTATGTGGTGATGGCGATTCAGATGTCCTTCTTGGTGTTGGCGTTCACGCTCATAATCTGGAGCTCCTTCGCCAACGCCTTGGACAACTTCTTTGCCAAGCACACCCTGTTGGCAGTCGAGGGCACTGTCGGCGTCCAGCTGAAGGACATGTGGCCTCAAGTGGTATTTATCTGCACGCACCATCTGTTGGAAATTGTTGACAGTTGGTCTAATCAGCGCAAACTTGGTAGATGCGTTTTTCATACTGGGTCACGGCATTTTCGCTTCTCGTATACGTGGAGCTTTCTCATGCTGCCCAGTATTTCTTCTCTTCCAGGATCTTTGTCTTCCTCGGCAAAGTCACGTTTGGGACCTACGTACTTCAAATGACGGTTATTTACTCGATCATGCCACGAATCATTCTTCATCTCCAATCGGAGGGATGGTCGTATTGGAACAACATCATCTTTACATACGTTGCATGTCTCGCCATCACCATCGCACTCGGCTGGGTGTTCTACCACACTGTCGACAAGGGTGCGCTCAACCTGGCGCGCTGGATGTGGAACGAGCTCTTCGAAAAGGGGACCACCCGTATTGGGGAGCTGCCTTTGAAGGCAGGGAAGGGAGCTGTGACTTTGGTCAGGAAAAGTCCCAGGCGATTCACCGGATGGGTCAGGCGAAGGGGTCTGGGTTTTGTTGCAGGTTGCCGTAAATTCAACTGGTTCATACACAACTGGAGGACGCCGATCGTGCGTGATCGAACTGCGATGAGTCCGGCCGATTTTGCTGTCCGTCCCCAGGATTTGCGTTCTACATTCTGGACTGCAGATCTCAGCCAAGACAAGGAGGCAATGAGAACCGCCTGGCTTTTGCGCCTGAACAGTTTTCTCTTTCCCGTTCACTTCGTTGGCATTCCTGCGCTGGCGGCACTTTGGTTCTTTTACAACCCGATCGGTCCCTGGAGTTGGGACGTCTTGACCTTTGGAAGCTTGTGGCGGATTCTGTAAGTACTTCTGACACATAAGGTGCATTTTATTTGTCATGCTCACACGGTGTCTTCACTTGCTCTCAGGTGGTGCTTGTCCGTACCCTATTGTATTATTACGTACGTCGGCTTCTGCACGCCTCGAATTGCGCACAGGAAAATCACGATGGACAAGCGCCCCGTGAAACGCGATCTTCTGCGCAACTTCTATATTCTCATCGTCACGCAGGGTTCCAACGAGGAGGCTGTCCGCCGTGGGTACAATCGGATGAAACCCTTGGAACGTCTGCACCCAAGCGTTCGAGTTGTTGTGCTCACGGACGCACCCTATTCGTATCCCGACTTGGACAACGTGGTGTGTCCAGCCGATTACAAGAGCCCGAAAGGCATCGCCAAGGTAAGCGTTCAAATGTAGACGATGACCTCAAGGTGCAGGAGAACTATACTGATGTCGCTCCGTTGGCTCTACAGCACAAAGCTCGTGCATTGGACTACTTCCGTCACTCACAAGGACTGTCGCGATATGACTGGATTCTGCATATGGACGAGGAATCTACCATCGACGGGGAATCCCTTCGCCGATGCTTTGACTTCATCCGCTACACGGACCACGACTTTGGACAAGGTGTCATTATCTACAACGCTTACAAGTACTGGCACAACTGGTTCTTCTCGGTTGCGGACGGAATTCGAGTCGGGGATGATCTTGCACGGTTCAACTTCCAGTTCACTACCGTGAAACGACCAGTGTTCGGAGTGCACGGAAGTTTCCTGATGACAAGCGGCGAGGTGGAGAATGAAAACACATGGGACTTTGGGACGCTGGCTGAAGACTTTGAGTTCAGTCAAGCGGCGTGGCAGAAGGGATTCAGCTGCGGTGCTATTCACGGGATTGTTCGAGAGCAATCACCTGGCACCCTCCGCGATTTCATGAAGCAACGGCGACGATGGTACATGGGTATTCGAGACATTGAAGGAATGTACTATCTTCCGCAGATGGCCATCAAGCTGTGGACGATTGGCATCTTCTGTTTGGTCGCGACGATCATCAACATCCCGTTTTCGTTTATCGTGGACGGTTCGCCTTCGCCGCTGTGGATCGTCGTCCTGTCCAACTTTTGCTTTGCCAACTTCTACTGGCTCTATCTGTGGGGCGTGCTCTTCCAGGAACTCGACTTTGGCACAAAGTGGTACATGGTGCCCATTCACTTTATCGCCAGCATCTTCATTCAGCCGTTTGCCAGTATCGCCGAGGGCTGTGCCGTCATGTGGGCACTTGCGAGCGAGAATACGGGCAAATTCGAAGTCATTAAGAAGTGAAACCCGAGTCCTGATCAGGAAACCTTCCGCACGTTCCTGACTACCGCAGGCTATATCGTCGCGTCGGCATCCGCCGCCGATACATCAACACATTCAAGCAACGCACATACTTAATTTTTGACATCAAAATCATGGACAATATAACTCGGAAGGCCATAGGCTGCCAACCATTTCATTCAAATACACATCTTTCTTCGTTTTTTTTCCGTCGTTTATTCCCTTCCTCTTCGGCCTTCGGCCAAATTGATCGTGGACTGGCTATTACCTTCTTTTTATTTTTATTTTACATATTGTGAAGCACTCACACCAAGTGAATAAGTGAAGCATCGCGGCCCAACGTGGTCTTTGATGAGAAGGAACGAAGGAAGGAGGTGAATAAACCTCGCGTTTGCATAATGTGCAAGGAGCGATGTCCACAGGTGACGCAGAAATATACGCTCATTTCAAAAAAGAATGCTCTAGAATATGGGCCGAAGGCCGTCGCGGCGCAGTGACAAACCAGGAGCGTCAAGGAAACCACCGGCTGCCGCCGGGAACCTCTACAACTGAGAAAGCGAGGAAAAACATTGATCAGCAAACGAATATTGCGGCAGCTCGTTCCAAGTTCCCATCCCCTCCCCTTCGTTGTGGCTCTCCCTCGAGCAGACGGACATGTGAAGTGAAAGAGAGAGAGCAAAAAATGCCCGGGGTATACTTTGCTCAGACTCCCTGTTGCAAAAGGTGTTTCGCTCATGTCATGGGGCCCCCGTCGCATGATAGTATCCACCATTGGCATAGCACACATACCACACACAAAAGCCCACCCGAAGGTGCACCTCTCTGCAGTGGATACGTAAACTACACACAGTGGACAGAGTGCACGTTGGGGGGGCCGCAAGAGTGCAATCGGTTGACACGCATATGTTCGAATCATCAATGCAAAATATACTCGGGAGTTTTCTCACTGTTGCTCTCTCGCGGGCGGGAAGGAAACGCGAGAGAAGGTTTCGGCATCTACCCACCTTGGAACGCTCTGTCCCTCTCTGCTCATCATATCTGCAAGTAGCAGAAGTAGCACGCCAGTGTTCCGCAGAATGCTACTGTTGTGACTGAGTTGTTCTACGCCTCCACCTACGATATGGAGCACACGTCGTACAATGGCTTCCCATCTATCCTACGCTCAACTTCAATTATCAACAGACAGAAAGAACGATAAGGAAACAAACAACAGGAAGTTTAAAACAATCTGTTTTGCGAGTTTTACAGAACGAGATCTGAGATACACCGGGTTACAGCAGCACTCGTTCTGACAAACTCATTCCAGCTAACGACGCAAATCACCTGCACCATGAACCAAAATGATTCGAGTCCGCCAGCGGTATGCTATACTGTTGTACATGCTCCTCGGGAAAAAGTTCAGACCAACTGGGTTCGCAGGGGTTTAGCAAGCGCTTGAAGAGGAGGCTGACGACCAACAAGACCTGCAAGGAATGGAACAACAACAACAACAAATAACAACGAAACCTGCAACGACGAGCGTGTGAGTCACACCACTTGTCATGTGCGTTCACGTGACATGCAAAGGGCAACACGTCACGTGACCCGGATGATGAAAGATTGGATGGGATGGCCCACGGTTGCGAGCACCACTGCCGATCCGGTTGTATCCCATTATTAACCGCCTTTGGAACTATTCATACCGTATATACTCTTCTTCTTATGTCGTGTGAGAGAAGCCAGCAGTCAGTCACGTTGTCTCAAGCACGTTCCAGGAAGAAGGTGATCGACATGACGCCAAAGAAACGTCACGATGACGTCGCGCGGGCGATTTTCTATGCAAAACGGGGGGCTGGTTGTTTCGTCTTTTCTCGGAGCGCACATGGAGGACGTTGTACCGCGTTCCAGGATCTATGAGTTGATTAGTTTTTCACTCGCCAACGGCAGATCCTGAGGGTGTGTGATTTCAAGGATCTGCGAGAGACAAGAGAACTCGACTCAACTCATTCAAACTCAAACATCCAAATCCAAAGGGCTGAGGGATGGCTGACTGGCTGAGCGAAAGAGGTTCGTGAATACGCCCCGCCTACTCAGACAACACAAAGACAAGAGGAAAATCCCCCGTTTCTACTGTGCTGACCGTTGGTTGAGTCCCTCAGTCAGTAGCCCCTCTTCCGTTATTCTTCGTTTCGTGGCCGTCCCCGCAGCATTGCACAATCTATCTCTCCATTCGACATCTTTTGTTTCCCTGCTGCTCACCATTGCATTCCCACGCTGCCTGTCGCAAACAACAAAACCTGAAGCCTGTTCAACCCCCCGCACACGCACCAACCGACTCCCCTATCTACAAAGCGTCATCACCCCATTTTGAATTGTCCCTCCACACAACCCCAATTCCGCTACTCCTCCCTCCCCCTCATCACTGATAGGCTGCAGAGCTAGCTGACAATGGTACAGTACTCACCACCTCTTGTCTCCGCCATGCTGCCAAGCTTTTATCATGTCTGACCTCCATGTTCTCCGCTTCCCCCATGTTCTTCAATAGGCACCGCCGCACAGAGCCTTCACCTCCTCGCGGCTGCCGGTCACAGTCCCGCTCCTCATTGCCCTCTCCCTCATCCAATACTTGTCCTTCACAGAGAGCGTTGTCTGCTTTGCCCAAGGCGCAATGCTTGGCGTGGCACTTCTCGAGACAATACGACGTTATCAGGCCGAACATCAATTACGCTCAATAGCAGCTTCAGCAACGTCGAGCCGCATCCGAGAGGACGAAAAGCCAAAACAGCCTATCGACCACCCGCAACGCGTTGTTGAACAGAAACCAGAGGTTTCTGCGAATAAAAGCATTGGCAGTCGAACGCCGGAGACTGACTCTGGATGTTGCCAGCACAAGTCCAGCAGCGAGAGCGTGCGTCGATTCTTGAGCACAATCTCGCACGAAATTCGAACGTCGCTGAATGGAATCATGTAAGAACGCACGGCAGTGATGGGCGTGCCGAGCTCATGTACTTCATCTTAACGCTTATAATTTTGTAGTGGCCTGGGAACACTCTTGGCGGACACGCCTCTTAACACGGATCAGTTCGACCTGCTCAAGTCGCTGCGCGAGTGCTCGGATGGGCTGCTGCTCATTGTGAATGACGTGGTAAGTAGATTTAGAGAACTCGTCAGTGCATCAGTGAGAAGGGGCCACCCGGGCTTCCCTGTGCCTGCGACCATGTTGATGTTGCACGTCATCATCTGGCTCATTGTGCTCTTTTCCCAAATTAGCTTGATTTCTCAAAAATCGATGCTGGCAAATTGGATCTAGACATTCGACCATTCGATCTGGTGGCTTGTCTTCAGAGCGCGTGCCACCTGCTTGATCTGAATGCATCTCCGAAGGGCATCCAGATGACGCAATCAATCGCGGAAGGCACCCCCAAATACGTGGTGGGGGATGCCAACCGTCTCAGACAGGTTTTGATCAACTTGCTCGGCAACGCCGTCAAATTCACCGATAAAGGCGGAGTCCACGTCCGCGTCAAGGGTGAAGACGTGACTAATGCCGAAGGCGTCATCACCAACGTCAAAGTTCAATTTGAAGTGGAAGGTACGAAAAGTCGTATTACGGGAAACTTGGTCCGTGACACACGTCGGAATTAACTTTTTTCTCTGCAATCTCTCTTTTACAGACACTGGCATTGGAATCCACCCCGAGTCGATGGAGGGGCTTTTCCAATCTTTTAGCCAAATCCACAGCACAGAGAAGCGCTGCTACGGCGGCACAGGACTTGGTCTGGCAATCTCCAAGCGTCTGGTGGAATTGATGGACGAAAAGGATGGTCGTATGTGGGCCACCAGCTGCTACGGAAAAGGTTCCACGTTCTACGTCTCCCTTTCCATGCCGGTGTGCACGCAAGAGGCAACCATGAGCGCGAATGCCGGCCTCAAAAAGACCGAGGCTTACAGCTGGCTCAACGCGGAAAATGCAGAGAAACAGGGCGCTTTGCCCATCGCACCGGCAGCTGACTGCTCCCCAGGAGCGTACAAGACATTGGCCGAGCGTGTCCCCATCCGCATACTCGTTGCTGAGGACAATCCTGTCAATCAAAAGCTGTCGCTGCGCCTGTTGCAAAAGTTGGGATACAATAACGACTATGTTGACCTTGTGGAGGATGGCAGAGAAGCTGTCAACGCCATCGTGGCCAAACCTTACGACCTGATTTTAATGGACATTCAAATGTAGGTGACTGGTCGAATGTCATGGCGAGTTACACATGGTTCGTTGTTCAACGCGAAAAGTTTGCTGACGCTGTATCATTTGCTAGGCCACACATGTCTGGATTGGAGGCGACACGAGCCATCCGAGCGGATCCGTCCGTTGCTCAGCGCGGCTTGCAGCCGGTTATCCTTGCTTTGACCGCCAATGCAATGGAGACGGACCGCAACAGCTGCTTGGACGCGGGTATGAATGGTCACATTTCCAAACCTGTCAAACTCGAGACGCTGGCCAACGTGATCGAGCTGCATGGCGCCGACTTGATGGCCACAAAGTTGTCCTCGAAAGTGCCTGATCCGAACAACATCGCTTCGGTCACCACCGCAGGTGTCACTAGCAACAACAACAGCTCGACAGTTTCTAGTTCCCGCGACGGATCTTCCTTGGCAGTTGCCGCGTATTCCTCTCCTTGCCTGCCCATCCGTAGCGATTGGCGCCCGACAATCAACAGCGGCTTACAAGCTTCTTCAGCGGCGGCCGCCGCTCTCCGACAAAGACCTCGTTTGAAGCATTCTCGTTCTACAGACTCGTCGCGGTCGTCTTCTGAATCCAGAATAGGTCGTTTTTCCAATGTGTCGACACCACGCGATTTTTCTCCATCTGCTCCGATTTCTCGTAGTGCCACACCGCCAGTCCCCGGCAACGATTCCGGAAGCTCATCGATTCAACCTCTTCCACCGAACCGGGTGGTGGATATCCCTCTCAGCAACTGTAGCAGCGGCAGCATCAACAACAACATACCCACGAGGCAGCAGCAACCGCAGCACTCATCGCCGTTGGCTACCTATGTTAGCGTCTGAGAAATGGAGTCTCCCCGTCTTGCTTACGGTCTGAAGCAAAGGGTCTTCTCCTCTCTACGTTATCGTATAGAACGCGCATACCACCTCTGATCCACCCGCCCCAAGCGCACCAGCACGCATGCACCCACACGTCATCGAGCGAGCTCTTCTTCTCCCAAATATTGGGCGGACCCTTACGAGTCGGTCGCTTTCGGAATTGTACATATTGACCGTCCTTGCCCTCATCCCTGTCCCTTCCTCACATGTTCTCTCTAGTCTGCTTTGCACTGGTGGCACAATGGGGTTGGTTTTATTCTTGCTCATACTTGTTTTGTTCCACTTCTTGTCTATAAACGTTACGCTCTTAGAATTTGGGTGAACCGGGGTAATTTATCATAAACTAAATAGCATACGCATTCCACGATATCTCCATTTTCCATTGATGAGTGTTCTAGGCTGATGGGAAAATGTGGCGCACTCGACTTGTGAAGACGTTGCGCGTTCCCACGCCCTTGTTTGGTGGTGCCCTGAGACCATTTAATCCCTTTGTGACTCAAGAAACTCCCACATCCAATTATGCGGAACCCACCTCACAAAAGAGTTGCGTTCCCTGAAACCTTGAGAAGCAGTCAAAAAAAAGAGTCTAATACAGTTTCCTCTCGCCCTCGGAGACTTTGCAACGTTGCTGCTCTTCAGCTAGCTTCTTTTATTTTTCCTTGTTGTTCTTTTCATTTTTCTTCTCCGTTCTCTCTGTGTCGCAAGACTTTCATCTTCTTGCAGTGGCAACGATCGTTGAGAGCACGATACGGTTGCTGGTTGTTCCTTCTGCTCTGGGCAGCTGTCAGGTTGGTAACACTCCAAAAGGCCGACGACGACAAGCCGAGTGTCTTTCGGACAATGGTCGTCGTCCTGCCGCCATCATCTGTTGCATCCCATAACACAAACAATGCATCTATATCTACTACTTTGACCAAAATGTCGTCTCTTTCAGAGTGTAACGCATTCCAACAATGGTTTCGATGAGTTTGCGAAAACGAGCTTTGGGTAAGTCGAAGTCGGTAGATGAAGTTTTCTTGAACGTGCGCTATTTCGTAACCGAAGAATCTTCACTTGTTTGTTTATAGATGCGGCCGGGAGCATCGCGACTCCCAAGCGACGTGAGTGTTTTACCGCCGGATGCGAATACCTAAACCAGTTTTCTCTCGGCTTGGGATGAATATGTGTCGCTTATTCCAATGTTGTACTACATACAGGCAAGTTGCTTTCAAGGCTTCTGGCTCCGCGCCCGAAAGCCTCCTGGGTCGTGGTGGCCCCAAGCGTGCCGGACCAGGTCGAGGAAGAGCACGTCAAGGTTGCTGGCGTCCCCCCGGCGTCCGTGGAGCGCGTGAGAAATGACCATGAGGAGGATAAGGATGTGTCTGCTGAGGAGAATGTGGGCGAACAAGTGAATGGGCATGAGACAGAATTTGGCCGTGATGTGCTGGAGGAATTTGATGTGATGGTGGCAGAGGGAGTTGGTGAGACGGAAGGCTTTCATGGAAAGCCGGATGTTGGCGAACGTCAAGGGCTTGAAAATAAGGAGGTTCTGGAGCAGATAGATGTTCAAGAGCCGAAAGAAGTTCGTGCGCTTGCGGAAGCTCGTAGCAAGACGGATGGCCCTGACAGAATGGATCTTGATGAGGCAGAAGATCTTCATGCAGAGGATGACCGTGAGGAAAAGACCAGAACGGGCAACGAGCTGGTGCGAGAGGGGTCGGTGCTGGAAGACGGCGAGTTGCGGGAATCGGTACGGGGTTCTTGAATCGTGTAGCGAATCATAATGTGCTCAATGCGCTATCTTCCGCAGGATGTGGCGATCTCAAGCAATGCATTGCCGGTAACGGTTTTTTGTCAAAGCCACACATTACTGCACGACCGTACTGACATCACATCCTTTGGTGGTAGCCCAAGCATGCTGCTTCTGAACCTAAGCCGCAACAGGATACCCAAGTACATGCTTTGTTGCACCCGGAGCCGACCGGAGCTATACACGCCTCGCGTCAGGTACTCAAGGCTTTCTCCTCCCGTTTGCACGTATGTATGGGACTCTCATGGTGCTCAACTGGATGGTTTGTGTAGACTGGCTTGCCTGATCGAACGTTAGAAGTACAAGAGGTATCATGTGCACCCGAATACATCATATCCTCGCTAGGGCGTCCCAACTGAAACTTTGCTTCGATCTGCAGGTTGCTCGCCCGTGTGTGGAGCCTTGCCAAACTCCGGTACGTCAGGTACGATATCAATCTCCATTCCCACTATGCTCATGCCAATGCTGGCGTGTCGCAGCCAATGGTTCCCGAATCAACCATCTCGCAGCATACGCCGAACGGTTTGGTATCCGCAACGACAATTCCGCAGCCACAAGAGGTCAGCGGTCATGCCCATGTTGGAAAGAGTTCTCATTTGGCTCATCCTCACAACGTTCTGCCTTCTGCAACGTAGAGCACCGCACACGGGGATCGTATGGAAGGCAAACCTGCCGATGTGAATTCGACACTCATAAGCGTGCCGGTTACATCTGCTGTTCCCGCCCCTCAGACGGTACGCATACCAAAGCAGCCACCCTTTGTCTCAAACGCATAACGGGGTTGACATTCACTTACACAATGTCCTGCGCTACGTGCAGGTTGTTCCGCCTGCCTCGACGTCGCCGGTCACGCTGTTCGTGCCTGATCCTCAAACGCAATGCACATCAAAAGTAAGCTTTTCATGTCAGAACGCATGCGAGGCTGACGCTTATCGACCAATGTCTTTCGCCATTTATAGAACGTCGCGCCAGCTCCTGTTCCTGCACCGCGTCCGCAACCGGTATGCTGTGAAGGGGCATCTGATAAACGTGCACTTTGCTCACCTAGTGATCGTGTTCAGCAGACTGTTCTGGCGGATGGAAGAAGGACTCGCGGTGCCGTACAGCAGAAACAGGCTCCTGCAGCTCAAAAACAAGTGTGTGAATCAGATAAATAGAAAAGCGTTTCCTCGTTTGCTGACTCGTCCGGTGTTTCTGCAGGTTGTCCTCCGACCCGTGGTCAGCCAAAGCGCACAACAGCGAGCTCGCTTTGGCCCGCCTAAGCAGATGAAGGTAATATTGGGGGACTTTTCGGTGTCCTTCTTTGCGTCGTCTCGTCCTCCTGACAACTCTCCTTGCGCACGTTTTGCAGACGAGGCCTACGGTGGCAAAACTTGCCATAACGAGACTTGTAAAGAATAGCGTGCAAGCATCTCTGCTCATGGTGTGCATCACATTTCGTCGGTGCATTGGTCCGCTGGTTTTCCACTGTGACATATCGAAACTCACCTGGCGCACCCACAGACACGGCCGGAATTTCCGAAGCCTCCCTTCTCCCAGATACTGGGCTTCATGCACGCCGATCGAATCGCGCAGCTGCGCACTGCGGAAAAAGCGGTGTGGAATGCAACTCCCAGGGCGCCCGTCCCCAATAAAGTCCCCACACCTCCAGTTTATCGCTCCAAATCTTCCCAGCAAGTCGTCGTCCGCGGCCTTCACCACGCGGTTTCGAGTGAGGACCTCAAGGCACGTCCATGCAAGTATACGCAAGGCCTCTTCCACTTCGGGGTTGACATGGTATTCGATTTCCAGGTCGCTTTATCGTTTGGTTCGATTGAGAGTGTCAAGATTGAAGCATGCGGAGACACCACAACTGTTACTGCCAGGATCCTTTTCACGAATTGCGGCGATGCCAAGCGGGCCGTCAATGAGATGAACGGTGAGGAGACCCACATCGCGAGATCCATTCTTGATTCTCTTTGCCCGTGCGCTGTGATTCTGACCTTCATCTTTTTCGATTGCTTCAGGGCGCGTAGCAGACGGTAAGCATCTCTGTTGAGCCAAAGAGGAAAACGTAACGCAAACTGACCGAATGCTATGTGTGCGCTTAAAGGAAAAAGATTGCAGGCAACCCTTGCTCAACCCGATATCATAGGGTCGGCAAGCCACCGTCCCCCTTTCCGCCCAAAGGTTGTAGCTCCTCTAAACTATCGCCGTTTGCTCCCTCGACCTTCGAAGCCGCTGGCACCGCCACCACCACGCATGAATCTCCTGGACGGTCCCATCCCGAAGGCGGCCCTACAGCCTGTTCCGCAGCCACATGCCGCGGTTTCCAAGTGGCAACAGTTTGCGGTAAGCGTTGGTTCAATCCCAGATCAGTACAATACGATACCTTGACCATGGCGAGATACTCAACATTGTGTATACAGGCGGAAACCGCTCCAGAGGTCCATCCTGCACTTGCGAATGAACCGGTTGGCGATGGCAATCTTCATCGCAATGGGGAAAACTTGTAGGTCTTCAAGCGCTATAGAACACAAAGAATTACCCCTACCTGACTGACATGTACGCATTGCACAGCCGTCCCACTCGAAACTGGGAAACTCGGATGCCTGGACCTGGAATTCCCGATCGTTCGTTCAATCGTCATTGGCCATCCGAGATGGTGCGCAATACGTTCAACCCAATGTACGTGCCAGTGTGTTCATGATCGCGGGATCTCAATAGGCCGGCGCTGACGAGACATCGTGTAGGATCCGCAACGCGCCCACCATTCGCGCTGACTGCTCAAATTCCACACCTCATAGCTCGTGAGTTTGTCGCCCTCACACAATCATGGGGCCGTCGTGATCGCGTTGTTTCTGAAGAAACTGATCTCATCCTCGTCGCCCTAGACTTCCTGTCCGACGACTTGATAAACCAGCTGGGAGGAACAACCCGTAGGTGTACAACATGTGACATGTCCACGCACTCGTAAGGAACTCATATGGCCGCTGTCTACAATAGACTCAAACGTACTAATGACGCTATGGACACGCATCGTCCTCCTCCGACCGACAGAATGAAATGTACTCAAAACGCTACTGACACAAGGCTTCCTCCGGTGTAAGAAATCTGAATCGACCCTTTATGTGACAATATTGAGACATCTGATTTTCCAATTGATCACATAGCATGGCGCAGCACTTGACCCCGCCCAATCTCCTTCCAAACAAACGAGATGCATCAAGTGGCAATGAAACCGCTCCCTGTTTTCCATCGTCTTCTCGCTTAGTACCACAGTCGAGGGCTCAAGCACGGGTTTCCCAGAGCGCGCTCGTCAGCCCAGCCGCCTGCTCGTCTCTTGCGAGTGGCAGTACAGCAGTGAAGGGTGGACCGGCTGCGGCCCAAAGGTTGGTCACTTTGAAATGTAACGACTTACTACGGTCAACAAGACTCAACTTCTTTTCCCCTTTGCATCGCATGCAGTGCTGCCGTGAATTGCGCTCAAGCTGCCAGACGAGCCGCTGCGTAAGTGTCGTGTTTTAAAGCCTCCAAGACATCGCGCCCCATACTGACTCGCAGGCACGGTCTACATCTCTTTAGCATTCCTGCTCCGGCGCTGCCTGGGATGTGAGTAGCCGTTCTGGTCAGATTGATGTCCAACGGTCCGGAACGTGATTTGGTATGATTTATTCTTTGTTTGTGCTTGTTCTTGTCCTTGGGCCGCTGCATAGTACACGACCAGTTTCGAGTAGCAACGGACATGCATGCTTGAGGACAAGCAACGGCCATGCCGCAGACAGAAAGGTACAAGACAATGTGTGGGCACGTCTTGGTCCGGCAGTGGTGAGTGCATCTGTTGAAATGGGAGCCCAGAGAAATCGCAAACATCAGCGTCCAGCATTGACTTTTTCCTGTCGCCAGCGCGTGCCGCCATCATCTGTTCCCTCAACCCGCACCGTTCACTTTCGCGATCGCATGCACCGCAGCCACCCTCAACGTATCGTAAATTTCAAGGGCCGCCCGAACCATCAAACTTTGGTCGATGTGCTTGATCGCGATATGGAGCACTACCGGGGTTTGGTTGGGCTGCCCGTCTGGACCTCGTGAGATCGCCGCCCGGTAGCATCTTTCGCAATGTCTGTCTTGCTCTTGCATTCTTAAGTGACCTCCATCAAGGATATCTTCAATAATCGTAGATATTGGAATCTTGAGAATTGCGTACTCGACGTTGGTCCTTACATTAGGTTGGAATCCCAGCTCAGAACGCGTGACCACCATACCGGTAACGCTAAGAGCATCTTTAACGGCGGGCATTTAATTGTGGCACAGTCAGAATTTGAAGCCCGTGGTTCCCAAAGCACTGTTATAGGTGTGGCGCGGGGGCGCTATTTTGTACTAAGCGTTGCTACTTTCCTGCACCACAGTGCATATTTGAAACCGGTCGAAATGAAGCCTCCCAACCGTCGGCCCTGTAAAGTTGCCTTTGTCATAGCAGACCCCAATTTTATAACACGAATTGCACAGTTGATTGCTCAAAACCCGCATTCTGTTGCTGCGCAAGCTTTGCTAAAACAGAACCCGGCCGCGAATACTGGAGCTACCTACACAGAATCTGGAGAAAACAGCCTACTTGCCCCGCCTATACATCTCCCTTTGGCTTTGCCAGCTCCGCCACAGGCCTTACAGCTAACTCCACGCCAAACACTTGCACTGCAAGTGCAGGCCACACCTCCCTCAGAATCATCCTTGTGGCGTGGCGCGAGAGGAAAAGGGTTCTCTCGCACAGAAGACAAGCACCTGTGCATGGTCTGGATTCAGATATCTGAGGACTCCATCACCGGCAACAAGCAGAAAGCGGATGCATTTTGGAGTCGGATCCATAAGGTGTTCATCGACAATCCACCAGATGAAGCGCGGACCAGAAGCTTGCTGAAAAACCGCTGGGGGGTTGTGTCTTGCGCGGTTGCCAAATTCGCAGGACAGATACGCTCAGCCACAGCTTCATTGCCCAGTGGTGCCACTAGAGACCAAATCGTTCTTCTAGGAGAAGACTTCTACTACGGAGTCAAAAAGAAAAAGTTTGTCCTGCTGCACACCTACAATTTACTGCACAACTGCCCCAGGTAAGCAATTAATTGCATGGGAAAGTACTGCATGACAACATACCGCGTGGTGCGTACCTGCGTACTGCATGGTAACGTTGTGCGTACCTGCGCAATGTGCACTGCCTGGTAAAGAAATGCTCTAACCTCAACTCTATTTACATTTTGGGCAGACAGCAAGAAAACGCCACAAAAGGCAGCAGGAGAAGAGGACGAGGTCCGTCCAATTGGTATCAAATGAGCAAAGAGCCAACAAGATGAGAACTTATTGAAGGATGAAGAGTTGGAACTTGTGAAGCAACAGCTGGAAATACAGCAGCGTGAGCTACAATTGAAGGAGGATGAGCAGCGTCTTAGCAGGGTGGAAAGACTGGTACATCTCTTTGGGCGTGAAAGCCCCATTGCTCAAAAGGCCTTGTTTCACTTGGCCAAAGAACTGCTTACTGAGGATAGCAGCTAGCGTTCATGTGTGAATAAAAAAACTTGTCTACCGGTTAAGGTAGCCTTTGAGTTTACGGTCGCTTTGCTTGAGACTTTCACTCATTTCCTCCCTGTCCCGTCCCCTCTTCTCCCCTCCTCCTCCCCTCTCCTTCCCTCCAAGCAAAGGCGCAGACCCATTTTTCTGCGTATGCCGTTACTTCATCGAACTTGGTCTGAGTTACAAGTTGCCTCAGTTAGTGTAAACGAGGTCAGCAGAAAATAATATTATACTTACCTTCGCCAAGTTCATGTCCCAATGCACCGCGTCAACGTGCTCCTTCATTGCCTCTTGGTAGAGGCGTGGGTACTGGCGCTGCAGCTGACGAAGCTGCACTGTGCGTCTTGCAACCTGATACAATGAAATTAAGTGGTATGTTATAAGCAATATAGTAATTTAATAATGTTGGTCTGAGAGTGTCTGGGCAGATAGTTGAGGAAGCTTTCAGGGTAGTTGACTGAGCAAAACAACGAAGTAACTTAATCCCGCTCTATTGGAGAAAAAGAGAAAAGTCCCACCCATATATTAAGTATGGAAGGAAAACTACTTATATCGGAGTTGATCACGTGGGTTCACGTGATCGCGTGATACGCCCTGCAATGGCGCAGTTGTGACTCGATGACAGAGTCTGTACGTGCTAACACCCCCACTCAGACCTGTCAGTCTGTCAGTGAGAGAGTTGCTCTATCTACTTTTACTACACATCCCTGCGCACACCCCCAAACACCCCCATTCATTACATTTTTAAGAATACGAGGAATGGCTAGGGTACGTCTATGAGATCCGCGCAAATGAGGCGTAAGCTCTAACTATGTGCCGGTATTGGTAGTTGTCAGGTTCGGGCAAGGCAAAGCAGACAGCGAGAAAGACGAGACCGCCAGTCGCTGCTCCTGCGGCGACCACAGCTCCGGCTGTGCCGTCGGCAGTGGTGCCCTCTGCGCCAGTGGGAGGTGCACCCGCTGCGGGGTTGTCCCGAGCGGAGATTCGAACGATGTCGGCAGCGTATGCCCGACAGTTCCACTGCAAGGACCGTCAAGGGGTCCTTGAACGTCACATCAAGCAGGCGAAAGACCGGGTGAAGGACCGGGCGAGGTCTGGCACGTCTCTTGATCGCGCACGAGCGACCGGGATGCTGGATGGACTGAGGTCCATACTAGAGGACCGGCGGAGCCGGAAGCTGGGGGTTGGGATGGGCAAGGGTACAGCCCAGGCGAGGAAGAAGATTGCGGACAAGAAGTCTGCAGCGGAGGTGAAGAGGATTTGGAACATCCTGGAGCGGGAAGCTCCATATAATGATGAGGAAGAGGAGGAGGAGGAGGAGGGGGAAGCTGACGAGTTGGAGGGATCACTGATCTCTCCAAGCCGACGCTCACCCTCAAGCAATGAGGATGATGGAGGAGGGGCAGGCCCATCCTCCTTGGGGGGCATTGCTTTGGGTTCCGCGATTGCGGTGTAGATGCCAAGGTAAGCCAGTGTTGTGAGTAATTCTCCTGACATTCAGCGAGTAACACTTGAGCTCGGTGTGCTTCCGTAGGCGCGCCCTCATTGCGTATTCTTTCATCAAATATATGAGTCCCGTTTGTAATCCTCAGGACAGTGTCCTTATGTTTGACAGTGGGAAAAGGCTTCGTAAAGATGTCCGCCAGTTGATCCTCCGTATTGGTGTCGATGATTTCGATAATCCGCTGTGCGAACGAATCACGTATAGCGTGGTACCGAATGTCGATGTGTTTGGTGCGTTGGTTGATAGCCTTAGACTGAATCAAGGCCCCGGCGCTCTGATTATGGACATGGAGAGGGACCGGTCGAGATTTGTAATCTGGTTGAGGTCCCAAAACTTCCGCCAAGAGTTGGCGTAGCCATTTGGCTTTGTTGTGGCCGGTACTGGCAGCTATGTACTCCGCTTCAGTCGTACTTTGAGCGGTGCACTTCTGCTTGCTGCTTTTCCACAGAACAGGAAACCCATTGTAAAGGGCCAAAATACCTGTAGTGGACGTCCGGTCGGTGAGTTCTCCTGCATAATCCGCATCCGTGAATACGCGTAGGCCACGCGGATCATTATGTTCGGATGTGAACTTGAGGGCATAATCGCGGGTACCCTTCAAATAGCGGAAAATGCGCTTAACATTGTTCCAGTCGGAGTTGGTAGGTGCGGCCACGCGGCGCGCAACGTAACCGACTGCAGTGGCGATATCCCATCGCCATGTGATGGAGGCCCAAGTGAGGACCCCCACTGCTTCCTGATACATTTTTAGATTCGTAATGGTGTCGAATCCTCTGGTTGTTGGTTACGCGCTGACACGGTGTACGGGGTGGAGACAGGATGGCAGTCGCTCATGCCGAATTGTGCAAGAGCGCCGTCAATGTACTTGACATTTGAGACTTCGAGGGTACAAACAGGAGAGTCAAAGTCATATTTGTAGACGAGACCAAGGTGACTGGTTACGCGACCTTGTTCCGTAAACTTGAACTTCAAATGTAGTTCCATTTTGCTGTTTGCCAGAATCTTTGAGTCCTTCGCTGCAATAAGCAGATCGTCAACGAAAACGAGAATAAGGACCAAGTTGTCGTTCGACGGAGGTGTACGGTCGTCTGTCGCGTACTTGAAGAAGATACACGGGCATACAGAAACTGCTTCGTAGCCAAGCTTCAACAGTGCAGTCTTCAAGGTCTCATACCAAAGAAGGGGTGATTGCTTCAGGCCGTAGAGGGCTTTCAGTAGCTTCAGGACCCAATCGCCTTTGGGGTGATCCGGATCTTCGAATCCCTCAAACTGCTCGATATAGAAATCCTTATCCATATCACTGTTCAGGAAGGCGGTAACAGCGTCCATACTGTGGATGTCCAGCCCGTGCTGGACACAATACGTCAAGAAGAGGCGTAGCGCTGTGAATGGTAGCGTAGGTGAGTATGTATCACCAAAATCGCGACCAGGTCGTTGAGAGAAGCATTGCGCCACTGCTCTAGCTTTGAACTTGTTAAAAGTGCCATCGGGATTGACCTTCGTTCGAAAGACCCATGTTGTGCCGATCACGCGCTTGTTACGTGGACGCTTGGTGAGCTCCCATGTGCCGTTGTCGACCAGGGATTGGTACTCAATGCGTGCAGCCTTGAGAAATCCTCCTTCTGAGGTGTTTTCATCGCTTGCTTCCATGTCATGGCGTCTTCGTTGATCATTGCTTGAGTCCGCGTGCGGGCGGCATATGCAGCGATGGGGTCATTTTGTCGTGTGCCGACATCGTACGTGGCTACTCAATTCTCCCAGTCATCCAATGCTGTAGTTTCGAGTAGTGAAAGTCGGGACTCCCAGGTAGGTTCTTGATATCCCTCCCACTTAACCAAGTACTCTTTTGTGTGCACCTTACTGCGGCGCTCGTCGATAATTGCCTCCACGGCGTATTCGACGTCATCCTCCTGACTCTCCTCATCTAGGAGGTCAAGATGTGCTGGGTCCTGCTGATATTTGGGTTCTAGTCCCAAGGCTTCTTTGAAAATCACGTCTCGTGACACTTCAACCTTGTCAGTAATAGGATCCCAAACCAGATACCCCTTGGTACCTGACGGTTGAGCATAGCCTACCAAGTAAGCCTTCTTTGCTCGATTCCCCATTTTATCTTGTCCCTTGCTAGTTAGGACGGAATATGCCACGCAACCGATACGCCGGAGATGGGCGACATCAGGACGCCGGCCGAATAAGATTTCATGCGGCATCTTCTTGTTGATGCGGTTGTACGTAAGGGAATAGATGTAACCAGCCGCTACCAGTAAAGCTGGCCAGAATCTTCGAGGTAGTTTCGTATCTGCAAAGGTGGCGCGGACCCTGTCCAGCGCCGTGCGATGCCATCGTTCGGCAATCCCGTTTTGCTGACTCGAATAGGCCGCGGACTTTTGATGAGTGATACCATTTTTCAATAGGTACTCTAGAACCTTGCCAAAGTATTCGGTGCCTCGATCCGTATGTAGGATCTTGATTTGTTGGTCAGTCTGTTTCTCAATCCAAGCCTTGTAGATGAGAAACTTGTCGAGTATGACTGCTGAGTCCTTTGAAGGAATAGGGAAAACAGTCACGTATCGGGATGTGTGTTCGATGAACTCCAGCGAATAGCGTGATCCTTTGTAACCAGGGATGCGAAATGGTCCTTGTAGGTCTGAATGAATCAGCTCACAGATCTCCCTGGTTTCAACGTTACCAGGGGAGAATGGAAGACGAGCGGCTTTTCCTAACACGCAGGCTTCACAATCTTTGAAGTCGCTTAGATCCCCCACTACGGACCAACCGTCCGTAACCGATGCCATCTTCTCCAGGACGTGTTTGCCAACGTGTCCAAGACGAGCATGAGCGAGTGTAGGAGAGACTTCAACAATGCATGCTTCTGAATCCGTCCACAGACTTTCAGACAGCAGCGTACCTTGCAGGTAATACACATTGTTGCGGCGTACGCCTTTGGCGATATCTTTGCCGTCTCGCATGAAAATGACGTCTCCATTCAACTTGAAGAGCACGTCAACACCTTGATCGTTGCATTTTGCTACCGATACGAGATCTCGTTGTAGTCCTGGCACATGCAAGACTCCGCCCAACTCGAGCGGATTCGGGTAGTCGCTAACTTCTACTCGTACCGTACCTCGAACTGTAGAGGGTAGTGATGTTTTGTCAGCAAGTATAACAGCTCTGACATCACTGTACACGGTTGAGTGATCTAAGGTCGCTTTGTGAGGTGTCATGTGGTCCGTAGCGCCAGAGTCGATGAGGGCTTCATACGGTTGTTCTTGGCAGACCCAGACGTGTAATGCTTCCACAGCATTTGTGCTAACAGCACCATCAGACGACTGCTTCGTCTTGTTCTTCTCCATCTCAGATGTGAACTTCATTAACACTTCGCACTCCTGTGTTTGGTGTTTGAGGTCTCCACAGGCCCAACAACCCGGCTTTTGGGTTTGGCCTTTGTTTGATGGAGTAGATTCCTTGTCCTTCATGCCGTTCGTTGACTTCTCCCCGTGGTTCTTGCCACCCTTTTGTTTCTTAGAGGCGTCAGTGTGTGCGGCACCTGGTCGCGTATCCGTTGAGGTCCTGCTAGGTTTCTTAGCCATGTTGGCGGCGATCCTGGATGCAGCGGCCTGTAAACTGCTCAAATCAGTTATGTTTTCTTCATTAGCCTGAACCAAGGCCGCAAGGTCTGGTGTTAGCGCATTAATGAAGTAATCCTGAAGAACGTAATCCGGTGTCTTCGGCAGAGAAAATGCCAGCATGTTAAACTGAGTGATGTACTCATCCATGCAGCCTTTGGGACGCAATTCCCGTAATTTCTGCAGCGAATCTCTTGTGTGGTTTTGTGGCGCGAACCGCGCCAGAAGGGCGGACCTAAGACCGGTGTTGGTTCTTCCTGAATCAACGTCTTCAAAGTCATGCCACGTCGTAATTTCGTTCCTTTTACTTGGGGAGAGCGACTGCCACCAAGTGTATGCCCATCCTGTGAGTTTCGTAGCCACAAAATCTACGAGAAACTCGGGCGGAACCATTTCGTACTTCACAACTGTCTCAATCTTGTTGATGAACGTTTGAAGTTTGACCATATTGGCTTCTCCATTGTAGGATCCAATATCTTTCAGCGTTCCATCCACAAAAGCATTCGCACCTCGACTGTCGACAATTTTGGTCGTCATGCTGTGTATGCTCGATGTCAGTGATGTAGGGCGGCGTTTGATTGGAGAACGTTGGTATTCCTGTTGAGCTCCAATCTCCTGATTGCACTCTGTCCACGGTGCAGCAAACCCGTCGTTGCGAGTGGGTGATGGTGTGCGTACGCGCCGTTGCGCCGTATGTACCTGAGGGTTGACTGGGATATTCACATCCTGATCCATGTGCCATTTCATTTGGAGCATTTCCGTTAGTTGGGCTAGAGAATTCTCAAGCCGATCTATCCTATCCACGTCCGCCTCACGCGGGCGGACATGCACGGTGTTTGCTGATTCCCCACTTGGGAATGGGGCTGGAGTACTGTAGTTGATCGGTCTGTGATCATCCGTACTGCTTGATAGGGGACGGGAATCGACCTTGCCATTGCATCGGTCGATGTTTCGGGTACGCCCTTCCAATGCGTCCTCGCCCTCGTTGGCGTCAGCGCTCAAAGGCGTTGGCTCTGCCAGTGTATCGTTACTGGCAGAGTTCCCTCCATTGCTTGGTGATGTCCATTCACCAGGCACTCGTGCGCTTTTCTTAGCAGCACGATCTACGGCTTGTTGTAGCGTATTGGACCCTGGGGTCTGTCGACCCGTTAGGCGTCTTAACATACTACGAGTGTACCGGGGGCTCGTTTTGTTGCCTACCATTTCAGGGCTCATAACCTGTTGGTCTGAGAGTATCTGGGCAGATAGTTGAGGAAGCTTTCAGGGTAGTTGACTGAGCAAAACAACAAAGTAACTTCATCCCGCTCTATTGGAGAAAAAGAGAAAAGTATCACCGATATATTAAGTATGTAAGGAAAACTACTTATATCGGAGCTGATCACGTGGGTTCACGTGATCGCGTGATACGCCCTGCGATGGCGCAGTTGTGACTCGATGACAGAGTCTGTACGTGCTAACAAATAAATCTAACAAGAGCTGCTGCATCCTCTTCAGCTTGATGCTCAGTGTCAGTTTGGATTCTGGGCTTTTTGGGGCAAGGCATTGTGATGAGAAAACAGCGGAGCATTGCTACCATAGTATAGTATAAGTATAAAAACGCTTTTGAGACCTTCTGACATGTGTCAAAGAAACAGTCAACCATTTTAAGTGATATATCAAAAGGTTCCAGTTTGCGTTGCACGCTTGCATGCTCTCATTGAGTTGCACTGACATGTTTCAGGGATTGTAAATGATTTATGCAATTTATTTACTACCCTTCCATTCCCATAAGTGTTGTATCAGATCTGTGTGCAACTGATGATGAAGCACAGAGTCACGCAATGTTTTTCTCTTTATTTGTTGCGATGTCTCTTTGCGGCCGCCCAGGGAGATATTAATGTTGGCAAAATCCTCTGCTATATCTTCCATTGCCGCATCTCCTTGATTCTCAATAATCATGTTGCGCAAAATCACACAGGTCTTCATGATATTTCCCAGTTGCGTGCGATGCCGCCCACAAGCGGGCCCTTGAATAATGTGCCATTGTGCTTGTAGTGCTCCAAAGGCATGCTCTATGTCTTTGCGCCATGCCTCCTGCATTTGGGCGAAAAACTTCTTTTTTTTGCAGGCAGGCTGTGAGAACGTCTGCACAAACATTGGCCAAGGAGGGTATATTCCATCCACTAAATAATATCCTAGTAATGCTCTTTGTGAGTATGTGCTATGCAGTATTTTACCACACAGTGCGCAGGTACGCACAACGCACCACGCAAGGCACCTTGAGTGTATTGATGTCCATTAATCTTGTAATCAAGGTTTGGTGTGCAACCAGTCAGTTGGTCATCAAAGAGAGGGGAGCGGTCCAAGACATTAATGTCATTGTTTGCGCCAGGAACACTGAAGAAACAATGCCAAATTCGTAAATTGTAGGTTGGGACCGCTTCCAAAATAATCGTTGGCACCTTCTCCTTGCCTTGAAATTGACCAGCCCACGTTCGAGAACAGTTTTTCCATGCCCAGTGCATGCAGTCCAGAGAACCAAGCAGTGCAGGAAAACCATGTTGCCTGTTGATTTGCAATATATGATTTAGATCATCTTGGTTTGGCGGTCTCAGGTAAGTAGCGGTATAGATGTGCACAATGGCAGCACAAAAGCGGTGTAATGCAACTGTTGCAGTAGTTTTGGCACAATGAACATACTTGTCCATAGCATCTGCTGCAACACCGTAGGCAAGCATGCGTAGTGCGGCAGTAAGCTTTTGTTTGGATGAGAGACCAGTAAGTCCTGTACAGTCACGACGCTATGGCAGAGGGTGGGATTAGTACAAACATACTGCGTGGCCACGTACTGCGTGGCCAGCAGGTACCCAGTAGCGTACTTACTGGGTTAAAGTAATGGTCACTTTTGCACAGATCTGCTTGAATATGCAGGAAAAGCTGGCGTGACATTCGGAAGCAACACCTAAAATCCTTTTAACTGTAGGGCACCTAAAATCCTTTTCACTGTAGATGCAATCAGCACTGAAATAGTCTTGAATTAGGTGCTCTTGTCCAAGTGCATCAAGGCGGTCACAATTGCGGAGGCGCTTTCTTGCTGTTTTTCTTTCCACATCTTCTTTTTGTTGCAGTCTCCGTTGTACAATGCGCCTACCCCACTGCCTTGTATCGTACTTGGCCCAGAATTTGTCAAGCATTCTCAACCAGTCTATTTGGGCATTACATAAGAAAGTAAAGAAAGAAATAGTGCCAATGTGTGAGGTTGGCAAGTGGGAACTTTAAATTTCGGGGTTTCACATGTGGCTGCTGTGCCACAATTAAATGCCCGCTGTTAAAGATGCTCTAAGAGCTGAATTGAATCACGTGAAATCATGTGATTGAAGTAGAAGTATATAGTTTCACTTGACAAGCAAAACTTAGCTTAAAAAGACTAAGACATAGAAATATATTTCCACACATACATCTCCGTGCATCTGACTATGTTACATCGTCACTTGCATGACAAAAGAGCTCTGTAAACCTCCCTTACTAAGGCAATACAAGCAGAGTGTCCCAAATTCAACCAATGTTTTGCATTTTTGAAAAAGTACTGCAAAAGCCAATATCTTCAATAATAACATGGTGAAGTCCCTTTCAGAACAATGGCGAAAGTAAAAAGCCCCTCAGGCTTAAGAGCAAAAAGTAAGAGGATAGCAGCGCTCCAAAGCAATTGAAAAATGAAAAAGACTTGTAAATGAATGAAACAATGAAGGAACACAAGGGGCCTAATGTCATAATGCCAGGAGAACAATGCAACTCAAATGGGGCCCATGCCACCAAAAATGTGTGGAGTGTTGTGCGTAGGTCCGGTTAAGGTGTAGTGCAACAGAGGTAAGCTAGCTCGACACTTTCAATAACAATGGGATGATTTTATTGTTGTTATATGTAAACGGTGAAAAGAAGATCTACGCTAATAAGAAGGAGGAAAAGTGGCTGTGCAAGCTATCTAAGCATACGCGGTCAAATGAAGCATCATTGCACAGTGGAAGTCACATAGAGTCTTGGAGCGCTGTCGATTTGACAGGTTTATCTCAAAAGTCCAATCTCAACATGGAGGCCAATGACTAAATATAGAACTGTGTGCCATTTAAGATACATAAATGACACAGTTCATAGGTAATGGAATTGTGAGGTGCCTGAAGTTTCAGGCGCGAGAAGTGAACTAGAAGTTCTGTTCAAGAGAGAGTAATGATAGGAAGTTCCATTTAGCAGTGTCAAAAAAAGAGAAGATGTAGAATTTTTTTAGGAGAAAGGCGATTTTGAGTGGTGGATTTTTTTCATTCCGAAAGGGGGATCTTTTTCCCTTCCCTTATATAGGAAAATGGGTCCCTAACTATAGTAATGTAGAGATGATCTCTTGGCAGTTATGAAACTGATGAAACTGCAGAGTAGTTTCAGGGGTCGCTTATGAGCGATGACAGTAATCGTTTATGAGGTGCGTCTGCCTTGATGTAGAATATGGCTTTTTACTAACCAAAAAAGATTTGTATGTATATATGCTTTTATGGCCATCTCACAGGAGTTGACAAAAATGGCTATACGCCATCCAGAGATGTGTTGAAGGCACAGTACAATGATGTCCAAAATAGGACAAAGGAGGCAAGAAATAAATACTTCTGAGTGCCCGGCTGGAGCTTTTTGGGCTCCCAACAGAGAGGAGTCCCAAAAGAGTAAAATTGGACAATAATAAGACTGATGACATCATCAGTGAAAGATTCCTTGGCAGACCTCATGTGAACAGAACTGTATGGGACTGGCAAGTCTCTGCATCTGCCTTTTGACAGCATCTCCACACTGTCCCTTGGCAGCATACCAACACTGCTCCTTAACAAGTCTCTGCATCTGTCCCATTACAGCACTCCCACATTGCACCTCGACGGCATTTCCACACTGCCCTTGACACTGACAATACTCTGCAGGACAAGAGTATTGATATGCTTATGGAAAAGAGAGGGTCATTGGCAGATTCCATGCAGACACCACCTTTTGACTTCTACTCCAACTTCAGTGTATAAAAAAAAAATTATAAAAAAAAATTTCATCTTTATACTGAAATTTACACAGACGCTTCAATGAATTTCATTCAAAAACTATCTCAAAAAAAAAACAAAAAGATTATTACTGTATCTTCAATATTCAATATATTTAGGTAAGTTTTTGAAAAGTAAGTATACACTTATGCTAATTAGCGTACTTGCAAGAAGTTATTAGCTTTTGATGAGTCAAACACTTTATTTGCGCAAAATGAAACATTGATAACTGAAACAATTTCACTAAACAAAATAATCATTTACAAAAATCTTTTATTGAAGTAATATAAAATATTGAGAATATTGAAGATATTGCCCAAGATTCAAATTCTTCTTGACATTTGCTACGGATTGATGAATGTACACAGTATCGGTGTGGCTGAATTTTGTGTGTGTGTGTGTGTATGGGTGTGAAAGCAAAGGTGAAAAAATAAACAAAAGTCATGATTTAGCTAGTCAGTCAGTCAGTCAATCAATCAGTTAGTCAGTCAGCCAGTTTATTCAGAAAATCTATATACACTCGTGTCTGTATTGCCTCTCCGCTGTTTTTGTCTCCTTTATCTCAAAAAGAGGCCCTCTCTATTGGAGATATCAGTGTTTCTAGCATTGGAATGTTGAGCCTTGCGTACTCAACGTTAGTCCTTACATTAGATCCTAACTTGGGTTCTCTGACTAGAACATGTGACCTTGAGACCAGTAACGCTAAGAGCTGAATTGGATTACATGTGATCATGTGGGTGAAGAAAAAGTAGATTAGAATGCTCGACAAGTAAAACATTACCGATAAGACCTAAGACAATAAAATACTTTTCCATACATATATCTCCGTGCATTTGACAATGTTACACTGTCATCTGCATCACAGAAGAGCTTTGTAACCCCTCTTTACAAAGTATACTAGAGTCTGCATCGAATTCGGCCAATCCTCTGCATTTCTGATAAAGTACTGGAAACACTGATATCTCCAAGACCAATAGCTGGAGCAAGAACCGGAGTGATCCACAACAGAGGTGGAAGTACCGCTCCAGCTGGTAGAGCAGCGGCGGCAGCTGCCGCAGCTGCCAAAAGTGCAGTGATAAAAGCCTGAATCTGTGCAGTCGACATTGCACCCCAGCACATAACCAAACTCATCTGAAAGTTACATCTGTACCCAAAGCACCATATAGCGTATATCGTGCTTACAACCCCACCTGACCAAGACCCTTTCACACAAATCTATCTCAGACAGGGGCGAGAGTAAAGAGACTCAAGAGCAAAAAGAGAGAAGATAGCAGTGGCTCCAGAACAAAGGGAAATGAAAGAGATGCACAAATGACAGGAATGCAAGGGGCCTAATGTCACAATGCCAGGAGAACAATGCGAACCAAGTGGGGCCCATGCCATCCGAGACTTGTGGGGGGATGGCACAGTACGATAGTGTCCTCAAAAATAGCAGAATAGAAGCAAGGAATAAAGGCTACTGAGTGAGCGATCGGAGCTCCATGGTATCCCAACACGCCCCCAAGGAGCAAAGGTAGGGAAAAGGTAGTTGGAACCCCCGGAGGTCAAAATAAAAGTGGTCGGCAGGATGGTTGAGACTTAGTGTTGTTGTTGATTTCGTTGTCGGTCTCGTTGTCGTTGTCCTTCCCTGCATTCATGGCAGGTCTTGCCGTGCTTCTTCCTCCTCTGTCAACCGTGAAAATCTGTATACGGGCGCCACATGTGGCACCGATGCCACCAAGGTGCGCCCGTGTCATCGTAGTCGCTGGGACGCCAAGCTTTCATGACCGGTCATCCATTATGAATCTATTGGAGAATTCGGCTAGTACAGGTGAATGTACTTTGCGGGGGAATGACCGTAACTCAACCAGACTGTCGGTAAACGTATCCCTTGGGGTTAGCTCGTCTACTGTGATGCAGAGGACACGGAATGAGGTGTGTAGCTGGACGTATGAGATGTGAGAATGTATTCAAGTCGTTAAGCCTTAAACTTGGCTTCCGGGACAAAAACAGGCCTATCTACCGTTTTCTTCAGGTGGCGCCACGCAACACATGAGATCCTACATCCATTTTTCAGGAATGCTTTGTCTAGCGCCGATCGGCTGTGGCTGCTGCCACCACTCTTGTTTCTGCCACTGCTGAAGCCACTGCTGCTGGCACTTCACTGCTGCTGGCACTGCAACTGCCACTGTTGCAGCAGCTGCTGCCCTTACTCTTGTTGTTGCTGCTGCTGCTGTTTCCTCCGCTGCGACTGCTGCCGCTGCTTCTCTCGCTCTGCCTCCTTACAAGCTCTGCATATCTTGGGTTTGTTTTTCTTTTTTCTCCCGCAAATCAAAGTCGTGCCATGTTCGCCATGTGTGACATTGTCTACAACAATACTCGGATTGCGGCACAGAAGTGTCAAAAGGTTGTATCGACACCAGATCCATTGTCAGTCCCACAGTTAGTCAGGAAGTCACAAGTCGACGAGAGTGATTTTTTGCGAGGCCGATTTGACGTCCTGTAGCCGGCCCTTTTCGAAGGTGGGCTAGCGACGGGAGCTGGCGGAAGGCGCGGTATGGATGTGACGAGGTTGAAGCGGCCGTGGTGGTAGTCTCAATTGGAAGAGGCGACGGAGGGTTGTGGGGAGAGAGAGTTGCTGATGATGCTGGTTGCGAGGCCAGATCCACCGGCACGCGTTTCGACAAACTCATGGACCCAATGGACCGGCACTCGTTTTGATTGGCTTTGAAATATTTAAAAGAGATTGACCGCTGACCTCACGCCCAAGTAAATCTTAAATATAAGAGTTCGCGCGAGTCGCAAGGAGTATACAGGTGAAGGGTGCGCGTCAGCGTGTATCTAAAATTCGAGAGTTTGCCAAATGGCTGACGCGTGACAGGGAAGAGCACCGGATGTCAGCAGGGAGGGAAGGTTGGGGTACACTGGAATAAGAAATTGTTCTTATGGCCTACGTTGCGAGCCAACGCCCGTTGAACCAACGCTCATCTTGCCGAGCTCCATGTCTGCTTGTTGCAAGAGGTGGAGTGATGACGCTGACAGCTTCGAAGGTTTCATCCTGTTTCATGAAATGTGATTTCAATGGGGATCTGCGGAACGGTGTTGACCCTCATGGATCAACTGCCAGAACTAAACAGATTGTGGATCCGACGACTCACCTTGCCAAAAGCACATTGACCATTTCTTGATCTTGCAGAATCAGGGCAATATCAATAGCGTTTACATGTTCAGCTGCCGGAGGCGGTGTCGAAGGGCCGTTTATCGAATTCGTTGGACTTCGCTGCGCTGTTGACAGTCGCGAGAAGTTTATGATTGCCGCGGTCTTGTCTTTCGGCTGGGCGTTTTTCAGCTTCCGCAAGAGGCGGAAATTGGCGACTGGAATACCCTGCCGCGGATTCGCTCCTTGCTCAAGAAGCATGTTGACGACAGTGAGAGAGCCTTTGGATGCTGCTACGTGGAGTGCCGTTACCCCATACCAGTCAGCGTTGACCTTAACCCGGTGATGCTGCCAACAGTCGCAGATAGAAGGTTTAGCAACAGGTGTTGGGATGCCGGCTGCGGGCTGGAAGGCGATTTTCTACCTGAATCATGTGGAACACCAGATTGTGCAGCCGGAGGCCGACACACAGCATGAAATACGAGGGAGCTGTAAACAGCGAGTCTTCGGATTTGATGACCGGGGCATTGACGTCCGCCGGAAATCCTTTGTCCATCATGATCGTGCAAACAGGTTCCATCGCATTTGCCATGGCAAGCAGAAAGATTTTGTTGGCCTCGCGAAGAATGCCTTTTGCGAAAAGCGCTGGTGACATATCATTGAGCAACGAACACGCAACCGACGATTGATGATCATGTACAGCCATTAGCAGTAGATGAAAGTCCTCTGAAACGTTTTGTGTGAGCTATTTCAGCACGTTGTCTCTCAGTATCGAATCGGAGCCACACCTTGTCTGGTCCGCTTGCTTTTCTTTTGTTTCAAAAACGCTTGCAGCTTTGATGACAATGCGCTTCTCTTGTCGTCTTTACCTGTTCTTACGGCTTGAAAATCATAAAAACTAATCATCAGTCATCAAGCTTTGACAATGCAACCGCTGCCATTGCCGAGTGCCTTGTTCCTCCTCTCCTCCCTCTCGTCACTGCTTATTCCATCAAGTGCGCTACAGGCTGCAGCTATTTATTCACGTCCCCTGCGACAATTTAAGACGACCAAATACCACATTTCTCTCTGCTTCCTTCGCGGCTGTCACCTACCGTTTTTCAGTTTCTCACGCACGCCTACCGAAACTTTCCGCTTGTCCGCCTTCTCTTTCTGTTCGGAAGCAAGTCTCTTTCTCTCGAGCGCCACCAGCACCTTCCGCTGTCTTTGTGGTTTGATGTCCATCTGCTTGAACTCGCCCAAAAGAGTGACGGCGTTCGACTGAGGCGGTTCCCGTCTTCCTCCCCAGCTCGGCGGCCCGCTGGCACTGCGTTTCATGGAAACGCTGCCCATACTCCCTCTCCTTCCTCGTTGAAATGGGTTGGGGGATTCGGCGGTAGGGCTTTCGGGAATGGAGCTTGTGAGGGATTTGTTAGAGTCTCCGCTGGATGGACGTGAGCCAGTGGACGCATCGAGCGAGCCGAGATCGAGTTTCAGTGGAACCGGTGGGGAAGAGAGGGATCGTAATCGCTGTGTAAGGAACCCTTTGGCAAACTTCTTTGTTCGCGACCCTTCCCTCTTGTTGTCTGGGGATGCATCGTCTGACATTGTGGATGAAAGCGGGATAGCAATGATGGCAAAGTCGAAGTGGGAAACGATACAGGGCTCCACCGAAGACCAACCAGCAAGGACAGTTACTGTTTGATTTTTGAGAACGGCGGTTAGTTTTCCTTGAAGGCGTGACAGCAGCGATGAAAGATATAGGACCAGGGGAAAAAAAAACACAGGGAAGGAAGGAAGGCCAGAGCGACGCTGCATTGCGTAAGCAGGCAGACCCTATGACATAAGTGATGGAACGCGCGTTGATTTCCATTCAGAATTCAGAATTAAAGAGCCACCGCACGCTTGCCACAGCCGTTCCCGCAAGTGCCGTTCCCATTTGGCGTTCAGGATATGGTGCAGTGACTGCTGCATGAACAAGGCCTCCTGCTCCTGGTCGTCAGCTTGCTTAAACCACTTCCAGACGACAGAGCGGTCTTCAGCAATCCAGGTGTTCTCAGCAGCACACTTCCGGAGAGCCTTGGGGGAAGTTGCAGGAGCATGGACTAGAGATAGGATGGCAAAAAGCGGTGAGGAATACCTCGCAATGCAGACGCAACCCGTGGCCGGAAAATCTGACTTCTCATAACCACGTGGGCTTAGCAGATGCAGGCTTAGCATGATTACCCTCTCCGGTCCATTATGACTTGCCTGACTAGTGTGTGCTGCGCCACCCAGTATTGCGTCCCGATTGGCTAGACGCTCCCGTCCTCATCTTTGAATCAAATCAATCAAGCACGTGTGTGCTGTGGCACCCAGTATCGCGTCGCGATTGGCTAGAGACTCCCAGGGCCGACCCGGGACATGCTGCGCTGCTGACGTTGCTCACCACATGTATTGAGGCGTGGCTCGCCAGCCTAAGCCTAGATACGCATCGGGAAGGGCCCCGAGCGAGATGGATGCTAGCGTCAGCATCCCGAAGAGTAGTAGACCTCAGAGATGGCCACGGATGGCCATCACGTGACCAGGACCGCCTCGCGGTCCAGAAGAAAACTAGCAATACTCCGACGAGGGCGTATTCAAGACTTAGAGATCTTACAGTAGAATTAGGGCGAGGGAATTCCCGAATAGAAGACTAGACTCTGGCAACGGACCTAGTATTATTACATGGTAGCACCACCCTGTAGACAACAACAATGGCACGTAGCACCCTGAGCAGCCCAATGGCAGTAGGAGAACCCAAAGTCAACACACCGATTGACAACCCCGTCGCAATGTTAGCTGCACAATTGACGGAGACCCAACGCCTACTGCAGGAACAGATTGCAATGGGAGAGGCCCGCTTCAAAGCCCTTCTCTCAAAGATTCCAACTCCAGTCCAATCAGCGGTTGCAACACCGCATGTCGACATCATCCTGGCGGAAGAAAACCGCGCACAAATGCAAGCCGAGAAGGAACGCCGTGAGAACCTTTGCAAGCAGCTGACACACTTCGACGGAAAAGGGAACAGTGAAGAAATGGTGTCAAAGGTCGATGAGTTCTTGAAGGTCCACACGCGCTACCTTGAGGCAACCGACTTCAGGACGGACCACCAGGACGTCCACCACATCTCGGGGTACCTCAAGGAAACCGTCGACAAATGGTGGCAAATGCTCAGAGATGCCGGTGACCAGCCCACAACATTGGAAGAATTCACGAGGATCCTCCGCATCCGCTTCTACCCCGCCAACTTACGAAACACCGTAGAAGCAAAGATGAAGCGGCTAGTTTTCACTAATAGCATATCGGAGTATATTGCCAAGTTCAATACCCTTCGGGCCCAGATCGCAACGCTCGACGACAAGGAGCGGCTTACCCCAAGGCAAGAACGTGACTATTTCTTGACGGGATTCTCGACCAACCATGTCGGCCAGCGCATCCGGGACCACTGCTATGCTGCAATCATGAGGAATAATGGCGCCGAGATCCCGATCACCGAGCTACAGAACAAAGCTCTACTATGCTACAGGATTCGAGGCTATGCGGACAATGTCGCGCAGGTAACCCCCGACGGAAGGAGACGTCAGTACGCTGCAGTCCAGCTGGCTCAGGTACATCGAGGGAACTATCAAGCACGAGAAAGGGGACGCCACACCCCCTATGGCTCAGGTCGTCCCACGCGCGGTACGGACAACCACCGAGGGATCTCAGACCGCAAGCGCATCACCTATAACGAACGTCGTGAACGCAACAAATGTTTCAACTGCGGAGGCAAGGGGCACTATGCCCGTGGGTGCTCAGCAGGTAAAGGTAAGACTGGTGAGCATAGAATGTTTGCTGCCCCTGTAGAGATCACCAAAGAGTCTGGGGATGACGCGGTCAGCGACGGGGGCTCAGTCAACAGCTCGGATTTTTGTCCCGGGTGCTGAACGTTTGCACCGTCTCAGTACCCCAACCCTGGATGCAAGACAAGATCCCCTCGGACAGGCCGGGACCCTGCATCCACAGGAAGACATTTGTGGTTCACGGAAAGATACAAGGGCACTTTGCCCACATCCTAATCGATACCGGGTGTAACACCCTGATCATCAGCGACACTTGGGCAGCCAAGCATGGCCTCTGGACCTACACCTCTCCAACTCCGCTGGAGGTCCGATGGGGTGATAGAGTGGGAAACTATGGTGCAATGAAGATGACATGTGGGGACCTCTCGGTGTTGACCGAGGAGAAGATTACCTACCGGGAAGACACCGTACCATTTGTGGTCGCACCAATCAGGGTCGATGTCATACTTGGCTTACCATTCATATTGGGATTGGACGTCCGAGGGCTTTTCAATCAAGGAGGCTTCCCAACAATGACGTTTTACCACAATGGCCAGACCCTCAGCCTTCGAGCCAAATTGACTAATCGCCATTGGGAAGCACTGTCCGCATGCGCCGCCCGCCTGCTCTCCCCACGAGAGATACGGCCCCGCAGATTCGAGCCGGCGAAGCCGGCACTCAATGCAGAGGGAATCTACACAGCCAAGCAATGGAAACGCTTGATGAAGAAGGGCGAGATCACTGGAGTCTTTGAGGTACACATCGTAGATGCGTTTCCAGTCATAGAGGCTCAATTTGTACGGACGGTCGACGTCAAGAAGAGGGCAATCTTGGAGGAGAGACGCCACACCAACGCCAAAGCCAAGGTGGCAGATCAAGAGGACCCGCTAGAGGCGCTGGCAACTGACCATCCACTCCGACCGACCCTAGAGAAATACGTCACGACGTTATTCACCGAGCAGTCAGGCATGCCTCCGGATCGAGGCGAGGACAATTTCACCATTTGGCTCAAACCCGGCTCGAAGCCCGTGATGCAGCCACTCTGACATTTGAGCCCGGACAAATTGGACGAGCTCAGCCAGCAGATGCAGCGCTTAATGGACAAGGGTTGGATCTCACACTCTCGCAGGCCGTGGGGCGCGCCCGTCCTATTTGCCCCAAAAAAGGACGGCGGCTTACGCTGCTGCATTGACTACCGGGCACTGAACAAGATGACCCACAAGGATGCCATGCCACTTCCGAACCTCTCGGAACTGCGTGACAGGCTTGTCAACATGCGGGTATTTACCGTGATCGACATCCGCAACGCGTATCACTGCATCATGATTCGACCGGAAGATAGGGAGAAAACAGCGTTCCGAACCCGTTTTGGACACTTCGAATACAATGTTCTACCTTTCAGCTTAACTAATGCACCTGCTACATTCCAGCGACTCACCAACAAACTCTTGGGCGACAAGTACGACGTCTACGTGATCTCATACCTCGACGATATTCTCATATTCAGCACCAACATGAATTCGCACATTCACCACGTTGACGAGATCCTCAAGACCTTGGCAGAACATCGCCTTCACGTCAAACCCAGTAACTGTCAATGGGCTGTTGACAAAGTCGAGTTCTGCGGCCACCGAGTCAGGAAGGATGGCCTGAGTATTGCCCCCTCCAAGGTGACCGCGGTCCAGGAACGACCTCGCCCGACCAACTCCCTGGAGCTTCTTAGCTTCATGGGCCTCGTCAACTACGTCAAGGAATACATTCCCAAGTATGCACAGATTGCCCTGCCACTAAAGAACTTGCAATCCGGCAACCGCCCATGGCAGTGGGGTGACGAGGAAGATCCAGCGTTTAATCGCTTAAAGGAATTATGCTCCTCGGCACCCACCCTAGCGTACTTCAACCCGGCGCTCAACACCTACTTGTTCACGGACGCATCAGGCTACGCCTACGGCGGATGGCTGGCTCAGCCAGCCAAAGGGGATTTCTCTTACCCTCAGCCACTACCAACCACCAAATCGGGCTTAGCCAACCTTCCGCAACTTCGCCCGGTGACATATTACTCCCGCAAGATGCAACCCGCCGAGACCCGATACCCCGTGCATGAACAAGAACTGCTGGGACTAGTCAAATCCATACGCGCCAACCGCCATTACCTCATCAGCCGCCCATTCCGCGCGTTTGTTGACCACAAATCCCTGATCTACCTCCAGGCACAACCCCACCTGTCACGTCGCCAAGCAGGCTGGGTCGAGTTCCTCCAACAGTTCGATTTCTCAGTGGAATACCTCCCCGGCACATGGAATTCGATCGCCGACTTCCTCAGTCGCGACCCGACTTACGCCCCCAAGTGTGCAACCTGCCAGGCCAAGATTGATGTGGTCACCACCATTGTGCAGACGGAGAAGCCCGTCACGACACACATGCCGACCGATGCGGACTGGACCCAAGCGCTCACATTGGATGATTTTGGCCAAAACATCTTACTAACCATCAACAGTCCCCCGGAGAACCTATCCGGCCATGCACGCTGATTCTGGACAGTGGACTCCCCTCCGCACCGATTCTTGATGTACCATGACTGTCCGTACGTCCCCGACAGCTTGCGGGGGCCACTCCTTCAGATTCATCATGACTCCCTCGCAAACGGTGGTCACTCCGGTGTCCAACAGACGCTCGCCAAACTTCTGGAGTCATAATACTGGCCCCACATGGAACGGGATGTGTACCAATATGTCCGCACCTGCCCTACCTGCCAACATCACAAGCGAACCGCACTGATCGGTTTCCTCTGCAGCTTACCAATCCCCGACGTTCGTTGGCAACAAATCGGCATGGATATATTCTTCCCCACGTCAGGCTCTAGGGGGGGGGGAACCTCGGGTAGAGCCTGACGTGACGAAGAACCCTCCGCACCACACTGGCGAGAGACTGACCAAGACGGCAGACGCCGTACTCCTCATCGTTGACTACCTTTCATGCCGCGTGATACTTCTACCTAGTAACACACGCGCTACAGCTCAGGAGACGGCTCAACTCTTTCTGGAACAGGCATTTTGCCACACGGGGTTACCCCACACCATAGTGAGCGATCGGGAGCCCAAGTGGCTATCAGAATTCTGGTGGTACCTCATGCGGGCACTCGACGTCAAGCAAGAACTCTCGTCGGCACGACACCAACAGACCAACAGCAAGGCGGAGAACGCCATCAAGACAATCAAGGGAATCATAGGCCCCTTTCTTGACTATGCCGGCTCCAACTGGAAGAGTTTACTCCCCACACTCGAGTACAACTACAACCGAATGCCGCAGACGTCGACGGGACTATCCCCTTTCGAGATTGACCTAGGCCGCGTTCCCCAGGTACCAAACCAATGGGTAGCACCTAACCCCGGAGAGATGATAAGGCAATCGGCACAAACCGCCGTGGAGAGACGGATTAAGGAATTCGCCGACGTGGGCCGCATCGTGCAGCAACGGCCCGGAGACGCACAGGACCAGCAGGCAAAGTACTACGACTGCAAGAAACACACGGAAGCATACCAAGAGGGTGACAAGGTCTTACTCCATTGTGAGGGTATCGCGATTACCAGCGTCACCACAAGGAACAAAAAGCTGGCTGAGCAATGGATTGGACCATTCACAGTACGCAGCAAGGGCCCGCATCCTGACATCTACGAGCTCAAACTACCCAAGGAGTTCACCGGGTTGCACCCAGTCTTTCATGTCAGCATTCTGAGACGTTACCACGACCCGGGTGGTACCCCGTACAGACAGGTCACGCCCGCCTGAGCCCGAGAAGGACGAAGACGGTCAGGAGACCTATCAAGTGGACAGGATCCTAAATGCCAGATGGCACAGGAACACCGAGCAGTTCCTAGTCAAGTGGACAGGTTACGACAACACTCAGAACACGTGGGAGCTGTATGCACACCTGAAGGGAACGATCTCACTGGAAGAATGGCTCCGGGAGCACTCCGGAGAGGACCGCGGCCAAAGGCTAGCAGCCAGGCGACGTAAGAGAACCTAGATAGCAAGCTGTAACGTAAATTAACAAGAGAGATGCTACTTGAGGTAGAGGACATTATAGTGCGAGATTCCGGCATCGTTGGACAATGGCCGAAGGCTGCTGGGCAGCATACCTTGCTGGGCAAGATGCCGGCATCGTTGGACGATGGCCAAAGGCTGCTGGGCAGCGTACCTCACTGGGTGAGATGCCGGGATCGCTGGGCGATGAGCAGACGGCTTGCCGATGCAAGGTGACTGGCACCAGATTTGCATGGCGGCGTACCGCGAGACCCGCGGGGACCATGGCCGTGGTACATACCTACGCGAAGGGGAAGAGAAGGGCTTCGGCCAAGATACCGGCATCGTTTGACGATGGGCCGAAGGCCGCTGGGTGGCATACCTCACTGGGTGAGAAGGGTGATGCTGGGCATCGACCGACTGCTGATGCAAGGTGACCGGCACCAGATTTGCATGGCAGCGTACCTCGAGACCCGCAGGGACCATGGCTGCAGTACATACCCACACAAAGGGGAAGAGAAGGGCTTCGGCCAAGATACCGGCATCGTTTGACGATGGGCCAAAGGTCGCTGGGTGACATACCTCGCTGGGCGAGATGCTGGGATCGCTGGGCAATGAGCCGAAGACTGCAAGGCAGTAGACCTCACGAGGTGAGATGCTGGCATCGTTGGATGATGGCCGAAGGCTGCTGGGCAGCATATCTTGCTGGGCAAGATGCCGGGATCGCTGGGCAATGAGCCGAAGACTGCGAGGCAGTAGACCTCACAAGGTGAGATGCCGGCATTGTTGGACAGTGGCCGAAGGCTGATGGGCAGCATATCTCGCTGGGCAAGATGCTGGGATTGCTGGGCAATGAGCCGAAGACTGCGAGGCAGTAGACCTCACTAGGTGAGATGCCGGCATCGTTGGACGATGGCCAAAGGCTGCTGGGCAGCATATCTCGCTGGGCAATGAGCCGAAGACTGCGAGGCAGTAGACCTCACTAGGTGAGATACCGGCATCGTTGGACGATGGCCGGGGAACTGCTGAGCGGTCTCCCCAATGGGAAAGTGTGATGCAGGGCATCTACCATGAGCACCATAGCCGGGAGGAAGCCGAGTGACATTGGACACAGCGGACGCATACAAAATGCTACAAGGCTCAAGGGAGCACAGCGATGAGAAGGCAAGTACAGCGATGAGATTTTGGTACTGGTCTTGATTACGGCCCGAGGGCCAGGCCCCAAGGGAGCAACGGACAACATTCGAAAGTATATACAAGAAAGGGGGGGGGGGGGGGGGGAAGAACTAATCAACCAAGCTTGGTGAAGGAGAATTGGGACCGATTGCCGTGGCACCGGTCGCCCAACCCACACCGGAGGGGGGTGTAATTTGCCACGTTCATCTCGCTGCAAAGAGAGCTGAGTTAGTCAGGTAAGACAGCAGCAGGCCGAAGAGTACTACTTACACGCGGACGTGGCCCATGCAGTGGAGGTGGTCGCATGGGAACATGCGGAGGTCCGCTCCGACATGGTTGCAGCCAGCGAACTGGCACCCGGCGGGGATGGCCGCAAAGAAGAGGACCCGGTCGCAGTGGGGGGCGCTGCACGTCAACTGGCCCTGAGGGCCGTCGTTCTGGAAAGCAAAGGAACAAAGGAACCACACCGTTAGGGAGACATCAGGCCGCCTCTCAGCACAGGGGGAACATACCGTGTCGTTGGCCGCCGCCACGATGCAGGGCCGGTACACCAGATGGTGGCATTCCGACATGAACATCTTGCTCTTGCGGAAACGGCGGCATTTCCAGCAAGAAGGCAAGTCGGCCGACCTCTTGGGGGTGGACTTTTCATGGACCGAGGGGTCCTGTAGATAACAAGGGAAGACGGAGAACATGAGACGAGTTGCCACAACCAAGGATGAGCACTGACCCCTACTTTCCCGGGCAGGCTGGGCCCGCTTGGTTGCGCCTTTTGCGAGTTGTTGGACGGGCCGGCGCTTGCCCGCGGTGGTGGTGTCGGAGGGGAAAGGAGAGTTGTTGGCGACGTCGGCCATGTTGTTTGTGTATGTATGTATAGATGTGCGTGTGTGTGTGTGATGTGTGTGTGTCGAGCTACAAAGGAAAGAAGAGCGAGAGGGGGGAGATTCAACAGGCAGTACCTTTTAAAGGCTTGACCTGCTTGGGAACGCTCGGAAATTCAGGTGTTAGTGTTTCATCCCCTACGGAGCGCAGCAGATGTTACTTATCAAAATCCGCATGGAGGAAGCTACTTGTGATTCATCTAGGGCCCCTGCGAAGAGAGAAATAGACTTTCCGA